>JAOTIZ010000004.1:8936013-8948175 GCA_027123425.1 Erythroxylum panamense
TTCTTCATTTATAAGCAAGACAACACTTCTTCTTCCAATTATGCCCTTAATGATTGAGAATTGTCTCATTTGCCCTTCCATTTATGCCTTATGTCTTTTATACTTAAGTGTCTTGCCAAAAGTACCCTTGAATATTCTAACTTAACACTTTCTTCCAGAAAAATGTCCCCTATTGTCTTAAGTTTTTAATGACACTAAAATCAATCCATTTGGTCCAGTACTTCGAAAGATACACTTCAAACATTTTTGGACTGCTCTTGTCCAAATCAGTATACTAGGCACAAATTCTATCTGAAATTTAAATATCATAGAGACTGAATTAGATTTCAATTTCTTCATACCATTTGTAGTTCCATGTCTCTAGTTTACCACAAATTAGAAATCATCTCATTTGGAGCTCTACCAATCTAGAAATCATGAAAATACTGAGGCATATTTAGTGGAATAACTCACTATACCAGTCCCACATTTTTCACTCAATCTCTCTCACTTCATTTCATATGTCTACATTTTTTGATTTAGATGTAGAGCACTGTCTTAAAAGTCCAATGGTTCAAGAATAAAGTGATTTGAGTGTCTAGAGAAGAAGTTATGGCCAAAAGAATCCAATCTGGTTTTATCCTCAATCATATTGAACCTATCGTGGTACAATTAGTATAACTTTCTCTAAAGATATCAAATTTAGGTTTTCTTTAGATGGTTCGAAAGAGGACTTCAAGAGCTACAACTTTCATGAAGACTTCAAAGACAAATTCCATCTTCTATAGGATAAAAAATGGAATAGAAGATATAAGATGAACAGTAACTAACAAGAAGTTCATGACTTAGAAGAAGTTCATGAACAACCACTAAGAAGAAGTTCATGACTAAAAAGAAGTTCATGAACAACCACTAAGAAGAAGTTCATGACTAAGAAGAAGTTCATGAACAATCACTAAGAAGAAGTTCATGACTAAGAAGAAGTTCATGAACAGTCACTAATAAGAAGTAGAAGGTCAACTTAAGAAGAAGTAAAAGTCAACCTAAGAAGAAGAAGACTACACTCCTGAGCATCTCCACTTATAAGGGTCATAACTTTTGACTCTAATGTCCAAAGATTTCATACTATGTACTGTTGGAAAGATAGCAGAAAGATATACAACTCTCAACAAGGCAACTTTGCTAAAATCTATCTAATTCGATCCCAAATTTTCCTTCAATTCCGAAGATGAATTTTACATTCATCCACCAAAGTACTACACTCAGTTCTCGCTTCATGACAAACTTTGAGACTCTTAGAGATAGAATTGAAATTTGATTTGAAATTTGATGTCTTTATAAGAAATTTAGCCATATGTTTCTATTTTAATCTAAATAAAGAATCTTCTCATTTAGATAACTAGAGAAAAGGTTATAGCTAACAAACCGAAGCACACTCAGTAAATATTTTCCAGATCAACCACCACTTTTGTTTCCAAATCTTTCCTTATCACAATTCATACCAAGATCAGTCTTTCAACTCCCTCTACTTCTCATTTTCAATAAAATCACATTCACAACAATCATACTTGGAAGTTGTCAATGAATGCATGTACACTTAGTTTTGTATGTGCGAAGATTCAAATTCACATGTATGTATGCTAACATGCTGCTGGGCATGAAATGAAATTTTTTTGCCTAACTCTCACATTGATATTCTCTCCATTTGAAATCTGCGTTCTAACCCTTAATATAGGGACAGGATGTTGCACTACTGCTTTTCATCAAGCTAGAATCATCCATAAGAAGAAGGGACTAGGACAGAAACTACAACGTTTCGGGAAAAGAAACCAAAAGGGGTACCAACGAGGTAACCAAAAAATTGTAAGCCTCAAGCTAATGTGGTCGAAGCTACTAGTGGTAATGACGAGGAGATCATTATTGTTGTGGTATATGAAGTCAACATTGCTGGAAACTTGGTCAAATAAATCATTGACACAAGAGCCACACGCCACATCTGTACCAACAAGGACTTGTTCAAGGAGTTGAATGATGCTATTGATGGTGAATTTGGGTACATGGGCAACTCCAGGAAAGTTCCTATCCAAGGTGTTAAGAAGGTCACTCTCAAACTCAATTTTGAAAAAGTTTTAGCTTTAGAAAATTAAAAAAAAAATCTAAATATACTACAAGTGCACAGGTCATTGGTGCAGTATGTGAGGTGTCGATCCCTCGTGGAGTTGTCAAACTAATTTAATTCTAAGTTATCTAAGGCCTTAAGAATTATTAACATGAAAATAAAAACTAAACATAAAAGTAAACATGTGAAGATGATTGATAGGAAGTTAATTTGTAAAATTAAAACAAAAGAAATTGAATATTGAGCACCATCAAATTCACAAAGGGAAATCACACAAGAAAAATTACCGAATTGTAAGAAAGGGATTTATCCTATCATCAATGCTAACCTAATCACTTTGTGTTGATGTGGTGTCAATTTTAGACTATCAAAGGGTGAATTACTCTATCTCGAGTTATAATCACTAAGCCTTAATTAATAAAACCTAATTAAGTCGAGTTATCGAAATGTCATCTCGATTAATAATCAACCCATAACTTAATTAGTTCTTAAGCCTTCTAATAACCGAGTCTTAAATAAGATCTCTCTCTGTATAATTACCAATTTAATTATTTGCATGGTCTATTGGGTTATTTAACTCTCATTAACCAACCCAATCATTTTGCATTTGATTCACTCTTTGACTTATTACTAAAGCATTAAGTTACAACAAATAATGTCAACACCCAAACAAATTAACACAAAACAACTCGATTAACATTGAATCAAATTTAGGTCCCTAAAGAAAAGTTAGAACATCATCATCAATCCCAAATCCATCACCATAATCATATCCATCTTACACATTCAAAGAAAAAATAATAAAAATGAAAGGAGAATGTCACTTGGATGAGATCAAGAAGGCTCAAGAAAGCAGCAATAGTAGAATCCTTCTCCTTTCTCATTTTCTCTCTCTTCTTATTGTTTCTTCTTGGAGTTTTCCCAAAGTAGCAGAAAATGGAGCTTCCCCTAAGGTTCTTTCTCTTTCTTTATATAGTCTTTTTTATTTTAGGTAAACTCTAAGGTTTTCCCATGTCTAAAAAGTCCCAAATGTCCCTCAATAAGTCGCATTCGGGAGGTTGTCCTTGTTGTCTATCACGCAGACAATCATGACACTTTATTTAGCTCTTTGTCATGATCGTGGTAGCCTAGGCCAAGATTGTGGCTCCCCTCAACTAGTTCTGTCACGATCGTAGGCCTGGGCTTGGCTCCGGCTTCCATTGATTATCCTCTATTCTTCCATATTTGTTCTTAAATACTAATAATACATCAAGAAATCTTAAATACAAAAATTAATGCAGAAAAGCATGCTCTAACACATATAACAGTCAAAACATAAATATTTAACTAAATAACACAATCCTAACCTAGACATGCACTAATTATTCAATTTAACAACTAAACACATACTAAACTTCCCACTAAAACATTATGCAACCTACCACTATCAACATCCATACACTTAAACTTTTGCTTGTCCTCAAACAAAGTCAAAATAAGTAAAACAAAAACACAACACATACACATAGGCAATAAAGGGACAATGGCATTAAACTTCATAAAATAAATTTAACTACAAACACAATCCTTCAAGTTGATCTAACTTATTAACTTCTGAAATCTGTGTCTAAGTATTTCAGACTAAATATAGGTACTAATCAAGACTTAATGTCACATTCATTCACTCTTATCACTTACACACATACATTGATGATTATTTGGTCAATCGAAACTGTAACTATCCTTAAGCGACTTTACATAAGAGATCAGGTTATTCATAAGATCAGTAGGATTTATTAAACAACACACTATTTTTGTTAATTTTACTGACAAGAACCTAGCCTTTTGATGTGTAGGCAAAAATTTATGATGGATGTCCCCCAATTACTCAACTAGACTATATTTTTATTAAGTGGCTTGGTTGGAATGTCATTATATCTTTTTAAGGTGAAGGCAAACATTTGTGATGAATGTCTCCCGATAACTCAACTATATCATATTCTTAACTAGATACTAGCTCTATTCATAACTCGATTTTTTTCAAAAAGGGCCAGCGGAATAGTTATTTATTTAAGATTTACACAACACTATCTTTTTCTTCCTACCTCAATTCTTAAGCTGATCATGTTATAAATGAATGTGATAAATTCCTAGAGTGAACAAACTAACATCGTATCCTAATTAACATGCATATTTAACTAAAGCAACCTAGAACACTAATTTCTCAAGCTAATAAAGTTTAGCAACCTAAAAGACTATGCTCAAAGCTAAATCGATTCTAACAAGTCTTAGGCATTGATACATTCACACAATTCACATTATGCAATCCTAAACAAAACTAACATATAGCATGTAAAATTCACATTCAAATAAAAACATATAAATAGCTCCAACACTTAGGCAACGCATTGTCCTCAATGTGAGAAGAACGATCAAACAATACATGAGGTGGGAACAAAAATTAATGAAACATGAGAAATATGAGAACGATTGAAAATAATAATAAAAATAAAAGACAAGGGTTAGAGTGTAGAACCATCATGGTGATTGAGGTGGTGATGGTGTCGAAGGTGGTAGTTGAACACCTTTAACCTCGAAATATCTATGAATATGTCGTATGTCCCGACTTTGGCTTTTTTGTTCTCTAGCCATCTCCTTTAACATCTTGGTGTTTTTTAAAATGGCTTTGTTAGTGTTTGAGATGGCTTCCATTACCTTCTCCCATCCCGTTGACTCTTCCTCTTCTAACTCCTCGCTGGTTGAGTCCTCCTCCTATTGTGGTGGGGTTGAGCTCGAACTACTTTGTCCCGCCCTAGTCTTGACACTAGATTTTATGTTGATATCTTGAAGTTCCATATTATGGGACTTTAAACTTTCAGCTCTCGTCAAGTGATGAGTGTTGAGAAACTCAGGACAATAGACAATTAGTCTATTACAATTGACACTATAGTATTCCGCAATAGTTGTGACTAGTACCCCATGCCCAAGTTATTGCTTCTCTTTCTTAAAGTAGCAATATATAAGTAGAGGTGCAAACTTTGACGCTATGATCCATGCATCACAAGATGAAAAGCTCCTTTGTTGAACATTTGTTTGTTTCACATTTTTCAATATAGTTTGACGTATGAACTTATGTAATAACAAATGTTTGAGTCTTTGAATAATGTTATTGTAAGCATTTTTAGTGTCAAAGCTCTCTAGGCTAGTCAGTTATGTCCAATAGTGGATGGCATAAAAGTCATCTTATTGATCTACTATGATTGAGGTGGGAAATCTATCGATTTCACACAAAATGTCATATTCTAAGCCATATAGTTGACCCTGCAATCAAAACCATAGGTCCTTAGGGTTGGTTGGCTCATATTGAAAGGAGGTGAAGAATTATAAGGTTAGTTCTTCATACACAGCATAATTAAATCTCATAAAATTTTCCCACTGAATTCTTCCGCTTAAAGTTTCAACTCATTATCTCAATCCAATTGTTTCTATTGTATAAAAATCTAAGTATTTAGCCAAAATAATGTTCCTTAAACTAAGGATGTGGTAGTGGTTACCTTCCTCCTCCAAGTAGATCGGGAAAGGTGTCCCATAATCTGCCACTCGGTTTCTTTGCACATAGTCTGATACTTGGACCTTGCCTTTAGGTTGAGTACGCTTGACCGTTTGCTTAATGCGTGGCCCCATTAGATTGAGAGTTATGAGGAAACTTTTTTGGGAGAGATAAAGGCTTAAGATATTTGTAGAGAGAGAAGTGAATTCTTGTGTTTAGAGAGATAGTGAGAAAATGGAATGTGTAGGAAAAGTGAGGTTGAGTGTAAATATATAGGTTAGGTAGGGGTTAAGAGGTTAAAAGTGGAAAAAATTTGTTGAAATATGCACATATCAGGACTGTTTTACCACTAACCACGATCGTGACCCTACAAAAATTCAGCATGCTTTCCGATTTTTCTTCTTTTTCCTCATTTTATCCCCAAAATCCTTCCATACCTTATAATTACATTATCACCTCATTGTGCCTGCCTTCCACACATTCCCATGTCAACTAATCCTCAGTTCCTCCAAGATATTTAATTAGACTTGAAACACACAAAAAACATAATGCAAAACCTATTTACTATAAAAGATGACGTAATAAAATGATTAAAAAAATAATAGATTGCCTCTCATGCAGTGCTTCTTTTACCGTTGGTAGCTCGACGTACTTCTTTTGCTCATGGTAGTTTGAACGAGTTGTGTAATGGTACCACGATCTTAGGTCTTATAAATTGCAAATGAGCTACCAGACTATGATTTCCACCACCCTTCTTCTTCTTCGTCTTCTTCTGCTTATTTCTTCGAGATTGTAGCTTTTTAGGTGAATCCTTGTGATTATCACTACTTTCAACCTCTCCACGAGACTTGGTTCTCTTAATGATGTCTATGAATTGTGAGGACTTATTATATCATTGGACATGTTAAAGGACATCTTCTTATTCCCCACCCTTAGAGTCAACTTGCCTCTATCAACATCTATAATAGATAAGGAGGTGGCTACAAATAGTCGTCCAAGGATAATTGGTATGTCCAAAATGATGAAGTCTGTGGGAAAGGTAAAATTTTCTACCTTAATAAGAACGTCCTTAATTATACCTCTCAGATGGTGAATTGACCAATCAACCATTTGCACACTCATCATGGTTAGCGTTATTTCTCCTACTTCATTTTTTGGAATAAAATGTAAGGCATCATACTTATACTAGCTCCTAAGTCTACAAAAGTCTTATACACTTTGAAATTACCTATGGTGCAAGGAATATAAAAATTCCCTAGATCCTTTTGCTTCTGTCGTAATGTTGCCATTTCATTAGAGTTCTCGATGCTTCCTACTTCACTCGCTAGCTTTTCCAACTCCTTTTCGTTGTTTAATCTCTCTTGTATAGATTCTATAAGAGTGAGTTGTGTTTTCAGCTGCTCTATTACCTCAAAGACTTCCCTCAACTTCGCTTCTTTTAACTATCATTTTGCTAAAATAAGGTATGGAATTGCAGGTCAATACTCTTTAATTTCCTTCAAGTTATGTTCATTCGAAAGGAAATTTTTATCAGCCCATTTCTGTTCCTTTTCCCTATCTTCTTTAGCTTGGTCGAGCTTCTCCTTAATGTCCTGGGTGATAAGCATCATTCTTTCCTTTGGGTTTGTTTCTGTGTTACTTGGAAGGCTCCCCACATTTTCTGAAGACAGTGCATCTGCCAATTGGCCCATTTGGACTTCCCAGTTGTGGATAGAAGATGGATGATTCTTTGTCACTTGTTGGAATTTTTCTTCCAATCTCTTATGTGCATCATCCATGCTTATAATCTTATCCAAGATTTTGTCTAATTTGGCATCCATTAAGTTAGGTTTCTCCTTTTAGAATCTAGGAGGCCCGTGAGATCGGAATTGACCTCCAGCATTATTTGACCACGAAAAGTTTGGGTGATTCTTCCACCCAGGATTGTACATGTTCGAATAGGGGATGTTCCCTCTACCATAACCAAACTATGCTCCCATATACTTAACTTGCTCCATTTCATTACTTTACATCAGGAAGCAGTCGATTGTATTATGATTATCCTGGTCGTATAGCTCACATCTTTGTTAAATAGCCTTAACAAGGGTTGAAGAGGAAGCTTTCATGTTGCTCAACTGTCTTGTTAAGCTATCAATTTTTTTCTTACATCTCTGTCATTTAGTCAATAGTTATAGCTCCTTTCTATTCTCAGACGGTTATGTGTTGTCTACTTGATCATTCGTCCATAGACAACTGTTATTGGCCATTTCTTCTAGCAACTCCTCCATTTCGTCAACAGTCTTTTGCATAAGTAATTCACGCAATGCTACATGTATGGTACCTCTCAAGGGTGGATTGACTTTGTTGTAGAAGGTTTGTAAAACAAATTCTTTTAGTAAGTTGTGGTGTGGAAACCTCCTTTACAAATCCTTATATCTCTCCCACGTTTCATAAGGTGACTCCCCATCACTCTGTTGGAAGTTCGTGATTTCTTTTATCATATTTGTAGTTTTAGTGAAGGGAAAATACTTATCCAAGAATGTATATACCAATTGATCCTATGTTGTGACATTTGAGGGATTGAGAGAGTGATACCAAGCTTTAGCTCTATCCCTTAGCATGAAAGGAAAGAGCCTCATCCTAACAGCATTTTCCGACATTCCATAATATCGAAAGGTATCATATATTTCTAAGAAATTTACTATGTGCGCGTTAGAATCCTCATTGATCAATCCATATAATCGAACATTTGTTTGTAATATGTTTGATAAGGCTGGCTTTATTTCAAATGAAGGTGCTTGCACAGGTGGTCTAGCGACACCTTGATTAGTTGAATTAAATCCCATTCTTATGAAATCCATGAGGTTCTGCGGTTGGTTCCCTTGATTTCTTCCTTGTTGAAACTCTTGATGAATTTCTTCAGCCATGATTGCTTTGGTATTTCCTTCTTAGCATTTGGCTCTTCGAATGACTCATTCCAAGCGATTAATGTCAAGTGCTAGGGTTTCAGCGATCTAACTTGAACTTCGAGTGACTCTTTGGTTTATGCAAATGCACGGACTCAAAAGTGATGAGAATGTCTTAGACTTCAAGAACTAACTAATCCTACTACTCCCCGATAACGGCGCCAAAAACTTATTGAGCAAGTATTAATCTATTTAAACTCACAATATACTGCAAGTCCACAGGTCGTGGGTATAATGTGTCGAACAAATCTAATTTGAAGTTATATAAAGCCTAAAGAAATACTAAAATGAAAATAAAAACTGAATGGAAAGGTAAACATATGAAGATGATTAACAAGAAATTAATTTGTAAAATTAACACAAAAGAAATTGAATATTGAGCAATATCAAATTCACAATAGAAAATTGCATAAGAAAAATTACCAAATTATGAGAAAGGGATTTATCCTATCATCAATGCTAACCTAATCACTTTTGGGTTGATGTGGTGTCAGTTCTAGACTATCAAAGGGTGGATTACTATCTCTCGAGTTATAATCACTAAGCCCTAATTAGTAAACCCTAATTAAGTTGAGTTACAGAAACTGTCGTCTCTCAATTAACAATCAACCTATAACCTAATCAGTTCTTATGCCTTCTAATAAACAACCGAGTCTTATATGAAATCTCTCTCTGTATAATTACTGATTTGATTACTTGCGTGGCCTGTTGGGTCGTCTAACTCTCATTAACCAACCCAATTATTTTGTATTTGGTTCACCTCTTGATTTATTACCAAAGCATTAAGTTACAATAAATAATCACAAAACCCAAATGAATTAACACAAAATAACTAGATTAACATTGAATCATGTTTAAATCCCTAAAAAAAGTTAGAACATCATCATCAATCCTAAATCTATTAACATCATCATATCATTCTTACACATTCAAAGAAAAAAATAATAAAGATGAAAAGAAAATGTCACTTGGAAGGATCGAGATGGCTCTGGAAAGCAGCAGTAGCAAAATCCCGCTCCTCTCTCCTCTTCTCCCTCTTCTCTCTATTCTTCTTCTTTCTTCTTGGGATTTTCCCAAAGTGGCAGAAATTGGAGCTCCCCTTAGGGTTCTTTCTCTTTCTTTATATAGTCTTTTCTATTTTAGGTAAACCCTAGGGTTTGCCCAAGTCAAAAAAGTTCCAAATGTCCCCGGTAAGTCGCATTCGGGAGTTTGTCATGTAGGCCACAATAATGAAACTTCATTTAGCTTGTTGTTTGCCGTGATCGTGGGTCCCCCCAACTAGTTCTTTCATGATTGTGCCTGGGTGTAGCTTTAAGCTTCCTCCGATTCTCCTCCATTCTTCCATATCTGTTCTCAAACACTAACAAATATATCAAGGCACCTCAAATACGCAAAATTACAACACAAAACCATGCTCTAACGCATATAACACTAAAAAAAACATTTAACTAAATAACACAATCCTAACCCAAACATGTACTAATCATTGAATATAACAACTAAACATATACTAAACTACCCACTAAAAGCTTAAACTTGTTGCCTAACTAGATCACTAATGAAATAGAAAAATGTCAATTTTGTATTGAGGCTAAACACTATAAGAAACCTGTTAAGTTTGTAACCGAGAGAGAGTCACTGTTATAATTGATGCACAAAAATTTGAGTGATTTTAAAAATTGTGTGAGCAAAGGAGGAATGAGATATTACATTAAATTTGTGGATGATTGTTCTCGATTTACTAAGGTGTACTTATTAAAAAATAAATGTGATGTAGAGGAAGTGTCTATGAAATACAATGTGAAGGTTGAAAACCAATTAGAAAGGAAAATTAAGAGATTAAGGTCTGATCGAGGTGGTGAGCATAGGATCAATTTTCTTACTATTTATTGTGAAAAAGTTTGGATTATTCATTAACTTTCAACCCCTTATAAACCTGAACAAAATGGAATCATCAAGAGGAAAAATCAAACACTTAAGGATATGATGAATGCAATGTTGATTTCCTTAGGTTTACCTAACTTTATGTGGGTGGCAAGCTATTCTTTTAGTTTGTTATGTTCTAAACAGAGTTTCTTGTCTCAAAAGAAACTAGATCAAACCCCTTATGAAATTTGGAAAGGTTATCCATCTAACTTGCATTTTTTGAAAGTGTGAGGGTGTCTTGCTAAGGTTGCTCTACCTAAACATAAGAGGAAGAAAATTGGGCCTAGACCATTGATTCAATTTTTGTGCATTATGCCTCTAATAGTGCTACCTATAGATTTATGGTTAAGGAAGTGGGATCTAAATCATATAGACCAATTATGGAGTCAAGAGATGCAACATTCTTTAAAGATATATTTCTTATGAAAGTAAATGCACAAACTCCTAGAGAATCTATGCCTAGTTCTTCTACTAATGATGACACAGAGGAAGAGGAATTTGTTAAACTAAGGAGAAGCAAAAGAGCTAGAGAACCCACTATTTTTGGTTCTGAATTTATTACTTCCTTTATGGTGAAAAAGCCTGAGGAGATAGATGACGGTTTTCTAGTAACTTATATTATTGAGCAAGATACCAAAATTTATGAGGAAGCAATAAGTTTTGTGGATGCTACCTTTTGAAGGAAAGCTTGGTATAGTGAATTAGAGTCAATCATGTCTAATAAGACTTGGGTTTTAGTTGATCTATCTAGAGGTTGTAAGCCTTTGGAGTGTACATGAATTTTCAACAAGAAATTGAGATCTGAAGGAACCATTGAGAGGTTCCAAGCAAGATTTGTGATTAACGAATTTAAACAAAAGGAAGGATTGGACTTCTTTTATACTTACTCTCCTATTACTAAAATTGCATCTATAAGGATGTTGTTTGCTATTGCCTCAGTGTTTAAGCTTTATGTGCACTAAATGGAGGTTAAGATAACTTTCTCGAATGGTGATCTAGATGGAAAAATTTGTATGGTGCAGTCTGAGGGGTTTAAAGTGCTTGGTCAAGAGCAAAAGGTGTGTAAGTTGGTTAAGTCTTTGTATGGACTTAAACAAGCTCCTAAATAGTGGCATGAGAAATTTGAAAAATGAGATTTTCAAACATGGTTTCACCTCTTTTGATGTTGTTTCTTGTATTTATATGAAATCTGATGCCAATGGCTATGTGATCGTACCTCTTTATATGGGTGATATGTTTATTTTTGGTACTAGCTTATTTGTCATTGATACTACCAAGAATATGCTAAAATCTTCCTTTGATATAAAAGATCTTAAACCTATGGACTTTATTTTTAGAGTCAAAGTTGATAGAACTAACTCTAGTTTTAGGTTCAATCAAACTCATTATGTTGAGAAAATTTTGAAGAGGTTTGGTTACTATGATGTTGATCTAGTCAAGACTCCCTATGATGCTAGTATTGCTTTAAAGAAAAATCTTAGTGATAATGTAAACCAAGCTGAGAATGTTAAAATTTTTAGTTGTGTGATGTACTTGATAAACTATTCTTATCCTGATATTGCCTACTGTGTGAGTAGACTTAGTAAGTATTGTAGCGCCCCCTCACCGTAGGGTACATATCGGGACGCCCGAAGGTCGCTCCGACACGTATCCCACGATAAAGG
>JAOTIZ010000004.1:8963834-8995067 GCA_027123425.1 Erythroxylum panamense
TTTGTGTTGGATGCCGCGGTATAACCCGCAAACACACGCTGGGTGGGAAATGCTAGCCCAGGTGTGGGGTCCAACAACAGCCAAGGAAGAAAGTGATTCCATTAGTGAAAGTCCTTTGGAAAAATCATTCGAGTGAGAAAGCCACATGGGAAATGGATGAGCACATAAGAAATCAGTACCCTACGTATTTTACCATTCACGTAAGAATTTCAAGAACGAAATTTCTTAAAAGGGGAGAATTGTGATATCCTATTTTTCGGTATATGCTTAGGGTTATATTGAGTATTGCATATACATGCATAACATTAGCATTCAAACACAAATTGATATTTGTACACATTATAAGTTAGCATATGCACTCAATTGACATGTCCCGAGGTATGAAAGAAGTTAAGTGAATATGATGTGAATTATGATTTGGTATGTCTTGAATTTTGATATGCTTAGGTTTCAATTAGTAATTTGGGATTAGATGTTATTGATTGAGAGATTAATGAATTAAATATACATTTGTCTATAAAAAAAGAAGAGTGGTAAGAAAAATTGATTTATGGAAATTAGGATGATTAAGCCTAAAATTGAGTGACATATGACATAGTTAAATTGGTGAGAAATGGACTAGTAATGAAATGACAATTGGATCAATTAGTATGTGACAAGTGGACCAATCTTGGAGTGACATATGGACTAAGGAGAAAAATGGCTACTAAATGTGTGGATTAGTGGCAGCATCTTGATTAGACAAATGTAATACATGCCTTAAGACAAATGATGACATTAGAAGGTGGCACCTAGCATGTGATGTAACAAGTTTCTATAGCTGAGTTTAGCTGCTTCTTTCCTTTGTTCCTTTCACCAAAATAGATCCTTCTTTTCTCTATAATTTTTTTGAACCCTACCTAAGTTTCTACACTAAAACCATACGTATATCCTTCATCAAATTGCCAAGAAAACTAGATGAATGTGATCTTCATTTTTTCTGTCCGAAAATCACCTTGCTTTCACCATAAGTTTGCATTGATTTTTGCTTGCTTGGGAGGATTGGTTAATCTGGAATTTTGTGTTAAGTTGAAAGCCTAATAAGTAAGTAACAATCTGAGTTTTATGGCATGTCCAGTTATATAGGAATGATGCTTGATTTGGAATGAAATGTAAGTGATATTGGTTAAGATATGTGTTGGAAAATGTTGCATGAACTAGGAAGTTTTTCTGTTTTGTTTTTGGTATATGGAAACCATGGAGTATAGGGCATTATGTGGATGTATTCTACTAGAAATTAATGTATAAAGAAGGTTGATTTATTCCAAAGAAAGTTGTTAGAAGATTGTTCTTGAATGGAGAAAGAATTAGACCTATATACATGATAATGAAAGATAGATTTCTTGTTTGATTTTTGATGCATGGAAGACTAGGATTTATGAGTTGTTAACTGAATAATTTTAAACTAGAATATGAGAGGTTATTGATGACGAGTTGAAGTATGATTCAGGCCTAACAGAGGTATAATTCATGAACTATAAAGATGTTGTTTTAACTTTGGTATAAGGTGTAAAAAAATTGGAAAAGTAAGAAGAATTGTTGGAATATGTTAGTTGTACTATTTTCACTGAACATGCATCTATATTTTATCCATATCTTGATCTGTAGACATTCAAATAGGATGATTTTAATTTTATATTAAACTAGAGACATATGGATATATTTTTCATGAAGGAATCAAATTTTAATTATGTCTTTAAGAGTTTCTAAATTTGGCTTGAAGTTGAGTTTTTAGATTCTGTTACTATTTGAGAACAGTTTGTAGTATTTTTTTATTATAACTCTATTAATAATTAACAAAATTGTGTGAATTTTGAAACATTAGAAACTTAAGACATATTAGAAGAACATATTATCTAGAAATCTCAGTTTCTATGTCATAATGGCCATACAAAACTAACCCGAAACCTGTCCTGAGAAAATCTGGGAAACTAATAAAGGAATCGGATGGGAACTTTTGGATAACCCATCCCATGATTGTGGGAAGCATATACGATTATGGAAATTGCATGGAAGTAAAGAAAATGTTCTTTTGTGTGATTCTTGAACCAAATAGGGAGGTATTTAACTATGATGCATTTGGAGTTGATTAAGTTTTAAAAAGAACATAATTTGATGTTAGAAAAGTTGATTAAATGTATGGTTAATGAATGGAGCATGACCAAGTCTGCTTAAAGTACTAACCTAAATGCAAACAAGATATATCCAAGTGAAAATATGTGAATGATTATGAATTATGATTAAGGAAACATACATAGGATAGTCATTGGGCAAGCATTAAACATGACATATGTTTATATGTGCATAAATGAATAAGCATTCGATTAATTGACTTTGTAATGTAAATTATGTGTGAATTGTATGATTTTAGACGCTCAAGTCAGATGCCATTTAGACATTGCCGGACCATCCAGGCAATAACATAAATTGGAGTATATTGTGAGTCAACCTAGATAATCTTCCTAGGATTGATTTATTCTATTTAACTTCCAATTATTGAACTATTTGTGATTTGTATGTGAACTCTGGACTTTTATGGTCTGAGGATTTTGATATTCAGGAATGTACTTGAAGTGTTCTATTTGCATCTAAAATTTGAATGATATCTGTTTGCGATTAAATTTTGAATGATTTTAGAATACTCAATAAAAGTTGAATGTCGAACTGAGGTCCGATGAATATAAGATTCTGTCTGTGCATCATAAGTGAATGTTATTCATGGCATATTGTGTTATTTGATGCATTTCATAAAATGCATGTTTAAATAAAGGCGTTGTGATCAGAGTAGCCAGTCTGAAAGAGCTTTAAGCTCATAATTCTGCATGTAGAGCTTTACTTCGTGATTTCTGTATTTGATTGAGCCTAATGGGCCAGTATCTATATCAGTATCTGAAAGGCACTCAATCACAACAAATAATAACCAATCTGGAGTCTTATATGCATATGCATTTTTATATTTATGATTATGAAATCTTTTTTGAGATTTTGATGATAAAGTGATATGCCATGATAGTGTGATTGACTGCATATGTGAAATTTCTTTTCCTTTACATTTCTGCATTCCTTTTTATTTGCATGTGTGTTTTTGAATTTGTTTGTTTTATTTGTTTTTAAGTTATCAATCAAAATGAGAGAAAGAATAAAACAAATGAAATAAACATTTTCTCGTTTTCTATTGCTTCTAGGATTATATAATCATAATTAGAGTGTGAATTGACTAGAGAATTTCATAGCAACTTTAACTTGTACTTTTGATATTGTGATTGGTCGATATACATTATCTTTAGAAAAGTAGTGACTAATGGTAGACAAATCCAGTGAGATTTTAAACCTTATTTGATTGACACATCTATACCAGTCTTTTTGCCTTTTGATAATGTGTGACCTTCATGACTTGTACATCTCGATTTTTCATTGAATTTCTATTCGTGACCACATTTTTATCACATGCATTAACATGGATATGATTAGGCATTTTTTTGTTTTTCATAAACTACATTAGCCAAATAACCTATCCTATTGGCATGATTTTTTCCTTGATAAACCCCTTTGAGCTTTAGCCTTTCTTTTTTGTATAAACCATATTACATGCTTTACACTTAACCAAATGTCCTACCCAAGCCATAAAGCTAGTGGAACATTTATGATTGGTGAGTTTGTGGATGTACAAAAATGTACGTGTGGGGGAGTACATATATGTGGGTTGGTTAATGTTGGGATGTTTTGTTATGTCTTTTCATTGAAATTCCTATGTTGATATAGTTTATTTTAATTTTTATAAGGAAAAGAAGGAAAAAATAAAAAATAAAAGAAAATGAAAAATAAAGAAAGAAGAAAAAAGAATAAAAAATTGTTTAAAATAAATGTATCTAGGAGGAATTGTTTATGGTTTATGCATCTTCCTAGAGTTGTAATGAATATATTATTTGAGTATATTGAATATAAGGTAGATGTTGGCTTTGAAGGTTCACTCTTATGAT
The DNA here is from genome assembly GCA_027123425.1 of Erythroxylum panamense. Taxonomy (NCBI): domain Eukaryota; kingdom Viridiplantae; phylum Streptophyta; class Magnoliopsida; order Malpighiales; family Erythroxylaceae; genus Erythroxylum; species Erythroxylum panamense. Next base: position 8,967,854 of record JAOTIZ010000004.1, read on the forward strand.
TTCAATATATTGTTGGCATAAATTGTATGAGTGATTCCTTCAGATTGGCATATACTTCATATGGTTTATGTATGAGAGCTGAATAGGGTTATGAAATATAAATGGTGCATTCGTCATAGCTAATGGTACCCAGTTTTTGATGAGTATTGCTTTATTTCACTAGCTTTGTTGACTTTCATGCTACTTGACCTAAATACATCTCACCTTACCTTTGTCCACATTACAACCCTAAAAAAGTCCTTTGATTCGTGATTTTGCATGTTAACATTAGTGGTCGAGAAATGAAATGATATGCAAAGTTATGGATTGTCATGATCATGAATGATGTTGAGTGTACCCATAGATATATTTTAGTTAAACACATTTTTCATGTCTACCATTAGATTGCTCAATTTTTGAAGATGATGAATGTTGATTAATCATGAGTAAAAGCTTGGAATGTTGATTTGTTGTTATGATTTTTGAAATTTATTCATCTTTGTTTATTATTATATAGTCTTGGAAAAATATAGAAATTAAGTCAATGTTTTGAGTCAATGAGCTTAATTTGGATGTTTTGTCTGAGGATGGACAAAAGCTAAGTGTGGGGGAAATTGATATGTGTTTAATTGTTGATATATTTAATCATTTAAACTTAGCGATTATTGACATGAAAATTCTTAAGATACTCATTTTAATTCATATATGATTTTAGGTAAAATTTAGGAGCAAAGAAATTAAAATAAGTTAGAAGCATTACATTTGGGTCATTTTCTGAAGATTTATTTTTGCGTGTCTTTATGGAGCAAGAAGAAAAAAAAAAGAAAGACAAGAAAAATCAAAATAGGAGAATTAAAAGTGTTTGCCTAAAAAAATTGCAAGACGACAGTAACGCATAGCGTGCGCTGCATATCACGTGTGTGCTGTGTGAAACGTAGCATTTCACGCAACAACACAGTGTGAAACACTGTGTCCCAGGAGCAAGAGAGGCGTGAGTAGAGGAAGGTTTTAACTGATGGGTGACATTTATTCTTCCCATCAACGATACAGTACAACATGCCACATTAGAAGAAGGAAGCGACGTGACCCAGTAGCTGCACAACAAGGAGGCAGGTGCAGCGTAGGCGTGAGAGGCGCGACTGCGGCTTGCGGTTGGAGAAACTAGGGAGTAGGGCGCAGGCGACAGTGAGCGGAGTGCAGGCACAATGCCGTGGACAATAAACCTCAAGGTTTATTCGTCAAATCGATGAACAGTAAAAGAAGCTTGTAACAATGAGAAGAGTAAGCTGGAATTAAAGGGATTTTGGCTAGGGATTAAGATGGGGTTGAAGCAATTTTTTGAAAAATACCTATGAAGGGCTAAACATCCCGACGTCGGTTTAGAGGTGACATCGATGCCGATGACCTGGGTTTAGTATTTTTTATTATTTGTTGTTTCTTTCTCTCATTAGGAATTGATTGTGTTATCCTATTTTAATTGATCTGGGTATTGAGTATGGATAATCGGATTTTCATTATTATTTGATTATTTGTGTATGAACCCGTCGGGTATTGTGTATGGACAATCGGATTTTCGTTATTATTTGATTATTTGTGTATGAACCCGTCGGGTGTTATGAGTTGATGATTTTAATGCGTACATTGAATTGTTAATTGCAAACCCATTGCTAGAATTTTGATATAATCCGTAATTGTTATGTTGAAATTCATGTGTAGTGACTAATGATTCTTAATCCTTAGAGATAACATGACCTAGGTTAAATGACGAATCGTATGTGATTGTTGCCTTGATTAATCGATTTTCTTAATTCGTAATGCTACTGCCTAATTAAATCTAGAGATCGTATCCTAGGTTGTTCAGTGGTCAGGTTTAATTAAAATCGCATCTTGATTAAACAAAACCTAAGGGAAAACTCGAGTTAATTTTTAACCCATGATTAATAGTTGCTAAGAGAGGTTAAAGAACAATAAATTAATAAAATATGCTTAGTCAAGGTGTAGGCCGAGATTGAATCAAAGAACCAGGTCCCTACCGAATTCTCCACCTTTATCATTTTTTCTTGTTTTCTTTAATTTGTTTTTATTAGTTAGTTTTATTTTATTTTCTTCTTTAAAAATCCAAAACCCCCTTTTCCTAAACATCGGTTAATTTCATTTCTTAAACTTTACACACACTCTTTGTGGGATCAACCTAGACTCACGACTGCTATAGTAGTAGTCTAGTTATTTTATTTTGACTAGCGTAATGACGTGCGGTTAGTAAATCAGGTAGCTCATTAGGAAACACATCCAGGAACTACCTAACAACAAGAATGTCTTGTATACTCTGCTCAGCTCTAGTATCAATGACCTGGGCTAAATAAGCCTCATATCCTCCCTGCATCAATCTCAGTGCACTCATGAAGGATACCATTCTGGCTGGCGCCGCTTGACTAACTCCTCTGAATACTGCCCTCGGCTGACCAGAAGATTCTAGTACTATCTCCTTGATATAGTAGTTCATGATAACATTATGAGCAGTGAGCCAATCCATACCTACAATAACATCTATCTCTCTCAACTGTAGTATAATCAAGTCTTCCTCTAACTCTGCTTGATGATCAATCCTAATCAAGCACCACTTACAGAGCTCTCCTATGATAGTAGTACTACCTAAAGGTGTACTCACCTTTAGCCCATACTGTAGCAACTCCCTATCATAATGTAGCCTACATGCTAAATGCCGTGTGATAAAGGATTTTTTTGGATCTTAGATCTAGCAGTGCAGATGCCTCAAAATCATAAATGAGAAGTGCACTGCAACCACATCTGATGAGTCTTGAGCCTCCTGCCTGGTCATAGCATAGACTCGAGCTTGGGACTGTAGTCGACTGCCCCACCCCTTGGTCCTCATAGAAGAACTCTTAGAGCTCACTTTGTCTCTACTTTAGCCTGTCTGTCTAGATCTACTACCTCTACTTTACTGGACCGTAGCATCACTCCCAAATTGACCACTCACACTAGACTGAACTCCCAAAGTAACAGGACAATCCCTGATCCGATGGTCAAAGGAACCTCATTTGAGGCAAGCTCCAGTTAGCCTCCAACACTCACCACCATGCCTCCTCTCACAGTGCTCACATACTGAAAACTGGTTCTGTACTGCACCCCTTCCACTGCCAGTCTGTGAAGATCTACCCCTCTGCCCACATCCACTGCCTGGGTCCGCTTGGTGGTCTGAAGGCTCTGTTCTGGTGCTTACTGAATCTTCTGCCAGAACTATCCTGACTCTTAATAGACCTCTTCATACTGGATCCTTACCTAGTCTCTGCTTGTCTCTCTCAGTAGATATTCAATTATGATCAAAGCAGCTCTCAACTCAAAAAATATAACTAGATCTGAAAGCACCAACCTTATTCTAATCTCCATATTGAGTCCATTCTCAAATCTCCTACACTTGTCTTCTTCTGTAGGGATCAGAGCAATAGCATAACCCATCAACTCATTAAACTAGACCTCATATTCAGCCACTGACGTCATACCTTGCTTCAATTCCAAGAAATCCTTCATCTTCATGTCCAAATAGATCTTGGGCATGTAATTATCTCTGAAGACCCTCAGAAAGTCTTCCCACTTCAATTGGAAAGGCCCGGTGGTATTGCTCTGGACAGTCTTCCACCATTAGTATGCAGGACCTTGCAGTAGTGAGATAGCATAGTCAAATCTCTCATCTGCTTCACAATCCATCTGGTCGAACACTCTTTCAGTTCACTCTAACCACCCTTCTGCCTCAGCTGGGTCTGCACTTCCATAGAAGTCTATAGCCCTTTGCTTCCTCAGCTTATCATATCTCCTTTCTCACCTCATAGGACTTCTCGGAGGCATCCAAGCATACTCAAGTACAGGAGACTCTACATTGGCTCCTACAGACTCTATGTCAGCTGACTCACTAATTGGATCTCCTATGGAAGGTGACCTATAACAAACAAAAGTGGTGATCACTGCCTGAATATCTCACTATTTATCATATTTCAACTCATATTTGTCCCTAAAGTTGCCAAACCTTCCTCTGATACCACCAATGCAACATCCCACTACCCTAAGGCAAATACCCGAATACCTGAAGGACATTCAAGTACATACCCTATGATAATGGTATGTTGGAGCAAAAGTAAATCCAACTTATAAATGGCATCACTATCATCATTTAAAAGTCAACAAATTTCGAAACCCTTCAATTCATTCATACACCAAATTTACACTGTTTCCATTAGACAAATATTTACAAAACCTTTTATAGGTTTTAGCCAAAACTACAAAATACAAGACTCCACACTCTTGGGGCCAGCTGACAAACCTTTGAGCCATAACAAAACCCAAAAGGTCCTTAAGTTCTGTCTAAAGCATTAGGTCTCCTGTCTCGTACCTAAAAAACTACATTGCAATTTTTGATGAGTTAAGCGAACTCAATGAGTGAACAATCATTGATGATTTCACCGGATCACATACACACATCACATATGCACAAATATTCATTCTAAACATCATAACTCACACAACATGGCACAACATAGGATCACTTAATACAACTTTGCAAATCATTCATGGATTTTAGTCCTATATGAATGCCATATGCATGAGACTCACATTCACTCTTATTGTTATGATCGAGTGCCTATCACAAACTTATACAAATACTAGCCCATAGGGCTCAGTCAAATAGAATCACGGAGCATAGCTCTACATACAGAATCAGAAATCATGGAGCAAAGCTCTACATGGAAGTGCTTCAAACTGGCTACTCAAGTCACAACGCCTTTCTCTGAGCATGCATTTTATGAAATGTATCAAATACTGAACATGTCATATAACACAATCTTATACAAATGCTCAGACAAAGTTTTCACATTCATCAAACCTAAGTCCGGTATTCAACTTTCGTTGAGAATCAAAGTCATTCAAGAATTCGTATCAAATCAAAACACTTCCAATACATACCCAACTAATAAACTCCTAGGACTTCAAGTATGGAATTCAAAACAATTCGCAAACAATTTAGTAAAATTTATTTGAAAATTTAACAAATCAAATCGATTCAAAACAAATCAATCCTAGGAAATCATCTAGGTTGACTTACGATATGCTCCAAAATGCTATTGCCTGGATGGCTCGACAATGTCTGACTGGCGTCCAATGAGTTCTTCTATATCATACAAAACACATTTACATATATCACACTTTTGCATAATTGTACAAATATTCCTTAATGCACATGTACTTATACAATATGCACAATGCATGTTCAATGACAATTCTAGGACTTTATCGAGATCCTTATAAAAACAATCATTCAGATATCAAAGCCTTCATTAATACCACGTATACTTATAAATTGGACCAATCAGAAGCAATGTGAAACCAATTACACAACTTCATTGACCACTTAAGATTTTCTTCCAATATACATATGGGTCAACTTTGCATAATAAATATAATAAAGTAAATGGAAAAATTAGGCAACACTTCTTTTACAAAGTTATTTTCCAATGTCTGAAGTTTCTACTGACACCAAAATCACTCAATTTGGTTTAGTAATTTGGAAGATATACCTCAAAACTTTTTGGACTATTCTTATTCAAAAATAGTTTACTATATACAACTTCCACCTATAAATTGAACATCTTAGAGATTGAATCAAAATTAGACTTTGCGTTATGATTTGTATCCCTATTTCTCTACTTTACTCAAAATTAAAAATCATCTCATTTGGAATCCTATAGGTCAAAATATAATCAAAACACTGAAGTATGTTCAGTAAAAGAACACCAGTTCATACCATTCCAATAGATTCTCTCACATTCGTTCAATCAATATTTTTCAAAAAAAAACTAAGAATGCTAAATTTTTTTGGTAGAGGTAGACAAATTGCTTAAGAATCCAATGGTTCAAGAATCAAGTCATTTGGATGTCTAGAGAAGAAGTTATGATCAAAGAAGCAAAGCTATTTAGTAAAAGAGAAAATCTCAAATGCACGATCATACTTAAGCACAAGGGTGCGAATTCACTATACCCTAAAGTCACCGTCGTGCTTTTGCACGACGGTGTCTTTTTCCTAAGATTTCAAAGCACGATGATGCTTTTCCACTTAACTCACGACAGTGCAATTACACTTCTTCTCCACCGACATCTCAACTTCAAAACTCCATAACCTTTGATCTAGAACTCCAAAATTTGTAAACTTTATATCAACTGAAAGTTAAAAGAAAGATATAAAACTTTCATGAAGGCAATTTTATCAAAATATTCCTAGATAAACATAGAATATTCATGGAAAATCAGATTTATAATTCAACTCTCTCCTATCATTCATTCCTAGAATTTTCAGACTTCCAATTTTCAAAAACCAACATTTCAAATTTTTATTTCTAGTTTTTCTACTCCATTTCAATCAACTCATTCACCATAAATTTGTACTCCTCCAAAATATACAAGTTTAATCAAAAATCATCAAAAGCCAAGAATTCATAATCAACCTATTCATACTCTGTCAACTTTCTACATTTCCAACTTTCATTCTCAATCTCCATGTTTCCTCTCAATTTTCATTTAAACACTCATTCCCATCTCAAACCATCATTTTATAGTTACTCCTCAACTCAAAAACCATTTTCTTGATCATCTCTAAGTTTTCATCAACTCACGTATAAACACCTATATATTCGTACATGCATAGTGAAGAAATAGAGCATATAACCTTTGCATATCTAATTCTCTACACTAATCCTATACATCATTTCATTGCTATTTCAACTCCAAGAACCATTTCCACAACACCTGACCACTAACAATCCATCAAAAACTAAATAATACCATATCCACAATTTTCTTTCCATTAACACAGTGTTCATGAATATAAATATATGTAAATTCCATGATCATGCACTGACAATAAATTCATCAACTTTATTTTAAAAATCCACAGCTCTAGCAAATTTATTCACGACTTCCTTGTTGAAGACTCCAAAAAATTTAATTACGTAAACCACTATGAACACTAACCAACTTCTGGTTTTTCTTAAAGCAGAAGAAACCACTTGCAAGGTAAGGTTGGCTTAGGAAAAAGAAAAAGTAAAGAAATCCCTCCGAAGGATTGTGATGGAAAACTCTGTGTGTTTGAAGAAAATTTGAAGAAGGTGACTATGAAGAAGGGACTTAGACATATAACTTAGTTCTGTTTACTCTCTGGTATCTTAACTCACTATCACACAAAAATTATAAAGGCAACTTTTTAAGTGACTCTTATCACTTTCCTAAGGTCTAAGTTCTAACTTAGTTTCTTTCTTGACTAATTCCTTTAGTCTCATCTTTACAATCTAACTATCTCCAATCATCATCAATTCCTATTCCTATTTTCCATAATTTTCCATAATTCTCTATAATTTTCGCAAATAAATCCTAAATTTACCAAAATTCACAAATATAATAATTCCACTAATCAATAGAATTTTCAATATAAATAAATTCCAAATTCACAAATTTCCTAAATATCACAACCCAGTCCAAATATACCCGAAATTATTCATGAATGCATGTACAATTATTTTCATGTGCAAAAAAATTCACTATTCATGTGTATGTGTATGCCATATTATGCATGAGCATGAAAATGCTTTTCTAAGCTCTCATTGGTCACTCATATTTACTATTCTAACCTTCCTACAAGTAATGGGATGTTACAAATATATCAAGAGATTGAATCTCAACTAAATAGTTTTGCCCTTAAAACTGAAGATAAGGATATATTATCATTTTGTATGAGAGGTGTTTATCCCAATATACTACAAGCAGTTAGAGCACTAGATAATCTTGTCATAGAAAGGAATAAAGACTATATTGAGGATGAATAATATAACAATGATGATACTTTGGCCGAATATAATTGCGATAAAGAGTCAAATCATAATGCAATTAATGATGATGATTTTGAAGATCTTGATTATATTGATCGAAGGCATCATGAAAGTACTCTTTCTATTGTTTTATTGTAATGTTGATAATGTTGGTAAAATTTATCGTATTAATGTGATTAATATTGATGATTGAACTTATCTTCATTATAATGATTGAATGTATCATGAAAGTGCTCTTTCTATTGTTTTATTGTCATGTTGGTAAATTTATGTATTTTTTATAAATATCCAACATAATGGCACCTGGTAGAAACAAAGGAAAGAAGGTGACAGTTGTGTAAATTGTAGAATGGAGGGATGTGCAACTTTAACCACTTCAATCAATTGGAGCTAGAAATTCAATTCCTAGCTAACAACAACAATCTACCTCAAACAATAATGAAATTAGTCACGTAGGTGTCAATTTCTATACCTTCAAATGAATATATATATATATATTCAAATATATATTTTTATCATATTCTTTTCTTTTTTGCTGTAGGAAATAGAGCTTCTTGTAGTACATTGCCATAAGAAAGCAACAATTATATTCTGCCTTCAAGTTATATACAAAAACTTCATTTTGCCTCAAAACAACAATGAAACTACTAGTGAAGGTCTATTAATCTTCAATATCTTCAACTAGACTTATACTAAAATATATATTTATATATTCTAATATTTTCTTATCATTATTCATTTATTGTCAACTTCTAATGCTAGTATTAGAAATAGAGATAGAAATAAAACTAGAGGTTGTTAATTGCAACGATTGAATTTTGCAATGAATTGTAAGTTATCAATATAGATTGATAATCTACAAGGTCTTCCTATAGACAATGTCTAATAAACAAAATTGTCAAGTGAGTTGGGGATTACTCCTAGAATAGAATTACCTTATCTACAACTTGAAGGAAGACAACATGCATAAAAATACTTTGGAAAAAGTTATGGTAATTATACAAAATCTTTAACTTTATGCAATATTGTTTCAATGATTTTAAGATTAATATATTTTTACTTATTATTCATAGTTAAAATTGAATATTGTACATATTGAGAACCTAAATGTTTCAAACTGTGTTACATAATTATTGAAACAAAGGACTGGGGATCACTATTTCAAGTTGCAGAAGTATTATAAATATTTTCCTTCTGATGTGGAGGCACGAAGCCATGTTCCCGAATGAATGTCTCAAGAAAATTGAAAATTTATGTGATTATTGGACTAGCCCAAAAGTTCAAGTTTGTTTTCTTTGTCTTTACGTTTGCTTGCATTAATCTTGTTAGATGATTTAATGACTAAGTTATGTTTTTTCTTAATTTAAGAAAATTGTGAGAAGGTAAGGGTTAGTAGATCAAAAATATAAAAAAAAAACACCTCATAATTAAGGTTCAAAGTCATTTGTAGTTGTCTAAAATGAATATGTAAAATTTATGTTTGCAAGTTATACATAAATCAATTAACACTACATTATTTATTGTGCCTTAATTTTTTGTTTCATAAAATAGAGTTAGAAGGAATTAAATGAACAAGAATATGATAGGATCACACTATATAAAGTCACCCACTATAAAGAAGGTAAAGGATGAGTGTCAGAAGAGGCACAAAACAACTATGTATGTATAAAAGTTTATTTAATACTTTTTCATTTATTGATATAGTAGTAAGTAGTAAGATGTGGATTGAATATTGTTTTTTATTTTAGAATAAGATGTAAGAGTTATTAAAGAAGTCTATATTTGAGGGAAATGAGCTCAATGTAGAAGACATTTGTGACATAATACTTAGCACTCATTCCGGCCATATGAAAAACCTTGCTTATAGCCCTAAGTGAAATGTTTCAACCTCAAACATATAAAACAATCATTGAACACCTTCAAGAGGAAAACAACAAGCTTAAGGTCGCAGTATAAGCTAAAGTAACTAGGGGACAAGAAACTAAAGCAAAATTAACAAAACATGATATGTTATTCAAAAGATTATTTGGTCGGATAATGACAAAAATGAAAAGGATATTGAAGGATATTAATTTTATCATATATACTTTTTTATCACTTATTGTGTATACTATAATTTAATTTTAATGTTTTTTTCTCGAATTACAAAATAGATGAAGATGTAACTGTTGCCTAATTATGTCATCAATGGCAAAGTTATGTGATGCTTGCTTTAATCAAAACCAAATACTTACTGTAACAATACTCTCACAAAGTTATGTGATGCTTGCTTTAATCAAAACCAAATACTTACTGTAACAATACTCTCACAATATTTTTAGTTTATTTTAACTAATCTTTTTAGATGATTATAGGTTTATGGACTTGGACAACACTAAGTAATCATTTGGGCTATGCTATAATATTTGTGTAATATGTTAGCCAATTCAAACTTGTCAAGTGAACTACTTATTTATTGTTTTGTCCATAAGAATTGCTCAAGTTATCATTAATATCTTGTACATGAACAAATGATCATCCTTAAATGTTATATTTTTTGTTGATATAATTTAATAATATTTATATAATTTTACTTTCTGTATTTAATGCTTGATATTTTAAATTAATAATATTTTTACAATTTATTTTATGAAATTAACAAATAATTCACAATAAAAATATGTCGATATATTGTATACAAAGCAAAAAACATATTTTTCAATATTATGGATTAAAAATGTAACAAATAATATGTTTTGATATTATTAAAAACATAGCAAATAATTTTTGACTACGTTATGAAAAACACAGCAAATAAAATTTGACTACGATATAAAAATCGTAGCTAATACCATATAGTTACAAAGAGAAAAACGTAGTCAAAAATTATTGACTATGTTTTATTTTCTCTGTCAATCATTTAACACCAAATTTTTCTCCACCAACATTCAATTTTTAGTTATGTTTGTAATGTTTTATCTATGGGATATTTTCTTAACTAATATTATTTGTCTACAATTTTTGGAAACTTAACCTTTAGGTTTTAGCTATGAAAAATTAGTGACAGTTTATGCAGCAAATAAAAAACGTCACAAATAATTGTAGACGACTTTTTGAAACCATTAGCTACATTTTTTTCGTAATGAATTATCCAGTTACATTTTTTTCTAAGTCAACTATCCACTTTGTTGTAGTAAGTAAATTTTCTAAAAACTCATTCCAAATTTTGGGGGTTCCTTTACGTGACTTCCATGGATGGGAAAACACCTCAGTACGTTCGAACAGGGAAACAGGTATAATGCAATTTATGCAAAAATAACTTTATGGTCCTTACTCCTTACCACGCATAGAGTTCAATAATGCTTATAGGTGGTCTCACCATGCATAGAGGTCAACAATTTTAATGGCGAGGACAACTGATAACTTGTTAAAGTTATTCCGTAGGAAAAGGACTTGGTGGAGCTGGCTCTAACATATTCAGTTGTCTCGTAGCGTTCTGTTTTGATCGGATTCGAGCCAGTAAGTGTACTCTTGAAAGAAAAAAAACAAAGGTATATTTTATAGGATGCTAACATTTTAAAATTTATCAATTTTCTCTAGGTGAATACTTTTATCTACTTAGAACTAAATTTTCACTACCTTTTAATTCTTCTATTTCAACCCTAGTGGTTGTAGATGCCAATCACAAAGTATTGAGTGAGGTCTTTCTGAAAATCATTCCTCGTTTATTTTGTAGATGTTATTATTTTATATTTTGTATTTTGTATTTTATATTTTTATTAGTTATTTATTTATTTATTAAGTTATTTCTTTTGTATCCTGCATCTTTATTTTGCATGTCATATCTGCATGTGGGTCTACCGAAAATAGCCTCTCTATTATGTAGGAATAAGCCTGTATACTGTGTGACTTCCTCAGACTTCGCTTCACTGTGAAATTTCAGACTGGATGCGATAATGATGACGATGAGTTAATGGTAAGAGGATGGATATTATAGAATTAAAATAATTTTAAAATTAGTTAGTTTAATAAGCTAATTTTTAAAATTAAAACTTATATGGATAACATACTAACTACAAGGATCAATTTAGATAAAGAGTTCCATAAAGAAATTTAGCATTGATTTTGAGCCTGACTTGTCTGTGATATGTAACCGGCAGTTCTGTGTATGTCCTTGTAATTTGGACATAGTCAGATTCATACATGTGACGAGTAAAGATCTCTGACAGGAAGAGTGAGAGGCTGTGAGCATGCACCTACTACACGGTTTAACGCTACACCACACGTCATTATCGTCTGTCTCGGTATTTTAGGTTTTCAATACTTTACATAAAATTACTAAATTAGCGGATATGGGGTCACGAAGGACGAATGTTATAAATACCTAAACAAGGACGAATGTGATAAATACCTAAACAAGGACGAATGTCATTTCATCGTGGAAAATGTCAAAAAAATAAATAATTCTTTATATATATATATATCTATTGAATATTTAAGTCTGATTCAAAACTTACTTATATTATTTAACATGGTTAATTTCAAATATATTTTCATATAATATATTTTTAGATAATAAAAACTAAAACTAAAACTATTTCACTTTCACTTTCAATACTTAAAAAGAAAAAAATATATTTAAGAACAAATTTCTTCCCAATTTTGACTCCCCTTTAAAAGTTTATTTTGTATTATCTCCTATTATCATTTCCTTTTTTGTTTTCTACAGTGACACATTAAATAATATTTTTAAATTTTATTTCCTCCACTTTCTCATCAAATTCTTTTAGTAGTAGTTGGACTTTTGAGTCCAAATGGCATAATTGTATAAGTATTAATAAGTCTTGATCAATGCTTAGCACTCGGGTTGACATTAAAAAGCTATGTTGATAGGAGAACAAGATAAAGATATGTGAATAGATGAAGCAAAATAGGCAATAAAGATGAAAGATTAAGAATAAGCAAGTGTTAGCATATATTGATAGGCAATGACAAAAATCTTTAATATGAGTAATATTCAAATATGAGACTAAAGAGGATGGTACAACTAAGTCATACTAAGTCTAAAGATGCAAGGAGACACTAAAATGACAAAAAGATTAGAAGGTATAAAAATATGTGAGGTATATTACATAATGACCTGGATTATTGCTAACTTAGATTAGAAAATAATGTGACTACAACATAAATGTACTTAGATGGACCATGCACAAACATGACTCAAGATGGTTAAACAAAAGGTTCATTAATGCACTTGTCTTAAAGAGATGATAATATGGCAATGTATAGCAAGAACATAGAGTAGTGCGCTAAGAATGTGAGAACAATATCTTACAAAGTGGGAACACTTTTTTAAATAAAGAAAAAGTAGTTCAGATGATATGGGAATCGAGAGGGCATAATATATGATTATATTATATATAATCTTAGTACTATTTGTAGACCAAAAGGGGATAAAATAAGTGGCAACTCCCTGTTAATTTAGCGAGTTAGTGGAGAAAGTAGTTAAGATAGTTTACTTGTTCTATACGTTCTTATATAAAACTTATAAATCTATATAAAAGTATCATTTGTAAGCTTATATGTTTGTTTTATATATACAATCATCTATAGAGAGAGCTGAGAGATTTGAAAGAAAGATTTTTGTTGAGAGTTTCGAGTAGAAAGGTATTAAATGGTTGTTTTATAGAAAGCTTTAAGTTGGAAGTATCACGAGTTCTTGTATTATTTCTTTGTGGATAGATTAATACAAGGTTGGTTCAATCGTATATCTCTTGTTCATCTCATTTGAATTGATTTGTCATAAACATTTATGTGTTTAAAATGTGAGTAAAACACCAAAATAAAAGTGATGTGAGGTATTAGAAATCAAACAAACTTGTTGATATATGATTACAAGGGAAGGTTGAATTAGACTGTGATAGACTAAATCTTCACAACCATAAAAGAACTTTGGTAATCTTATTTGATTTCATCAAAAATTCCTTATAAAAACTAGTATTAGAGTTGAGTGACGAGTAATTTCATTGTTCATCTACAATGGCTATGGAAACAATATTATGAAAAGAGTTGATAGAATAAAAGCAATCGGTCCTCTGATATAATTAACAGATGAGAGTATGGTCCTTTATTGGAACTTTTTGAAGCTTTGGTAGCACTCGAGGAACTATTGAAAGCTCGAAAGGATATGAGCTACAACTTAATGCTTAAATATGTTATGTTTAGGTATAACTCGAGAGTCTGTTCAAAGAGCACTTTAAAGAAGATGTGAGAACTATAAGTTTTTTAATCACAAGCAGAATGTCAAAGATATCCAAAAAAATTATTTGATATGGAGCAATAATTTATGATGATAAAGAAGTCCGATGTAAAAAAGGTGTCAATCATGATAATATACATGGTAAATGATATAAAGCTATAGTTTAGAATGAGAACATTTATTAACATCAGCACTGATAGACCTTCCATTAACACTTGAAAGAAGATAAAGGAGTTAATAAGATCATTTCCTCCATAATAATACTTATTAGCAAGTGAGGAATGCTTTGAAGCACTTAAGGTAAGACAACTCAGGGACATAGTGCATAAAAAAAATTCACATATTTAATGTTAGACATGAAAAACATGCCAAAAGAGGAAATTTTGTCAACGTTATAAGTAATTTATAAGGATAGGCCAAGATTGAGCTTCACAGGCATAATATAAAATACCTCCCTAATGCAATTGTGGCTACAAATGCTTTGATGGATCTTTAAATATCGTCACTAATTCAAACTAATAAAGAGGGGAAAAAGAATAATGGGACACGAAATAACTAAGAGAAAAGTAAAGAGAAGGTATATGAAACTTCTTAATGTAAGCCAAGAAAATAATCAAAATAATATATTATTTGCTTCATTTGTAAAAGGTTATACTTTGTTCAAGAATACCTATAACAGAAGGTGGGTTAGGAGAAAATCAATTTTATAGTCACAAAGGACCAAGGAAATGAAGGTAAAGTCTCAAGACAAGAAGTCTAACTTAATAATCATGCTATGTTAGGTGCAATGAGTCTTGCGAATGAGTGTTCAAGTAAACGAAAACCTATCAAAAAGGATAGATGGAACATAAGTGACATGCTTATGAAAACACAAACTTGCTATTGTCTTTAAATTTTGGCTAAAAAGTCTTCAAACAATTACTTGTGGAGGAGTATCCACGAATTATTTTTGCAAGAGAGTTGACATTATTATGATTGAGTGGTTTGTTAGATATCTAAGTTCAAATGGCAAAATCATACAAATGTTGGCAATTCTTGGTTGATGTGTAACAGTTGGATCGACATGAGAAATGCATGTTGATAAGGGAATAAGACAAAACTTTTAAGTAGGTTAGTAAAATGAATAATATCAATGAAATCTTGAAGTAGGTAAGTGTTAGTGTGAATTGGTGTGCATTAACAAAAATCATCGATAAGAGATTCATATTCGAGACCAAAGATGATAGTTTAACTAAGTAGTGCTAAGTTCAAAGGTGCATGAAGATACTTAACTTCAATGAGGAGGTTAGAAGGTATGTGAAGTTATAAAGATTATTACACAATGATTCATATTATTGTTAACTTACATCATGCATTATTGGACGCTTTTGGATGGATCATGCACAAAAAGTTTATGATGACTTACTAAAGGCTCATTAAAGTATTTATCTTTAAAAGGAGATGGTATGGTGAAACATAGTAAGAATACGATGTGATGAAGTAAAAAAGGTGGAAATGTTACCCTTGAAAGTGAGAATAATCTTTTAAATAGTCAAAATGGTTTGATTGCTGTGGCAAATTAATAGGCATGAGCTAAAATTATGTTCATCTTGATATTAATGGATTTAGTATCTCAAAGGAGACAATTTTTCAATGAGTTGGGTGAAGTAGTTGTAAAAGTGATAATTCTTCATTAGCTTATTACAATAGTGAAGAAAATAAGTAGGTTAGTTTATTTGGTTTCTAAATTTTTGTAAACCTATGCAGAGATATTTTTTCTATTCATTTATGTAATTTCATATATTTAATCATCCATATAAAAAATTAAAACCTTTAAAAGAAATTTCTTGTAGAGTGTTTCAAGTGAGAAGTTGAGAGGGCGAGCTTTGGAGTAACTGGTAAAGTTACTCATTTGTGACAAAAAGGTCACAGGTTTGAGTTACAAAAACAATATCTTTGTTCATGCAAAGGGAAGGTTGAGTACAATTGATGTCCTTCCCTCGACTCTTGCAAAGCGGGGAACCTTATGCACTAGAGTTGTTGTTATTATTGTTTCAAGTGAGAAGTTCTTAAAACATTAATTTATCTTATTTATTTTATTAAATTTATTTATATAAAATATTGTTATATTAAAATATAAATAATGTGAGACATTTAAAAATAAATAAATTTATTGATTAACAAGAGAACGTTAACTTTTTACGAAAAACTTTGTCAATCTTATTTAATTCGGTTACATCTTAAAAAAAAGGTTCTTACCACGTGTACTTTCAGAAGAAAAAATATACATAGATAAAGAGGTTTTTTAAAGAAATTTACCATTTATTTTGGCTTTAGTCGGTTGTGATAGTTAAACACTAGTTACTTTATGAGCCAACAATTTTGTATGTCATCCTAATTTGGACTTTTGAGTCGTACTCATAGATAAAAATGTTGGTGTTGTTCTAAAAGTTGAAACATTTCTCCTTCTTGCTTTAGTTTATGTCTCACATTAACAGAGTAAGGACCTTTTATATACTATATTGTTTTGTGAGACTTTGAATTAAGTCTCTTGAGGAGGGTATGGATACCACACATGCGCACATGTGCCACCTAACCTAGCTCAACGGCTGCATGGCATCATCGCACGTGTGACATGAATGTTTCGGGGGCCACTTACTTTAAATCATACGTTTTTCTGCTTATCCGTTACTCTCCCTACATATTCCCTTCATAAGGACCATAACATTCATAAATTTATTCTTATTACCTAAATGTTCCTTTTACTTTAATACACATTAAAAGAATGCATCTCTGCTCTCTATAAATGTCACGCATCTTATCTGCTTTTTCCCCTATCACACGTCTGTTTTGGTCCAAATGACGCCCGTCCATCTGCTACATTTTGTCTTCTTCTGATTTTGTTTTTCTTCATCATTCATGGAAACAGTTCCTACTCTACCATTTAGAGTGCATTGAAGCTAGTGGAGAAGGCATTAACCCTAGGGTCAAATCCCATGATCTTATTGCATTATAGAGGGAGAATTTTTAATAGGTTGTGGTTTCACAACTCCTTAAATTCAGATAAGTTGTTCTAATTAATTTTACTACTATTTCACTAACAATCTAACTCAGAATCTTGTTATTGTTTGTCAAAAATTGTTACATTTTTTATGATGTGTGTTTATTTTGGTATAAGTTAGAATACTTTGTTGTAGCGTGTTTATTTCGATATTCGTTGGAATATTGTTCTGTTCTTGCTACTTCGTTGGTTGGAATATCATTTGTTCTTTTATTTGTTTCTAGATTCATTATGCCGTCTGCGACTGAGACCAAGTAGTATCTACCCTTACTATTCCCTATATATGTTCTGCCCCTGTCATTATAACCTAGAGAATATACCTAACCTTACTAGATTAGAGCCTCTAGATAGTAGAAACTTCCAACGACGGTATGAGAAAATTTTATTTTACTTTCAGTAATACAAAATTGATTATGTACTGTTTCTAGATATTCCAAGTGACAATACCGATCCTAAGATAACTAAGGATAACTATACCATTAGGGGAGTGTTGCCTAATTATATGATAAACTCATTATTTGATATCTATTACAAGTACAAAATTGCCAAGAAAATTTGGGATGCCTTAGAAGTTAAATATGGGACTGATGATGTTAGTACAAAGAAATATGCAGTTACTCGGTGTTTAAAATTTACTATTGTTGATGATATGCCCATTATGGACCAACTATATGAGTATGAAAACCTAATTATTGAAATCCTTGTTGAGGGTATGAACATATGTAAGTTGTTTCAAGCTAATGCACTTATGGAGAAACTGACTAAATCATAGAATGAGTATAAAAATTAGTTGAGACATAAGAAGAAGGATATAAAGCTATCAAAATTGATCGAGCATATAAAGATTGAGGGTGCCAACTGTACACAAGATAAGTCCAAATCACTTACCCTTGCCCCTATTGTTAAGCCTAACATTATTGAACACAAAAATGCATGTAACTTCAATAACAATGGTGGACAAAATAAGTCTTTCAACAACAACAAGCATGGTCAGCTTAAGCGCAAAAGAATTGATGGTGACTATTATTGGTACCATAAGCTAGGCCATCTTACTGCTCATTGCCAAGCTAGAATCATCCATGAGAAGAAGGGGAAGGACAGAAACCACGATAGTTTGGGAAAGGAAGCCAGAAGGGGTACCAATAAGGCAATTAGAAGAGCTTATGTAAGCCTCAAGCTAATATGGTCGAAGTTGGTGATGATGCCGAGGAGATCATTATTATTATGGTGTTTGAAGTCAACCTTGCCAGAAACTTGGTCAAGTGGATCATTGACACAAGAGCCACATGCCACATCTG
This sequence comes from Erythroxylum panamense, assembly GCA_027123425.1. Classification (NCBI taxonomy): domain Eukaryota; kingdom Viridiplantae; phylum Streptophyta; class Magnoliopsida; order Malpighiales; family Erythroxylaceae; genus Erythroxylum; species Erythroxylum panamense. The sequence goes on from JAOTIZ010000004.1 coordinate 8,986,298, forward strand.
CACCAATAAGGACCTATTTAAAGAGTTGAATTCACGACCCGATACCACATCAGGCACATGATAACCACCATATACCCGGGCTAAGGACACTTGCAATATCCTTAATCCGACTATGCTAGGCTAACTAAATATCTCTCCCTTTTTATGTTTAAAAATTTAGGCAGCACAATAGCTGTATTTTAAAAATCTCAAAACTCAATCAAACACCTGTAAACAATTTCAAACACACTTCTATATTCACATTAAAATTTTACCACAATTTTTGAACTTCCTTGGGGTGGAGAGTGTGAGATCCCTCATCGGTTGGAGAGGAAAACGAAGTATGCATTATAAGGGTATGGATACCTCTCCCCTTCAAGATGCATTTTTCCAAGGGTGGGAAGAGCAAAATCGTGAGGGGTTTAGTCCAAAGGGCAACCCAAAGCGGACAATATCTGTGGGCAGATGATCTGGGCTATTACAAATAATATCAGAGTCGGTACCCGAACCATTGTGCCAGCTAGGCTGGCCCTAAGGGGGTGGAGAGTGTGAGATCTCACATTAGTTAGAGAGGAGAATGAAGTATGCCTTATAAGGATATAGATACCTCTCCCCCACAAGACGCATTTTTTCAAGGGTAGAAAGACCAAAATTGTGAGGGGTTTGGCCCGAGGGGTAACCCAAAGCGGACAATATCTGTGGCCGAGTGGTATGGGCTGTTACATGAATGATGCTGATGATGGTGAATTCATGTACATGGGTAACTCCAGTAAAGTTCCTGTCTGAGAAGTTGGAAAGGTCACTCTCAAACTCACTTCTAGAAAAGCTTTTTGCTTTAGAAAATGTTTTATTTGTTCTTGATGTTTGTAGAAACTTGATTTTTGGAGCATTACTTAACAAAGTTGGTGTTAAACTTACTTTTGATTATGGTAAGCTAGTTCTTACTAAGAATGGGAACTTTGTTGGTAAAGGGTTTTGTAGTGGGGGCTTATTTGTACTTGATGCTAAAATGAATGCATCTACTTCTTTTGCGTATAATGTTAACTCTCTAGACCTATGGCACTCTAGAATTGGGCATGTGAATGTGAGGTCAATTAAGAGGATGCAAAGCTTAAACTTGTTGCCTAACCAAATCACTAATGAAATAGCAAAATAACAAGTTTGTGTTGAGACTAAACACTCTAAAAAACCTTTTAAGTTAGTGACTAAGAGAGTCACAATTGTTGGACTTGGTGCATAAATTTGGGTGATTTTAAAAATTATGTGAGTAAAGGAGGAATGAGATATTACATTACTTTTGTACATGATTGCTCTCAATTTACTATCGTTTACTTATTTAAAAATAAAAGTGATGCAGAGGAAGTGTTTATGAAATACAAAGCTAAGGTTAAAAACCAATTAAGAAGGAAAATTAAGAGATTAAGGTTTGATCGAGGTGCTAAGTATAGTACTGATTTTCTTGCTGATTATTGTGAAAAAGTTGGGATGAATTTTAGCCTTATATACACTTAAACAAAATGGAATAGCCAAGAGAAAAAACCAAACAGTTAAGGATATGATGAATGCAATGTTGATTTCCTTATGTTTATTGTTATGTTCTGAACAGAATCCCTCATAGAAAACTAGATCAAACCCTTTATGAAATTTGGAAAGGTTCTCCGCCTAACTTGCATTTTTTGGAAGTGTAGGGTGTCTTGCTAAGGTTGCTCTACCTGAACATAAGAGGAAGAAAATTGGGCCTAAGGCCATTGATTCAATTTTTAATGGATATGTCTCTAATAGTGCTACTTACAGATCTATGATTAAAGAAGAGGGATCTAACACTTATGGACCAATTATAGAGTCAATAGATGCAGTATTCTTTGAGGATATCCTATGAAAGTGAGTGTGTAAGCTCCTAGAGAATCTGTCCTTAATTCTTTTACCAATGATGACCTAGAGGAAGAAGAAATTGTTGAACTAAAGAGAAGCGAAAGAGCTAAAATACTCACCAATTTTGGTTATGACTTTATTAATTCCTTTGTGGTCAAAAACTTAAGGAGATAGATGATGTTTTTATGGTAACTTATATTATTAAGCAAGAACCCAAAACTTATGAGGAAACAATGAGATATATGGATGCTACCTTTTAGAAGGAAGTCATAGATAGTGATTTAGAGTCAATCATGTCTAACAAAACTTAGGTTTTAGTTGATCTACCTCGAGAGTGTAAGCCTTTGAAGTGTAAGTGGATTTTCAAAAAGAAATTGAGACCTGAAGGAACTATTGAGAGGTTTAAGACAAAACTTGGGACTAAAAACTTTAAACAAAAGGAGTGATTGAACTTTTTTATATTTACTCTCATGTTACTAAAATTGCATCTATAAGGATGTTTGTTATTGCCTTGGTATTTACGCTTCATACTCACTAAATGGATATTAAGACAACTTTCTTAAATGGTCATCTTGATGAGGAAATATTTATGGTCCATCCCCAAGGGGTTTAGAGTACTTGGTTAGGAGCAAAAGATGTGTAAGTTGGTTAAGTCGTTGTATGGACTTAAATAAGCTCCCAAACATTAGCATGAAAAAATTGAAAGTAAGGTTTTCAAACATGGTTTCACCTCTTATGATTATTATTCTTGCATTTATGTGAAAGTTGATGTCAATGGTTATGTGATCATAACTCTTTATATAGATGTTATGCTTATTTTTGGTACTAGCTTATCTGCCATTAATACTACCAAGAGTTTGCTAAAGTCTTCCTTTGATATGAAAGATCTTAGATCTATAGATTTTATTTTGGGAGTCAAAGTTGGTAGGACTAACTCTAGCTTTAGGTTGATTCAAACTCAATATGTTGAGAAAATTTTGAAGAAGTTTGAATACTATGATGTTGAACCAGTTAAAACTCCCTATGTGCTAGTGTTGCTTTAAAGAAAAATCTTGGTGACAATATAAACCAAGCTGAGTATACAAAAATTTGTGGTAGTGTGATGTTTTTGATGAACTATTCTCATCCTAATATTGCATATTATATGAGTAGCCTTAGTAGGTATACTCATAATCCTAGTCAAAAGCATTGGAATGCATTGATTCATTTATTGAGATATTTGAAAGGTACTATGCATTATGAATTATCTTTTGGTGGTCATCCTCCTATATTAGAGGGGTATTCTGATGCTAACTGAGTTACAAAGAGTGATGATATACACTCAACCAGTGGTCATATTTTTACCTTGGTAAGAGCTATTGTTTCTTGGAAATTATCCAAGCAAATATGTATTATGAGATGGTGACTGAGTTTATAGCTTTGGAGATGGCAAGAAGGGCATCTGAGTAGCTAAGGAATCTCTTAACAGATATCTCACTTTGGGAAATGTTCCTTCGTTGTGATTCGCAGGCTGCCATTCATGTTGCCAAGAACAAGGCATAAAAAGGATAAAGTAAACATATTAGATTAAGACATAAAATTGTTTATACTTTAATTAGACATGATGTAATCTCTCTAGACTATGTCAAGTCAAAGAGAAATTTAACGAATCCACCTAAAAAAGCTTTGAATAGGAAACAAGTTTTGAAGCATGCTAAAAAGATAGGGTTGAGGCCAATTATGTAGTAATGTGGTGACTAATTACTTGTACTTTGTTAGTGGAATACTACTAATATACATTCAGTTATTGAATTGCGTCCCTTATCATGATTTTACTGCATTTGATGAGGTTCGATGGTTTAATCCTTAATGAGTTCCATATCCCAAGTTTGGGTGGAGTGAGTAGTACACACTTAGTAGACTCACCTACGTGATTGTGGGGGGCTAACCACCCTTCTATGAGGGCATTTGGGATATCTCTCTATAGTGATCATGAGGCCAGGGTATTTTGAGGCTATTTATTTCTCTAACAGTTTTGTCTTCGATTTCCTTGGACATTATGCTCAAGACTTAATTCACCTGGTTGTTCGCTTATCTTTCTGCTACATTGTTACAATTTGTTTCTCAAGTTTTGGACTAAGTGGGGGATTGTTGGTGTTGTTCCAAAACTTGGAACATCTCTCTTTCTTGCTTTAGTTTGTGTCCCACATTAAAAGAGTAAAGGACTTTCACATAGATTATTTACTATATTGCTTTGTAAGACTTTGAATCAAGTCTCTTGAGGAGCCGACTCGACTCAGCTTAGCTGTAGCATGGCGTGACGTCATCGCGTGTGTGTCATGAATTTTTTGGGGCCCACTTGCTTTAAGTGTTACGTTTTTCTTCTTGTTCGTTAGTCTCTCTACATATTCCCTTCATAGTGACCATAATGATCATAAACTTATTCTTATTATGCAAACGTTCCTTTTACTTTGATACACATTAAAAGAATGCGTCTATGCTGTCTATAAATCTCACGCATCTGCTCTGCTTTTTCTCCCACTATCACATGTTTGCTTTGCGCCAAACGACGCCCGTCTATCTGCTACATTTTGCCTTCTTCTGTTTTTGTTTTTTTATTATTCATAGAGATAGTTCCTACTTTACTCTTTGGAGCGCACCAAAGCTGGTGGAGAAGATGTTAACCCAGGGGTCAGATCATGTTGTCTTGCTACATGGTAGATGGCAAATTTCTAACTCAAGATAATAATTTCATGATGCCTTAAATTCAGATTAGTTGTTCTAATTAATTTTATTGTTGTTTTGCTAATAAAAAACAAGTAAAGAGCTTTGCCTGTAAGAGGATAGCATGCACCTATTGTATGGTTTACCGAGAACATATTACTTGTTCCACTTACTTTGTTCCTACTTTGTCCCATCTCATCTCATCCACAGATTTACGTGAGACCCAGAAAAATGTGTGGATGAGATGAAATGACAAAGAATCTACCCTACTCTATATGTCATTATCATATGCCTCAACTTTTTAGGCTTTTAATACCTTGGCCTTGCCTAAACTTGGCAGATTTGCTATATGGGGTCATGTAGAAGGAATGTGATAAATATCTTCAAAAGGACTCATTTCATTTCATCGAGAAAAAAGGTCAAAAATAAAATATAAATAAATCTTTTTTAAAAATAATAAACTGGATCTTCATGTTAGATTATTTAATAGCCCATATGACTTATAGATTTGAGTCCCATGAAAAGCACTCAAGATAATAGTTATTGGGTATTAAATAATAGATCTCATATGGGTCAACAACCCTTTCCCTCTCTCTTTTAATTACAAAATGACATGTTGGTTGGTGGTGCTATATAAGTTTAAAAACTTATTGAATAGTTATTCTGAACTATTGAAGAAACACATTAAAGAAGAAGAAGAGAGGAAATCAACATCTTATGAAAAACAATCATGGATATAGGTATGCCAAAATCATTCTATCCAACAAATGACTTACACTTCAAAGCCTGATTCTAATAAATTTCCACCAAAACTTTATCATCAAAACCTGATCTCAATAGATTGATCTTAAAACTATGTTGTGAACTTGAAAATTGTGATTGGGAGGTGCTTTATTGTTTCTTTGGCATAACTGATTATTAGTTGTATACAACAAAAATAATATAAATAATCAACTAGTAATCAGTTATGCCAAAGAAAACAATAAAGCACCTACCAATCACAGTTTTGTGGTTCACAACCTCGTTTGCAACTTTAATTACTTGATTTGTTGTTTGACCATTACTTTTACTATTTCTCTTTCATTTCTACTTCTTCAAAAAATAATATTTAAAGACACATTTCACCCTATTCACAATTCTTCTCTAGAATCTTAGTCTTTTTTATCGTTATCGCACGGTTATCTTTATTATTTTTCTCTTTAATTCCTCAATAATAACACATTTAGGGTTAATTTAAAATTGTAATTATCCATAATTTGTCACTGTCTGAGTTTAGTGATCTCAAAAGTAAGACATTTTATATATATACTTCATGTAAGACTTAAATCATTATCATATATATATAATGGATATATATCTTGAATTTTCCCTTTTTTTAATGTAAGTGTACTTAAGAGTTGTTATAGTATTAATTTAAACCTAAAGATTTTTCAATTTTAAATTGGGGGTATCAATTGGTCTATTTTTAAGTTATTCTCTTTTGTATTAAAAGAGACTCCATTATATATTGTTCTACTTCTTTCCAAATGAATTGAACAAAATTTTGCATTGATGATTAACTGTGTTGTTCTTGTTATTAGAAATAACCCGATCTTATTATGAAATTTGATCAATTTCATGTCATATAGTCTAAAATAATATTATTTAAAGAAAATTTTTTAAGATATTTGACACTGTTTTGAAATTTTTAAAAATAATATTAATTTTAAACAATTTGTATTCTAAATTTAAGACTAAAACAATGTTTTTTATGACAACATATATATTATTTAAACCAAGTTTCAAACTAATTTATTAAGTCCAAACTCATCCAAAATCTAAATTGACTGAATTTAATATATTAACTTGGATTTGATAGAGTTTCAAATTAATTTTCATTTCTATTCATGATTAAAATACTTAACATATATGTCTAGTCCAATAATTAAAAGAAAGTTACATAAAGATTTCTATAGTTATTATAAACATATTCTTATTCAAACAATGAGTGGCCTTAACAAGAAGAATCAATTTTTGCCACTTAAGTAATGATTTGAGTTCAACAGTATGCTCTGTTACAGTGTGATGCTATTTAAGCTTTGTTATGTGTAGTTGTTATGTATACTTAGATATGTGTTATGGTTATATGCAAATTACTTGCATTATTTGTTATGTGATTTGTAAAATGATAATTAGCGGAAAAGTCAACATAAAGTTATTTGATGGTAGAGATTTCATATAAGGAGGCTTTCTTTAGTATAATGGTCCTAATCTAAAGATATTTGATAATGTAAAACTTACATTATGTATGTATAGGAGAAATTTGTGAAATGAAGGTATAATTGAGTTACAAGAATGCACTAACTGAATGTCTTTTTATTCCTCGTATGAGCTTAACTGATGATTTGAAGAAATTAAAATTCAATCAAAATTCTTTAGATTTGATTAAGTTGTTAAAGGTATATGAAATTGCTGTTGTGTACTAGAAACATGTAGATAATTTAGTGGTTGTATTATCAATAGTGAAATAATGTGATAATTGGCTTGTATTATCAACAGTAAAACGATGTGATAATTGGCTTGAACAAGTGTGGAGTTTCAGTTATAGTGTAGATAATTTTGTAATTCACATCAATAAATATGTTAGTGATATAACTATTTTAAATGACATTATCGAGGATATGAATATAAAGGCTAAAAATACGGGGGGAAAAACAGAATTGAGATGGACATCATGATATTGGCACTTTTATATATATATATATATATATTGCAAATAATTTATCTATCAAGTATGTGTAAATATATTAAAAGGAAAATGTTGAAAATAAATTGAAAAAATAACAAAAATATAATTGTGGTTTAATTATATAAGGTTAATAAAAAATCAAATTTTGTTTAATTTTGTAATTATAGCCTGAACTTAAAAAATGGTAATTAAATACTAAAATTTTTAATTTTTTAATTCTAGCTCGACGTTAGTAATTTCATTAACATTGTTCACATAGCGTCCCACATAAAACAAAAACGCTAAACACCTATATATGTTAAACTTAATTAAGTTTAACTAAACTACGTTATTTTGATATTGAAAATCTCTAAATTAAACTCAATGCTTAAATCGTTGGAATTGAAATTAAATCAGTTCGTTCTCACACAAAAAGAAAGATGGCCTAGGGTGGCAAATTAGGATTTCATTCAAATTATTAAAAACTGTCTTGTTGTCATTTCGCACTAGCATAATAGAGTGTCATTGTCGTCTTGCACCGACATGACAAAGTTTGATTTAAAGATTTCAATATCAAAACAACGTAGTTTAGTTAAACTTAATTAAGTTTAACATGCATAGTTATTTTAAATTTTTGTAGCAACTCACGTTAGTAATGTTAAAGGAAATACTTACGTCGGGTTAGAATTAAAAAAAATTGAAAGTTTGTTTATTTAATTGCCACTTTTTTAAGTTCGGACTATAATTGTTAAATTGAATAAAGTTTGAGTTTTTAATTAACTCAATTATATAATAGCTTAGCAGATAGTAATGCTAATAAGTTCATGATGTTTACCGCTGCATACACTTCAATAATGCTAATAACTTGGTCCTTACTATGCATAGAGGTCAATAATTTTAAGGCAGAGACAGATGATAAGTTGTTGAACTTAACAGGGAAGATCTTAGTTGGAGCTAGATAATTTAGGGGTTGTTTGGTTCCACTTCTATTTTTCTGTTGTTGTTTTTGGTTTCTGTTTCCTGTTTTTGGTTTATGTTTTTCTTAAAAAAATGAAAACCTATTTAGTTGAGATTTATAATATAAAAACTGAAAACAAAAATCTGTTTGGATGAGATTTCTAATAAAAAAATTAAAAATAAGAACGTGTTTGGTTTTATTATCATATTTCTATTTTTTGTATTATACTATTATGTATAATAATTATAATATAATACATTATATTTTTAAATTAATTAATTATCATTATAGCTAAAATTAAATATATGAAAAATCAAATATTATTAAAAATTACATCTTAATTGTATATAATAAAATTACATAAAGTAGAAATTATATTAAGTCATTCTAATCATAAAATATGTCCATCATAATTGCTAGGGGGTCGTTAGGTTCCACTTTTATTTTTCTGGTGTTGTTTTTGGTTTTTGTTTCCTGTTTTTTGTTTCTATTTTTTCTTAAAAAAGTGAAAAAAACCTGTTTTATTGAGATTTGTAATATAAAAATTGAAA
>JAOTIZ010000004.1:9015040-9031865 GCA_027123425.1 Erythroxylum panamense
ATAGTTAAATTTTAGATTTCGTATTTCAATAAATATGTCTAATTTCTCATTTTATTTCATCGTAATTAACAAATTACACATAGACTTCAAATAAATATTGATATAATTATAAAATAATCTATGAATTATATCTTTCCAATATATTATACTGCAGGGGCATTTTCGTCATTAACACTGTTTTTTATTTTATCTACTGCAACCAAATACATTTTTGTTCTCGGGACGGAGACAATTTTCTCTGTTCTGCCCACCGCAACTAAACACCTCACTATCTCCAATTCTTGTTTTGTTCCGTCTCCATATTCTCGCCTCGTTCTGTCTTTGTATGTTGAAGACGTTAACCAAATGCAGAGTAAGAGACACAGGACTAAAGAGAGGGACCAAAAAGGATCTTTCATTTATAGTCTTACATAGCCTCGAATGCTATCAGCTGCTATCAATTCAGGTATGGAGACCAAATAATGTGATGTAAGCGAAACTTTCTAAATTCATGAAAATATAGAAGAGCATATAAATTATCTTGCTTACGTATTCACCAAAGTTTTGAATTTCATACCAAAGTAGTCGGTACCACCCAGAAAGTATTGTACAGGTTAAAAAACTGTACAAAATTTGGTTATTTAGTACCGGTCAACAAAGTAAAAAATTTAAAAAAACCCTTTACTCCCGAAAGTCTCCTCTCTGTCTCCACTCTCTAGCTGACCACTTTGTCTCCAGCCAGCGTGTAATTGTGCCCAGTCTAGTCTCACCGGCCACCTCTGCCTTACAAGTCGCCGACTACCGCTCACTATCGCACCACGAATCTCCACCGTAGATATCACATTAATTAATAAATATATAAGATGGCACGATATAAATCTAAAGACGATGAATGTGGAAAAGGCATGCGCGTAAAGAAAGAGTTGGCAACGACTGTAAGAGATTTAGAAGTATCAAATCCCTCCATCGTCATTGGGAGGAACAGGAGCAAAAAAAAAAGGGAACTGAAAAGTATTAATAGAGGGAATAAATAAATAGAAGTTCATTAATTCCTTTTGACTGATGGGATAAGAGACAATTCTGCAAATAGTTTTCTCCCATAAATGTCTACTTAATAAAGTTCTCTTATAAATATGTACTTAATTGTTGTGAGCCTTCTCTCCTTTATATATAAACATAATTTTTTTAAGGTCAACAAAAAATGCTATTGGAAAGAGAGACGCAATTAGAAGTTAAAGCACAAGAGGAGACAGACAGTAGTAGGAACAATGAAGAGAGAGAAACAAAGAGTATTTAACAACAATTATACAAAAATGATGGTGTTTTGTTTGATAAACAAAATGAAATGGTTTTAATATACAAATTTCGAATTTCAAGTTGGATGAATTAAGAAAATTTTAAACTGATTTTACATAATTTTATTTTTAATATTTATGCCATAATTTTATTTTTAATATTTAAATAAATTGTTATTATTATAATTTTAGAGACATGGTTGATGTAAAATTATAAATTTTATAGTACAATATATTAAAGGCTATTTTACAATTTAAAAAATTAAGGGATTATTTTATAAATTTTAAAAATTACTTGAAACGGTACCCGATATTAATTGATATTGATATAGTACCATACCAGAACCAAATTTGGTACCAATATCAATACGGTATTCATAACATTGATATCCGTCATTTGAGTCTCCAAAACTTATTCCAATAATTACATGTCTGATTTAACCTATGGATGAATATGCAAGCATACATTTCATACTTGTTTATGTAATAGCAATGAGATTCCTCACTATCATGCTTAGAATAGCTATGATTTCCAAAAGAAGATGTCATCCATTTAATGAGAAATAAAAAGGAATATCGAAAATTCTAGTGGTTGAAGCTGAAGCCGCTACTTTCGAAGTAACAGAAAGGAAAGTAATAATTGGTGTGGGAGAGTCAGAATCAAAAAGAGGATTCTTCACTTCTTTCTCCCACTCAAAATCGTGCATGAGACTTCATCTCGCACGAATCCTGAGTGATAAAAAAATAACTTTACACTCGATGAAGGTGAAGTTTGAGAATAAAAACAATTCTTTTTATCGTGTATCCCTGATTAATGCAGCATCAGATGCTTCAATTGTCGATTCTAGCAATGAGTGAAAGGTGTTACACCTATGTTTAGGGTATGAGTTATATATTGCAGGTTAATTTTACTCCAATCCTACCAATAAGTAGCATAGAGGAAGAAGCAGTACGCCTAGGGATCAATAACACATGAAAACTTTGTTATAAATTCTCCCTTTTCCTTATTGTGATCAAGACTAAGAAGAGTGGTTAGGACAACAAGCTTCCATCTCGTTCGTACTTTGGATATCTGTATAACCATTGAAGATTGTTGAAGTGACCAATTCCTAGCAAGTGAAGAAGGTTAAGGAGAGCTTGATGCAAATGGCTAAAATATCTTCCTCTTTATATCATTATAAATTAAATAAAAAGTTATTTTATGTATCAATCCTTACATTTCCTATAACGGGTGGGATAGCAGTTAGTTTTTGTATGTTAGGGGATATCATTATTGCTAAACCCAATGCCTACATTGCCTTTGCAAGTAAAAGAGTAATTAAACAGACATTGAATAAGATAGTACCCAAAGGTTCACAAGCAACCGAATCCATAAGGGTTTATTTGATCCAATTATACCATGTAATCTTTCAAAAGGCATTATGAATGAGTTATTTTATCCCCATGATTTCTTTCCATTAAATCATAAAGAAAGTTGAGCCTTAAGTTAATTAAGTAGTTACTTACGTTAATTAAACAATTAATTAAAAATGAAATTCAAATTAATAGCTAATTAAATTAGTTATTTATTACAAACAAGTACTTAGTTATTGTTTCTCGGAATCGAAGCAAAAATCCAACGAATGGGTTGTAGGGATGATATAAGAGTAAACTATAGAAAGAATCATGCAAATGTTTTTTTTATCGGTATTCTTGATAACTAATTAGGAAATCTATATCAATAAGATAATTCATTCTTCTGCAAAAATAAATGGGATAAGATAAATAGAAATAATAGTAAAGAATAAATAAAACAAATTTCATTTTCTTTTCTTACCTATGGATCGTATGGAAAATATGGAGTTTTGCATAACCCCTTAATCCCCCCTTTTATTTGCCAAACATTCTTATTACTAGGTCTGATTGTAATGAGTCTTTCGTAAATTTATAAGCGGAAGAAACTCATTATTAAAATTCTACAATTCATTTGTGCCAACTTTTAGCGTAGCATTTATATTTCGATTCATCCTTTTTTTCTAAGGGTATCATAATTGGACATTAAACCTATTTTATATGATGGGAGTTGCCAGTGTATTGGGTGTTGCTCTGCTATGTGCTATTCATAGGACTCCTATAAAAAAATACCTCAATAGAGATAGGGCATAAAGAAATAATAGAAAAAAAGCTCCAATAAAAAATCTTCATTAGTATGTAAACGAATTGTACACCACCACTGATAAATACCCGAATAAGCGATATTCAGTGAGCCAACAACAACCCCTCGAGTAAAGGCTTCCACAGTCGATTGATCAAAATGAGGATCCCAAATTGCATGAGCAATAAGTCTCACATGTAGGGAATCCTGTACCCATGCTTCAAAATATCCTTGCCAAGTTATATGACAACTCGAGCAGGAGGAAAAAATACGAGGTACTTTAAAGTTTAGTCTAGCTTTTATGGAAAATTTAACAATTTATGGACTGGTTGTATCACTAATACTTTTATTTGTGAATCGTTTTGTTTAATTCTATTATAAATACATTTTTTATTGCCTTGGACTTGCTAGTTTCTCGTTTCGAATTATATGAAGATTGCACTCTAACAATTTCTTTATTGTATCTTTTTAATTAGGATAATAACCCACAGGAAGAATTGATTTGAGGATGGGGAATTACTATACTTACTTACTTTCTTCCCCTTTTTTGCTTAGTTCAATCAAAACTTTTTTAAGAAAGTGTTGCAACAAATACAAAAAACATATTTCAAAAAATTAAATATTGTTACTATATAGATAATATTTAGATAGCCTTTTATGACTTTGGTGGCAACTAGACTAATTCATTATTATCTTAAGAGAAGTTCCTATCGAAGTTCATTACGAATCTTTGGGTACCTATCATGAGATTTATGGAAACTATCTAATAGTAAGACAACAACAACAACACTCGGTATAAATTCCAACAACAACAACAACACTCGGTATAAATCCTGCTGGGACGTGGGATTTGGAGAGATCCTGTAGTACACACATTACTCCTAACTAGTATAGAGACTATTTTCAAATGACTCATATGTATGAATAAAAAATACAAATAATAAAAAGAAGATAAATAAAATATAAATAAATAAATAACCATAAAATTAGGAAAGAAAACTAAAAAAATAAAATGAAATAAAATAAAAATGATAGGGAAAATAGATAAATAGATAAAAACAACTATAAATAATATATAATACTAAAAGAAATAAAAGAGATAACATAAAATCAAATATTATTAAAAGTGAAAAATCATAGTAACAATAGTAATCATAGACATAATTATACTAATACCATTAAAGAGAATACTAAATATTTTAATAATAATAATAATAATAATACTAATACAAGTAATAAGTAATTACCACTTAGGCTAACTACAATAGGCCATAGGTAAAAGACATACGAGAGCTACCAGGATCTCTTTATGAGGGATCCTTTTTCTAAATCTTAACACGCCAAAGTTTTTCATTGTGGGTCATGTCCTCGATAAGTTCTGACATTAGCAAGTCATTCTAGATCACATCCCTCCAGTTCTTCTTATGCCTCCCTAATTTTCTCTTACAATCTTTAAGTACGATAATCTCGCATCTTCTCACTGAAGCGTCTGAATGCTTCCTCTTAATATGTCCAAACAACCTAGTATAAAAAAAGAAAATTGTTGTATATACATTTGAACGACCATTGGTCATATTTATCTTTATCAAGAAATCGAAGAAGCTATACAAGAGTTTTGCCAAGCTTGCTTAGATTAGATAGTACCTAATCTAATCATAGGGATCTAAGCCAAGTAACTTTATGACATTCGCGAGATAAAGTTTGATTAATATTTCTTTTATAAAGAGCATTTTTTTTAATGACCTAGTTTTTTCTTTTTTGTTGATAAATTGAAAAAGAATTTTTTTCAACTTCTAGGACTTTGAAAAGAAATAGAATTTTTTTTCAATTTATTAATTGCTTTTACAAGTTGTTTAAAGATGGGTTCAAAAATAGAAAATTGGTTTCGAGGAAAGCTAGAAGGCAGTTTAGTTTCCATTCCCCAAATTGTAAAAAAAATCTTTTTAATCCTTTCTTTTTCATTCGATCTTTAAGATGATGAAGAAATTTTACCTTCGATCTGTGCCAGGGTTTTAGACAAAAAGGAAATCAAATCTTTATTTGAATACCTTATGTTAACCAGTTTTTAGATTTTCAAAGGAAAATACTATTCTTTATACTACCTTTTTATTTTCCCTTTACTTTTTTTTTATTTTAATTTGAACTTATTAGTCAATTCATTTACATAATATCTTGAATAAGAAAAAAGGGGATTACACAATTAGATCACTCAAAAAATCCAATCTTTTTTTATTTTTGTTTGGATCTAACTAGATTTTAATATTCTAACACTAATAATTCCTAATATTCTTTTCTGGGGTTTACATTTTCTTTTTTCTTTCCATATTAAAAATAATTTATCTTTGTAGTTTTGTAGTTAAGTGTGAAGAAAGACCTTTGGATCTAAAACAAGAATGTGTACATGATGAAGATTGATTATTGCAATTCTTGCTTTTATTTTTGCTTTTCTTTTTCTTTCATCGAGTGCTCTCTACTACCACTACTTGTTACTGTACAACTACACAGGTCTTTAAAATGAAAAAAAAGGATTCCAAAAAAATTATTCTTCAATAACCACAAAAGGAATATTTTTCAATTTTGTATTGAATTCAATTGCAAGAATATGATAACCCTTTTTCATAAATTAAAAATATTATAAATTATAAAAATTTAAAATATAAAATAGAATATTCAAATCTAATATTAAAATCTATAGAATAGAAATATATATAGAAATTATATATATAATATGTATAATATTAATAATTATAATTTATAATATATTAATAATATAATATGAATAATACTAAAATCCAATATATAAATATATATGGAATAAAATAATATATGTAAAAAATGGACATATATAAATGTATAAGTAAAAGCAAATTATCCATTCAATCACTATTGGATTGATTGAATTCTCAAATACTCAAGAATTTTGATAAGCCTGTATACGAAAGTAGCTTCCACTCTTTCCATTTTTCACAAGTACTAATTAGATTCTCTACTTTTGAAACATTTCTTATAGATTCATTAATTACTTGATTATTGGCGGGCCTCTTTGTACGTGTTGACCGAAAAGAGGAGGACTTAATGACTTTTGTTCGCTGGAACCAGATTTCAAAATTTTGGTAAATAGGGATCCTATCAAAACTTCTTTTAAGAATGGGCTAAACCTGGGCATTTCTCAGGAACAATATAGCTAAAGAACTTGATACTACCACTTGGATCTAGAACCTACATATCGATGCTCACGATTTCGATAACCATATTAGTGATTTGGAGGATTTTTCTCAACAAGTATTTAGTGCTCCTTTTGGCCAACTTTCCATCATTTTTCTTTGGCTGATTGCGATGTATTTCCACAATGCTCGTTTTTCAATTATAAAGAGCCCAAACTATGTGATTGAATAAATCCTCTTCTATATGTTACAGGTCGAGGACTCTTTCTTCTTCCCCTTCTTCAAACTTTGATTCGTATTTTTCATGCAAAAATCTCTAATCAAGGATAAAACAAGATACACTTTTCATCATATCTAAAGGACTCCTTGGTTCGGGTCAAAGAAGCAATGTCACTTGATCATTATCAAACTGGTTGCAATCTTTTTTTGCTTATGAAGATCCCACCAGAGCATCTTCTACTTCTAATAAGCCATGAACTAGATCAAAATTAATGTCAACAAGCCCATAATAAGTGATCTCGTTTCTTTCATCGAGTCTGGGTAGAGACCAAAGGTTTTGAGCAAGCAATCTGACAGAATGACTCAAAAGATAAAGAAATATCATTAATTTCATTAAGCTCGTTCCAAGTTTGAAGTAACATTTTTACAAATAAGAATCCCCTTTGGTACATGTGATAAGATATAACGAAGATTAATTTGAATTACAATTGACAAGTATAAAGATTTATTATTGACGAGCCACTACAAATGCAGCTATCAAAACAACTAAATGAATTATTGAAATGAATTCAAATAGAAGAACAAAATATATTGATAAGTGAATTCTAATTTGTTGACCGTTACTTATCAAATCTTGCTCTAGAATTTGGTTTGCTCTTGCAGTCTAAATAATACGAAGATCGATAGATAGACAATTGTACATATTTTTACTCCATATTTGATGTGGTTTTGCTTGATATTTATTACTTTTGGTATATATTTGGTACTTAATTCATCTTAAGCGTGTAAACATATTATAATTGCTTTCATAGACTTAAAGGAGAAGAATTAGGATGAAAGCACGACGTAAAACAAAGATTCGACAATCTAGAGGGATGCATGGGTGTGCACATAATTGTGCACTTCTTCAAGGTCGTGCACTTTTGTAATAGCTGGAGAATTTTGATTATGAAAGGTTTGATGCATTGCCGTGCAAGAGACCGTACATAACCTAAAAACCTGGAATTCCAAGTAAAAGATACTTTTCGGAGGCGATTAAGAGAGAAAGGAGGCATGAAGCATTTTGAAAGTTCTAGAGGTAATTTGGAGCTAGAGGAGCACGAGACGCAAGGATTTTGTCCACCTGAATACAAGACCAGACATCTACATCATCATAATACTCGATAGAGAACAATCAGGGTGATTTACAATTATGATTCCACTGTTTTTGATTCAGTTTTTTGTATATGTATTTCTATTTTGTATTTGCCAATGTGTAACTAATTGTTTCATTAGTATATAGGTTATATGAACCCTATTTTGATACTTTATCATGTGTTGATTATTTTGTTAATGTAATTGCTTGATTTATTTGTTGCTATCTAATTATTTGTTTTATTTATGTTCTAGTAATCTGAATTGTTAGACCATAATCTGATTTCATACATAATGAATGAGCTCCATAGTCCAACTTATCAACAACATAATTTCATAACAAAAGATCAATTGGTTAAGGTTTAAGGGGATTTGAAACCCAGATACTAATTATTTGATATTGATAATTAACTTAGATATTCCACATTTTCTACTTTAATCGTGCTATCTATTTATGTTATTTGCTTACTTGTAAATTTCTTCAGTTTGAATCACAATCAATTCTTAGGCTAGATAATAAAATAATGATAATTGCTAGTATTCATTGTCCTTGTCAGATCGACCCGTATTTACTAGTACTAACTACAGATATACCATGTACTTGTGATATTAAAATATTAATTATTCATGAAAAATGTTAATTAAGTCTTTGGTACCATTGTCGGGGACGGTGATATTAGGAACACTTTAGTTTTATTACTCTAGTCATTAATTTTGTTTGCTTGTTTTACTTTAATTTTGTTTTTACTTTATGTTATTTAATTTGTTTTAGTTAGCTTATTCCTTTAGTTTAGATTTAGACACCAGGTCATTATATAACCTAGAATAACATTGAGAACTTACTAAACGTAGATCTTCAGATAGAAAGAACTACGTGGAGGAATCGTCGTATGACTAATCTCAGAGAGTTTGAGCTAGATCACCGAATAAAGGATCTAAAGGTCACGTGGGCACAGAAGAATCACATAACATGGTGGACCAATCACGAACGATGTTTGACTATACTAGGCCAGATTTGTTTGTCGCATAAATCTAGTATAATAAGGCCAATTGTAAAGATAAATAACTTTAAGATTAAACCAAGCATCATCCAAATGGTGCAACAGTCAGTCCAATTTGATGGACTCTGAGACGAGGACCCTAATGCACACTTCTTTAACTTCTTAGATATCTGTAACACTGTCAAGATCAATGGAGTGAACGATAATGCCATCAGACTGCGCCTTTTCCTTTCTCTTTGAGAGGAAAAGGTAAGTAGTGACTAAACTTTATGTCATATTCGTCAATTACCACTTGGAGCATATGCGTAAACCTCCAGAAGATGTTCAAGAACATGCCCTATGATAATGGCATGTTAGAATAATCACATTCACTTATTAGGGCATCACACATAACACAAGTATTCCAAAATGATCAAACGTCTCATTTCATATATATATGTATATATATATGTATGTATGTATATACATTGTCATTACACTCTAAAATCCATATATTCGCATTACACAACATTTGAGAGCTTACTACTCAATATACAAAAGTTTCTATATAAGATTCGATATACAACCAAAAATAACCTAGCTAGACCTCTTTAGTGTCAGCTGTCCAGACCTTTGATCCATTTTATCCCCAAAGCGCAGGTACTATCCTTCTACTCTATCACTTTAGGAGTTAGAACTCCTTGAACCTAAAAAACAACGTTGCAATTTTGATGAGTTTGCAAACTCAGTGAGCGAACCATCCTCAATGTACTCACTTATTTAGAACATACGCATTTAAAGCATATAACACCAATCAATCAAATATATTGTCGCATTCATAAGCAAATTCCATTTATTGCTTTATTTATCATGTTTCAACAACACCTTAGGAATTACAAGCACTTGATATAACCATTTCATAATGACCATTCATCTCAATCTCTCATATCAACAACATATACACAAGCATTATATATTACCATACAAACACAATTCAACCATCAATCTCGTGGATACATGTAAAGATATAGATGTAGATGCACATGAGACCCCACTTTCTTTTTTTTGTGAGCGATCACCTATTTACTGGCCTATATCCCTTGTGGATACCGGGCTCATTTCAAATATTGTCCTGTATCCCTTTATGAATATCGGACATGTTAACAACTAAACATGTGGCTCTTGTGCATATTTCGAGCTTTACGTTCTTTCAGACTGGTCACTCCGGTCACAACTCCTTTATCTGATCATGCATGTTCATGTAATGGAATGCATCATTCCATATAATACGCAATTTATCACTCTCATTCAATGTACATGATCATTTATCACATTCATCGGACTCAGGTCTGGCATTCAACACGCAGTTGAGTACACATATTTCCTTATTCACATAAAATCAAGCAGCACTTCCTATACATTCCCAAATAATAAATCCTCATACATTCAATTGTCCGGAATCATCAATATCACAAAATACTTAAGCAAAAACACATATATAGTTAAGAGCACACATCTAGGTTGACTCACAGTATGCTCCAGATAGCTATTGCGTTGACGATATGGTAATGCTTGGATGCGGTCGCTCAATTGTGTTTCTATACCATTTAATACACACATTTATACTCATCACTAAATTATTCAATCAAATGAATATTTAATCATGCACATGTATATGTGTTATGTTTAATGCATGCTCAATTGACTTTCTCGGATATGTATCCTTATTCACAAATCTTGATCATCCATATATCATATCTTGTAAAACTTGATTATCCTAAGTTGATCAATCATCTATTCATCACTCATACATTTACCAATCCTTTCCTAGCATTATACATTCACACAATTTTCCCAATTCTCATTCATTCATACTTAATTCATACTATTCATAAGAACACTTTTATACCATTAACAATTCATAAATTTCAAGTTGAGATACATTCATATCAAGTCAATCTATTCCTCAATTCTAACATCAATCAACATTCTAAACTTATCAATCACTTAACCACTTAATTTAACAACCATCTAGGTTCATTTCAAACCTCATTCAAGTCCAAAGACACGAAGGTAAGGTAACTTATCCTTAGTTGGTTAAACAATCTCACAAAATGACATTTTCTCTTATCAAAGAAATTCCCATGATTGTGGGTACCTTTCCACGATCGTGGAAAAACAAAACAAAAACTTTTTTTCCTTCCAAACACTTCTTCGTGGGTTTAGTGAACAGAAAGTTCACTACCCACTTCCTTCAATTTTCTTTTTTCAGCTTCGATATCTTCATACCAAAATCACTATAACTAATTATCAAAACATCTTCTAGCAAAACCACTTCACAAGAACCTTAATAAATATCAATAAACATTTTTCATGTTTTATGCTTTGACTAATTCGAGCTCTAAAATCCTCAAAAATTAGGAAATAATACAAGGTTACTGAACAGGGTCTGTCATGGACAATATTAGGAAAACATGCATAACTTAAGCTATATTCACTATTTTATGAAGCCACTTTCATAGAGATCAATCTAAGACGATATCTACAACTTTTTTTCTTTAAGTTCCTTCAAATTCATGCTCTAAATATATGAAAAATAGGTCGAAAAAGGAAGATAACATTGAACCTAGAATTTTGACTTACAACCCTAAATTTCCATATTCAAGAATACTTCAACAACACCCATCTTTAGCATCAATTCAGCATCATTCATACTTCAAAACTCAACTAAAATAATCCACACACTAGCCTAAAGCCCACGGTTTTTTCCACATAAAAAACAAGACATATTCATTAACAAATTTTCTTGCATAAATCAACATCAATCCTACATGCATCTCACCTCAATTCAATCATCATAAATGTTATTATAAAAAGAAACATAAAGATCATAATTTAGTTCCATGTTAAACCCTAAACCCACCTCAATCACAAGCTATCATCATCTTCCAAGCTTGCAAGCAAACCCCAAGAAAAGATGGAAGTAGAGGGATTACAATTACAAGATAAAGGTTGCAGAAATTTTGGCAAGATGAGGGCTACGATGGTTTGGCAAAAATTCAAGGGTTTTGGAGATTTTGTAAGGGTGTCGTTAGTGAGGGAAGAGATAGAAGAGCTAAGACCAAAACATGAAAGAAAGTGGTCTTTCAAGAGTGAGAATCGTGGGATATGTGCTTAGTGGAGAGATGGCCACATGTCTAACAAAGAGCTATATTATGTGTCCTCATCTCATGCCACCATTATAACCTCATAATTTGCCCAATTGGCACTTAATGACTAGTCCTAATGTCATCCGAGCACTAGGCCATCTACTTTACCACAAGTCACTCAATAATGCCACGTGTCACCCTCTTATTGCCCTAGTCAACCTAAATTCTCATGTATCAATTTTGTCTTACAATTCCACATATTTCCTACATTATATACACATATCACTTCATAAATCACCAATTTACAACAATAAATTCCAAATCTCTATCGCTAATTTACAACAATAAATCCCAAATCTCTAATTATAACCATTAAACCAAAAATTCATGGTACAATTAACACTCGATCACATAAAAAATCATTTATTCCCATAATAACTCAATTGGATGGATATATTATTTTTGCAATGTTTCAAATCATGATTCATGTGTGTATGCAAATATAATACACGTAAATGAAATGCACATCATGTAATCT
Source organism: Erythroxylum panamense (assembly GCA_027123425.1). NCBI lineage: Eukaryota > Viridiplantae > Streptophyta > Magnoliopsida > Malpighiales > Erythroxylaceae > Erythroxylum > Erythroxylum panamense. Next base: position 9,027,633 of record JAOTIZ010000004.1, read on the forward strand.
TATGGGATTTTCCCAATCTAGCCATAAATCCCTAAGTATAGGAACAGGCTACGCCAATGTCAAATTTTTAATTCATTTCATACATAGAGATCTTATTGAATTCATTTATTTTTAATGCACAACATAGGAAGTTTACGACCCTACTATTTAAAGAAATTAGTCTCTTATTTTGAGGTTCTCGTTCTTCCTTTAATTTTAGTGTCTTTTTAGTATCTACAATTTTAATAGGAATAAAGAGGTCATTTGAAGTTATTTCCTTTAGGTCAACACTTTTGACCATTAAGAAAAATCTCGTTATAGTTTTCCAATAGTGGTAATGATTCCCATCAAAGAAAGGTGATCAATTAATACTTTGTCCCTTTTAGTTGAATGGTGTGATGCTTTTAGATATGCCATTAATATCTTTGTTATATGATATCTTTATAAATGCTAGCCTAATTGACCTACTCTAATGCCACTTGTTAGTCCTTAATTACATATAAAAGGGATGAATTGTGTGTTTATAGAAATCAATAATTTTTAAAACCAATATACTCAATTAATAACAATCATTGTAAATAAGGATGAGAAAATTGCTTAATAAATTTTAATCTGACAATTGAGCAATAATTTAAAGAGGATAGGAAAGAAAGAATGTAAATTGATTTATCAGAGTTCGACAAATAACCCTTGTCTACATCTACTCTTAAGACACTTTTTAAAATTCCACTATAAATTTTCTTTTAAAGCAAAGAATAACTTTTTTACAATCTTTCTCAGAGGAACTCTTTTACAATTTTCTTCCTAGGTGAAGAGAAGCTTCATTATTGTTTATAATGATAAAGCACATGTGAGCTATTTCTTCTTCCAATTTTTCATTTTTAGATTTATTTTGTCATCCCAAGCTGAGGCTTTAAGTACTTTTTTCTTGAATTTGTCCTTCTCTTTCTTGTTATTGGTTTCCTACTTGTCATCATCCTTGAGTAGAGGATATTATGACTTCATGTGACTAAGTATTTTACATTTAAAACAAATAATGTTGGAGGATTTTTATTTTAAATCACCTTTACCTTCATTGAAATCCTTTCTTTTGGAGAATTTCTACTTGTAGAATGCCTTGATTTTTCCAGATCTCTGCTAGCCTTTAGAGCCAAAAATTAACTATTATAAAGACTAATTGCAAAGTATTGGTCTACCTGTGCAATATATTAGCAGTATGTATTGAATGCATACATTCATTAGCCATTGATATACTGGCTGACTAGTAAGCATATTGATAGATCAGTATGGTTTACTGATTGACCAAAATATCAACTTATATTACAACATTGTTACATCAAAACATCAACTAACATTGGTACATCAAACTTAATAACTTTAACTTATATGGTCAATCTCTAACTCATATTAATTGATTTATCCTCTAAAAATATGATTTTGACGACTTCAAATGCTCAAATTTAATTTTTTTAATGTAGTTGTGATTTATACACTTCCTAATTATTCCTAAAGTTTTTCCAAAAGATTAAGAGACTTTTGTGTTAAAACTAAAAGCTTTAGTACCTCTTGATAAATAAAAAGGCTGATGGTATAGTGAAATAAAATGTTTTTACATAATGAGCCTTTTAAAACATCATATTTACAAATAATAATAAAAAATAAAAATTGACTTTGATGAGTCTTGCTCTTCTTTTGTTTTTGGTTTAATCTTCATTTCGTTGGTTGCAAACTCCAACTTCTCTTTATCAACTTCATAAACTATCTTTTTGAGTTTATAACTTTATTTTTTCTTATATTGCTTTTCATACAATAATAAAATTATTAGTAGTAATTATGCTTTGTTAGCATTAAAACATCAATTAGAAATTCTCTTGGTTTGACAAGTATTTAGTTTAAGCCTTAGGTAAAAAAACAAACCCCTAAGTATTAGTTCACATGCTTTAAATTTTATTCAATTCCTAGATTTCAATATTGTTATTTTATTTTTTATTGTATGTAAAATCATAAACACCTAGTCATTCAATATTTGGTCTTATGTGTGTTTAAGGCATTTGAAAAATGTCAATAATAATCGATAATGTGTTAGCCTCTGCCATCAATATTCTTATTTTCTTTCTTTCTTTAATGGATGTTTGATTGCTTTCTTCTTTTCGTTCTCTTTTATACTTAAATGATGCTTATTAGTTAGTTTGTTCTACTGTTTCTCTTCATTTTCTATGTATGGGTTGTTATGTTTTAGTGTTTGAAAACGCTCCATTCAAAATGTTTGTTTACAAACTAAAGATTCCTTGAATACCTTCTACAATGTGCAGTATCCATCTTAAAGATATGTTTAAGAGTTTGGTTGATGATGTTTGTTTTGAATAATCCTTATTAGTGCCTGTTTGGATGAGTTTATATCAGTAGAGCTTTTGTTAGTAGAGCTTTTATCAGTAGAGCATTTCTGAGAAGAAATTTTTTAAGAAGCCAGTTGACTGTTTGGCTGTCAAGTAAAAAAATAGTTTTTTTGAAAGAGCTTCATACAGTAGATTGTTTGGCAACATAAAAATAAAATTAATTTTAACTATATTTTATTTTTTAATAACAATTATTTATGCATATAAATAATATTTAAAGTATATTAAACAATATACAAAGCACATTATATTAGATTTACATTTGATTTGAAAGAATTCGACTACTATTAGGTCTTTCATGAATAGAATGGGTTTACATTTACTTTACAATTGTTTGACAAATTCACTTCCATTTAAATCATGTAAGAAATTGTAGATAACCATCTTGTAGGAAATTATTTAAAGAAATGTCTCATTTTCTTACAAAAAATAAAACTAATATGAAAAATAAATATTAAAACATATAAAAAGGCTAAATAATATTATAATCCTAAAATATTAGAATATAAACCCAATCTTAGTCAAACATATTTCAACTCGTTGACTTTGAATTATTGATTAATTCAATTTAAAATTATTGATTAAGTTTAAATGAATTTATCATATCGAACAAATTTCAAATCTAAAATATTCAAATTTTAATTTCAATTCGATAAAATTGAATTAGTTTGTTACTCTCCGTTCTTTGACAAAAGAAGGTTGTATCTTGTCCTTCAAATAGTCAATCTTTTGGGCAAAATAAAATTCAATGCTCTGGGCTCAGTGTTGTGCTTCTTGCAAAATGATACCCACTTTTTTGCGAGCTCTACAGTTTCTGAAAGGGCTTCAAATGTCAGCATTGCTGAACCATCATCTAAAATATAGCAAGACACTTTGTCGATGGGATAGTCAACAGCTAGTATGGATAAGACAATATTTGTTGTTACAAGGGGAGGTTCTTTCAAGGGATCCACAGTATTGACAAAGACATCAACAGGAGCCAGTTGTGATGGTTCTCCATCACGATCATATCTGCAACGGATAAGTTACAATTACTAAGGCAATAACATTACCTGCTCCATGCATAATCACAATATCTTCTGTCAAACCCTTATTCAAAGCTAAGTTACCAACCTGAGGGCAAGCCTGTCAAGATAGGTCTCACGATTAATAGGATACCACTTAGGGAATTGATCCAAAAGCCAAGACAAATCAAACCAAATCTCACAGATAACTGATATAAGCCACAAGGGGTATGCATCTTTGACTAGGTGAGTTGCACAATATTGTAAGTAGAAGCTCAAGATAATGAGTCGAAGTATGATCACAATGCAATAAGTAGTCGGGTGAGATGGGGGGATGGTTACCACAAGACTCAAAGGTTGTTTGGCATCATCAGCCCTAAACAAAATGAAGAATGTGGTATCAAATGCTTAATTTTATATCTTAGTAAAACATGAAGCTATTTCATGCTTCATAATTAGTAGATTGCAAGCAACACGCTTCAAAAGAACTCAACTAGAGTAAGCCCAAATCACAAAGTTGTTGGGAGCATCACAATTGTTAGCTTCTCCATACATTATGATGACAACATAAGATAAGAAATCAGAAGCAACTTTATTATGATAACAAGGTCTGTTTCTATCATCTTGGAAAAGAAAATCTTTCCTTTTCACCACAAATAGCTTAACAAGCTTTTTAAAAAATCTTTATGAATTGGATTTATCTTAGTAGAGCATTCAAACCTAAAGCAACTAAACTAACACTGTGTATGGCAATCTAAGATGTAAAGGAAACGAGATTAAATTTAAATGAGGAAACGAAAGGAAAGGAAAAGAAGTGAAATTTAATTTCCTTCGTTTGGATTAGAGTTTCTTAA
>JAOTIZ010000004.1:9035490-9047725 GCA_027123425.1 Erythroxylum panamense
CAATCAAATAATTTCCCAATTACTAATGCACAGTCAGAAAGATTCAGTAATGCACATGTCTTAAATGAAAGATGCACAATGCCTATTCATGACCTACCCGGCGCTATTTCCCATTTCCACTTTCTTTGTCAAATTCTAACTTTTCACTCAATTATTCAGTAACGACTCAATTCCAATTCAATAACATGTTATGGAACTCCATCAATTTCATTTCTAATATTCAGTCAATTTATCAAGTCATACTCGCTAGGGTATTACCTCAAAATCAATATCACTATTCTCTAGATAGAATTCATCCTTTATGTTCAGTTCCTAAAATTTCCAGTAGCATTGAATTTATTTTCAAAGTCTCACATTATACCCCAAATTCTCAAAAACAATCCTTAGGTTGCAATACAATCACATTTTTAACTTTCTTTCATTAATTGAGATCTCAAAAACCTGAATTCAAACTCTCATTCTTTTCCTCAATTGTAGACCTCTTTCTCTAGATCATAACGGATAAAACATCACCTCAATTGGAGGTCTATACCATTAGCTATGCCTCAAAAACCAAAACAAATCAGTTCAGAAAGAGGCCCCTCGTCGCGACGTATGGATGCTCGTCGCGACGTGAAAAGGGTCGCTCGCCGCGGCGTGAAAAACGCTCGCCACGGCGAACACATTCCTTCGGCTCGTCGCGACGTGAGGAAGGAGGCTCGTCGCGACGTAGCATTATACGCTCGTCGCGATGTATAACAACATTAAAACCATTAACTTACCAATTTTTTTTAATCTTCTTAGTGAAAATCTGAAAATAATTGAGGAATGAATGGACTTTTATAATAAGTTATTAGAAAATTTTAATGGATTTATTTGTAAAGCTCATATGAAAAGCTTAATCAATATGCTACAGAATATTCTAGTCACCTCAATGATTCAAATATGTGAAAGAAAGGGATACGATGATCAAATATAATGGATCTATATGTCTAAGGCTGAGGAAGAAGATAGAGGCTGTATAATAAGATGCAAGGTATTATATCTCCAACACTAACAAAAATTTGAAGTTTAATATCATACATTTTATATATAAATTCATTATTGATTTACAAGTAAGAACATGCCGATATGGACTTTGAGATTTAACATATAAGTAAGCAATTTCTTGTATATCATATCATAGGGAAGTTTCGATATTTATGTAAGCTAATACTATAAGAGAATGATATTTAAAGAGTTATCAATATACTACAAAGCCTATTAGTGGTCTAAATTTTTTCCAAAGATAACATTGTTTGGATTTTTTCATAAATCCTATTAATGAGTTTATTAAATAGATGAAAAGTTTTATAAGAATAAGAAGAAATCATATATAACTCAAAAAGATAATTCATAAATGTAATAAAAGAAAAAATCTCACTATGTTAGTTTGGTAACCTAAAAATGCTCACTATGCATAAATATTTTACATCACTTCATTGCATGAGTTTTTTCATTCATTAATAGATGTTAAAGGCTTTATCTTAATAGAAAAGCTCTTGATCTTTTAAACACTCTTTTAAGGACATTTTAGATGTTCTTTTAATTATCATGGCATTAAAAATTAAGTTTGAGAAATTGAATATATTAAAATCATATTTTTAGGAAGATTGGTCTATCAATGTAAACTATTGGTTGACTTATGTGAATTGAAAGTATAACAAGTAAGTTCGTTAACAATTGGTAAATTTATGCAATCAATGCATATTGATTGAAAATATGTTATATTAGTCAACCAGTACTATGCAATTAGCCACTATAACAGCTATTTTTGACCTCTAATGACTAATAAGGGTCCTAAAATCATATAAATACATATTTTCTCATTTGTTCTTGCATCAAAAAGTATTTCGGTATCTTTTATAAAGACTTCTAAACCTTCTTAATTCTTTGAGCACTCATCGTCTCATTTTTGAGTAAGTGAACTTTTTTTTTGTAATAATAAAGTGATAAAGTGTATTATTTTGCTTCCATTAAGGTTCTTATTTATTGTATTTAGAGGCATTCTAAGTGATATTAATGTTCCTCTTTACATTGCAAGATGATTGTAAGAAGGTTACACTTTTCTAAGTAAAAATTGTACACATTTTACTCTTTTCCTTGAAAGAAGAATTATAGTGAAAATCTAAGAAAAGTTTTAGAAATTGATGTAGGTAAAGGTTGTTTGCCAAACCACTTTGTTATTTAAATGTATCATTAAAACTCATTATTTTATTTCATACTTTCATACTTTATAAATTATGAGCTTTAATATATAAAGTTAGTAATGTTTAGTTAAAGATTTATAAACACCAAATCCACCCTCTTTTGGGTGCCATTAGAGACAAACGCTCATAAATATTTACATTTCTACAAGTAGTTCAAGGATATGGAGTAATATTTGAAGAAGTTAGTAAGAACACTTATTTTCTGATTTACCATAAAAATATATATTTTTGTTAGTTATATGTAATTAAATCCTTAAGAATAACATTATACTTTATGTTTAAGATGTTATATAAATGGATGGAAGTCAACTTTATGTACTCGAACCTCCAAGGAATAATGAAAATACAACACAAACTTTTAAAAAATATAATGCCAATACAAATGCACAAAAAAGCACTCAAAATAGGAGGAGGATTAAGTTGAGTGCAAAAAGATCAACTAAAAAAAATCTCAAGATATTTCTTTTGTTATGATTTAGTCAAAGATTTTGAAAATTTTCATTTATAATAGTATATAAATTATAAAATATGAATTTTATTTAAATTATATAACTAATGTTTTAAAAATTGAACCTGTTCAATCAATTTAATAGTAAAAACCTTGAATCGATCAATTTTCAGTTTAATTTTTAATTTTCCTATTTGATTTAGTTTAATAATTTTTGTTGTTAAAAATTAATTTGTTTATTAATTACTTAATTAGTTTTAATAAACTAATTAGTTTTTATAAACCAAATAAACTAATTAATTTTCATTTAAGAGTTTCAATTTTCAATTAAACTTTAAATTTTTTTATGAGTAAAAATAATCTTTTTCAATCATTGTTAAAATTCTTCAATTTTATTAAAATTTTAATTAATTTTATAATAATTTAATACAGGTTAAAACTTTTAAACCTTATACTTCATATGTTATAAGTTTAACTCTCAGTTCTATTTTGAAAACATTGGACGAAAGAAACACTGACTGTTTGGAAACCTTTGAATTGAATTCATTAACCAATTGGATTCAACTACATTAATGAGATTAAATTGAATTCAATTTACACTGTTTGAAACAAACTCAGTAATATTAGAAATGAATTCAATTACACTGTTTGAAATGAGAATGAATATAGTGAGGAATGAGAATGAATATTATTATTATAATTATGATGGTTGGTTAAGAGGAAGGAATGATTACTATTACCATTAACAGTAATTAATTTGTAAAAAATATTAAGAAATAAAAATTTATTATATTTTAATTAATTAATTAATCATATTTTAATTACTTATATTGTATCTAATCAATTACAATATATTGATTAATTAAACTATTGTAATTAATTATGTTGTAATTAATTAATTAATTAATTATATTTTAATTAATTATATTGTAGCTAATTAATTATTAATAATATTTTAATTAATAGTCTTTGGAATCCAATCAAGTGAAACAAAAGAGAGTAAGAAGTGAAGTAGTTTAAAGAATGAAAGAGCAAAAGAGTAAGACGTTACTTTTGAATGGTACAAAGTGATTTTTGATAAGAAATACAGGGTAAAGAATTATACTCAATAAAAACTCACAATAAATATATAAACTTTGATGAATGTCTAGTTATAAACTCACATCAAATAATGGTTTTTTATTCAAAAATGTCTTCTTCAAGATACAATGTAATTAAATTCCTATATTTGAAGGAGTGAATTCAATTTATAAAGAAGATGAGTTTCAATTACATGCATGAATTGAACTTATCTATTTTTTGTTTTTTCAATGTGAATTGAATTTAATTATAGTATTGAATTCAATTAACATCTTTTCAAACACCGCCTTTGTTTTAATTAAAGAAAAAATGATCTCAAATGGACAATTAATCATATTTATAAGTGGGTTGGACCAGCATTATGAACCTAGGCCTAAACCGCCAAGAAATATTGGAAACTTAAAAGATGGGAGAGCGAATAACTTACGATGGACGCTGCGAAGGCGAGATTGATTTGCCTCCAAAACCTGTAGATTTACCCAAAAGGGTCACGTCATTCAATGAATGCGACCCTTGACGCTCCTTGTTCCCTCTCACTGCTCATTCTTTTCACATAGAAGGAATACAACCCGCGCAATTTTTGAATTTGGTTTTCTTTCTGTAATAATTAATTTATGATAGTACACAAACATCCAATGAGAAAGAGAGAGCATGTGAGTTATACTGTGGTTAATGAAGACCAAAGGGCCGAGGAGCAAGAGGAAGAGTGAGAGCGACAACAGTAAAATGAACAAGGGAACTCTTCATTTACAGGTGCCTATCCACTTCAACCATGCCTTTCCTTCTGCATCCACTTCCTCTCGTTTCCAGAACCTTCTAGACTCCGAAGCCTCCGATTCCCAGGTCCCTCCAACCGCCGGCATCGGCGACCTAGACGCCGATGAGAAAGATTTCATTCTCAGCCAGGACTTCTTCTGGTAAAAGAAAAAAACAATCTTATTATCTCTTCTTCTTCTTCTCATGACGTTTTGGTAAATATTCTATATCGTTCTTTGTTGGGGCATCCGCAGCACTCCAGATTATATAACACCGGACAATCAACATTTAACGATGGATTGCAACAAGGTGATTATCTTAAATCCCAATTTTACAGTTTGTGTGATATATGGTAATTTCCTTATTCTTAAAGTGATTTAACCGTATACAGGAAAATATTCCCTGCCCCAAGTCACCTGAGAAATCAACCGCCACCGCCAACAAAAAGCGTCGGAAGTTTGGAGCTGTTGTTGATCCACTCAGCCCGACGTTGTCTGATCAGCAAGAAAGTTTGAAGCTTGCAGAAGACAGTCTTGAATATGATGTTTTGAGGTTTGAGAAATCGATAACAACTGGGTATCATAAGACTCCCAGTTTTGTCCCTCAGTCTGCTCTTGCTTTGCGCTGTCGAGTTATGCCCCCTCCTTGCATTAAGAACCCATATCTCTCTGATAATTCAGGAGTGGATGCTGATCCGTTTGGCAATCAGAGATTAAAATGTGCTGGTCTGTCGCTGTAGATTTTGATTATTGTAGTATTAGTTAGAAAATCGTGTCCTTAATTTTTATTTTTGTTTGATAAATGTCAACTTAATGGTGTGATGGTTTGATCTGTAGGGATTTTACCTCTATTCACTGGTGGGAATGGTCTCTCTCGCTATCATACAGATTTTCATGAGATTCAGGTAGTGCTACATATTTCATTCTCAAGTAATTCTAAGTGGCATACATATTTTGCTTTGTAATTCTGTTGCGCATAATTTTGTCAATATAATCTAGTGCCTTGCTTTCTTGTGTAGCAAATTGGTGTTGGAAACTTTAGTCACGTCTTCAAAGTTCTCAAGAGAATTGATGGTTGTTTGTACGCTGTGAAACTTAGTACAAGAAAGTTGCATCGTGATGCAGAAAGGTGGACTTCTCATACTTTTGGATACTTGTATTATTCTTTGAGGAAAGTTTTTAAGGAAGTTTGTTTGTATCCTGAAGGAGGAAAGCTTTGATGGAGGTTCAGGCATTGGCAGCTTTAGGTATGAATATTACTTCGCAGGGGTTTTTTTTTTTAAGGTTATGAACTAGTCAATTAAGTTTGCATATTGGTTTACCATTTTGCTTTTCAGGTAGTCATGAAAACATTGTAGGATACCACTCTTCTTGGTTTGAAGATGAGCGACTATACATTCAAATGGAACTTTGTGATTGCAGTTTATCCATCAACAAGTCCTTTGAGTCATTTTCAGAGCCAGAAGTGTTGCAAATATTGCATCAGGTTAGCATATTTTGTTGGGTATCTGGCTAAAACTTAAGAGGTGAATAAAACTATGTGATCCAAACTTGTGGCTTGCATACAATGGCACAATGACATTGGTTCTGAAAGTGTATTTAGAATAATTTGTCTTTTGAATCGAAAGTTTCTGTATCCTGAATCTGTGAATTGCATTTCTTTAAGTCGAGACTCTTGAATGTATAGTCAGTCCAATCACAAGATCTTCTATGGAAAATTGCAGGTAGTTAGGATACCTTGTATAAATCTGTATAGTTGGTTTGAGGCTATAAACTTACCGTTGAGGGTAGAACAAGACAATGTATGCAAATATTTTTCATTTAATCATTTTCTTTGTTGATATGACTAACAATTTTGATTAGTAGCTTGATAATCATTGATTTATTGTACTATAATTGAACCTCAACGACATTGTAGCATCCAAATTAGTTTTTGTTCAAGAATGCTGTTGAGAAAATCCTACAAACAAAATTTTTTACTTCCAGTTATCTAATTGTGTCTTGAAACTACAGAGTACTTGTTTTTGCTATCTATTTGATGTTGCTAATTACTGGATTTTGGCAGATTGCAAAGGCCTTGCAGTTTGTCCATGGGAAAGGAATGGCACACCTGGATGTCAAACCAGATAATATTTATGTGAAGGATAGCGAATATAAGCTAGGTGATTTTGGTTGTGCAACTCTTCTTGACCAAAGTATGCCAATTGAAGAAGGGGATGCACGTTATATGCCTCAAGAAATCCTCAACGAGAATTATGATCATCTTGATAAAGTGGATATTTTCTCATTGGGTGCTGCTATTTATGAGCTTATTAGAGGTTCACCTTTACCAGAATCAAGATCACAGTTTTTCAACCTTAGAGAGGGAAAACTGCCTCTTCTTCCTGGTCATTCGTTGCAACTTCAGAACTTACTCAAGGTATTTATGTAGTCTTCTTGCATACTTTCATCAACTTAATGTTCAGGAGGCAGTGCTTGGTTGTGACGAAATCTTTTAGCTTTGCTGTTAGACAGAATACTTGCCAAATCTTTTTTTTTACCTTCGTAATTTCAATAAACTGCAAATTCAAGAAATATGGGATAAATACAAGTTTTGGTGTTCCCTTCTCTTTATTATTCGCTTTAATTCATCAGTTCAGACTACCTTCAATTATATGTAACTAACTTTTTCTGCTTCTTTTAATTCACTTTTTGAACAGTCGAAATCTAATTTTTTAGAGTTCATATAGAACAGGAAAATGAATGGAAATAATAAAGTTCACTAAACTTTTGCTGGCCTTAGAACTCCATTTCAATTTTAAGTTCGTTATTAACTGAATCTACAGAAACAATTTACATGCCATCATGGATTGCGTAATGCATTTCTGATTATATAGTTGTTCTGAATATTGACAGTCAATGGTTGACCCGGATCCCGTTCGGAGGCCTTCTGCTAAAGAACTGTTAGAAAATCCTATATTTGACAGGGTGCGAAGAAATACAAGAGACTAAGCATACTCTTAGTACAGGTGGACAAATTTTGTATTCATGATCACTTCGGATCATTGACAGGTTCATGACCACTTCGGATCACCTACTGTATAAGGGAGGCAATTGGCAAGGGTTTTCACATTTTTTTGTGGCGATACACGAGCCAAAACTTTACGCAGGCCTGTGGATGTCTGTCTTCTCAGCAAGTACCATCCATTCTCAGGGCTTCAGTTTTGCAATCCTGCTGAGCAAGTCTGGGTTGATGTTTCAGCATCATTTTGTGATTTTGATGACTCGCCAGAGAATGTAAAAACAGAAGTCTAACCACTTCATGTTTGTTAATTTTGGTATTGAGCATATGATGAAGTACGGAAATGTTGTATTCTAATTCAAGAGTACAGAAAACGCATATCTAATATAAGATTTACAAAAAAACTTAAAAGGTAGACGAAAATTAAAAAAAAGAGTATTTTGATTGAAGATAGGCAAATATTTTTCACAATATAATAAAGAAGTATTTATGAGTTATAATATTTTAGAACTTAATAATAAGGATAAAACTGTCTTTGTAGTCTTAATAAAAATAAAACATAATAAATAAATAAAATTTTAATATAAAGTTTCGTATTAGTTTCTTTTACTTGTAAAGAACTCCATTTTAAATTATGTTCTGGATAACTTAATTTGTACTACGCAAAGGAGTAAATATTCGCAATATTAAAGGTTGAGTTGATATTATCCATTTATGATGTAATTAAATGATATGCATTGTCATTAATATTTTTTACAATCTTGAATGGATTATACTTCATGCCTTTAATTTGCGGTGATGTTTAATAATTCCTTCTTGTTTATAAACATCATTACTTCATCTCTTACCTTAAACACTTGCTTCTTTTTATATGGGTATATATTAGCCTTATACTTTACATTAGCCTTTTCAAGTCATTCCTTTGTCTCTGACTTGTATTTTTTATGTTTTTTCAACAAATTTGGTTGCACTTATATGTAAATATTTTTAGGTAACTGAATAAGGTCTAATGTATGATACGAGACTTTGAATCTAAGGATACCTCGCAGGGTCACTTTTCCTAACAACTGGTTCCTTAATTCTTCTTATATTATCTCCTTGCAATAACGCTTGCAATTGGTCCTGAATCAACGCTAGCTGCCGTTCTATATTGTGAATTGACTCCCAAACTTTAGATAACTTACGAACGTCGTTGTTGATGTTGACCATCGTTAGACAAAAAAACTTTGGACTTTTAAGGCGTTGATACCACCTGATGTAGTGCAGAAATGCAGTACTCTAATCCAAGAGTGTAGAAAACAATGATCTAATCCAAGATCTAAAAAACACTTAAAAAGTAGACGAAAACTTTAAGAGAAGTAGACTATTTTGATTAAAAATAAACAAAGGTTCTTCTGCAATACAATAAAGAAATATTTATATGAGTTATAATGAATTAAAACCTAATATCAAGGATAAAAACATTCTTGTATTTTTAATAAAAATAAAATACAATAAATAAATAAAATTTTAAATTTAAAGCTCCGCGTACCTGTTGCTCAGTATAACTGGGTTCCATAGAGAGCAGTACAGAAAGCGATTCCAAACTTGAGATGCCTTTTGAGGGCCCTTACGGGCTTGCCAAATAACTGATGATCTATTCAGATACAGTTCCTGAGCCTGTTTCCATTTGAGCATTTCATTTTGTCAGAAAACAATAAACTTGTCTAGGGCATCAAGTTGCTTAACCAAAGAGTTCAATCGTAATAGTCTAAAGGCAAACGCTCAGTATCAAGCAAATTGCTCTAGTAACTGAACTTGGAAAACCTGCTCGATTACAGTTAGCTGCTTGTTTCTTCATTTAATTTCATACACGCATTGCATACAAAATGTCAAGCTGACATTTTAGACTTTAGAGAGAACGTAAAGGATAATAGGTATCATTTTTTTTATATAATATCATTTACTTCCCTTCGATATTGACTTTCGTCACCCCTTTGCGTCCATAGCCAGACATTGGCGGCCTTCATTTGTTTCGATCTGCCTGCTAGTTTGCTTTTGTACGCTTAATAGTGAGGCCCATATTATCTTATAGCAGTGCGTATGAGGACAGAGCTCTTCCATCCATTCTATACCACACTGTACACTACTTTATCTTTCCATATGTTGGCTAAAATACAAATTCCGGTCAGATAAGTGGAAAACAGAATAAAAATATTATAGTTTTTAGAATTGAAATGACGTATTATTGATACCTTAACAATGAAAAATTCTTTTATGGCCATAAAAAGGTGGTTGATTAAAATTATCCATTACTTTTCCACTTTCCATAATTATGGAGGTCCATTGCCCGACGTTTTAGAAGCTTCTTGCGTAGATGAAGCTCAGAGTGCATGTGAACACCTGAACTGCCGAAACTGTGCCCCAGTCATTCTATGTAGTTTTGTTCTCGTCACCCTTTTGTTTCCTTGGCAGAAAAAAGCCAATTTGTTTTCTCAGTGGACTTTTCCAAGGTTGTCCTACATTAACATGCCTTTGAATTTACATCTATAAATTTTCTTGGAAAGAAAACGAAAAGACTGCAAATTTGGTGCTATACGATCACATCTTGTCTTCCAATTTAAAATATACCCGTAAAACAACAAGACTTTTGTTGTAAAACTTAAATTCCTCTAATTGTCATCTTGATGCTCCGGCAATAATCCAACAAGAGTTTATGATAAATCTTAGTCAACTAAATGCAACAATGAAGTTAGAATACGCCTATTCCAATTGTTAAAGACTTGCAAGAAGCGAAAATTAGAAAAAGGCCAGGAAAGCAGCCACCTTTAGAAAAGTGACAAATAATTTTTTAATGGTTTCAGCATATTCCTTCTGGTTGGTTGTATAATTTCTTAATGGTTTAGCCAATTCCGTCAAATTTTGACTTATCTATTAACCATTTTTCAAGTTAGCAAGAGGGACGCCGCCGTTATGAACCCAGCCTCTGACTTCGGCAGGAGATCAGTGTAAGTTGGACCAAGTCGCCTTCGGGATGGGTCAAGCTTAATACAAACGGGGCCAGTAATCGATCCCTTTCTCTGGCCACAGCAGGAGGTCTCATCCGCGACAACACAAGGTTTTGGATTGCTGGTTTTGCCCAAAATCTCGGATGGTGCAGCCTGAAGACCGCCGAGCTCTGGGGTGTTTACACCGGTCTCTCCCTTGCATGGCGCTTAGGCTTCCGCCTTATAGAGTTGGAGGTAGATTCGACTGCGGTACACCAGCTCCTCTCTTCCTAGGAGTCCCGTATGCAGGCGGTCTGTCCAATTGTCGCGAGCATCTACGAACTGTTTCACCGCAATTGGACTGTTGTTCATCGGCATGTTTACCGAGAGGGCAACAGATGTGCTGACTGGCTTGCCACTCAGGCTACAACTTTCACTGTAGGTGTCACTTATTTTAATACTGCACCTCTAGGATGCCACCATCTCCTCCTCGAGGATATGTCGGGAACTAATTTTCTCATACTTATTTTGTAATCTGTCTTGTCTTGGTGGTTTCCCTTTAATAAAAAAAAAAAAAGTGGGCCTCCCATGTCGCATCTGTTGCTTAATTGAATTAGCAAAGTCATTACTTAAAGATTTTCTGCTTGATTGTCTCGGGTGAGTAGCCCCTGGAGAGCTTGCGGACGGTCAACTTTGCAAATAGTTTCAAGCATCCACAAAACTTCATCAGTATGGTTTGTCTCCACTAGTTGGGTACACAGGATTTTGTTAACATCCACTGGTTGGAATAAAGATGACATCTTCTTGGAAGCCAGCTAATGAAAAAGGTTCAATAAGATGGAGCTATTATTGTTCCAGGGCCATTTGAGCTAGCATTGACAAGGACTTATTCTTCCCGGAAGAGAAAATAGAGGATGAAAAGGAATGTGAAACATTGACATGAAAACCAGCTACATGGGCCGTCTGATTTGAAAAATCAAAACGAAAACGACAAGGTTGTTTATATTTTTTTTATCTAGAAGGTCGAAATTAAATAGCTCGACATCTCTGCAAAATATCTCTCAAAATTTTCAACTCATAATATCTGATAATAGGAAGTTCTTTGCTGAAAATCTCCAGACGGGTTATTTGTATGTTACAAGAGGCTGAAAGTACCTAACAAGAGTACGCTCTTCCTTAACATTAATGAAAAATAGCACTAAAAATGATTTTAAAATGTTGAATAGGAGACTACCTAGAATTAGTCAACAATCTGAATAGTGAATAGCATGTTTAGTTGGATCTTCTCTTATACCTACACAAGTGATATTGATAGAAAATTAGACGTTTCCTATGGTAGGATTTTAGAATGTGGCCCCGGTTAAACTCAAAAAATTGTAACATTTGGTTCACCTAGAAATCTAGACTTACAAAGTTCTCTAACTTTAATTGATTAATGGTATATAATTTAAACAAGTTCCTATTTTCCATTCAAAAAAAAAAAACAAGTTCCTATTTTTTTAATAAATTAAGTGGATTATTAGTAACACGTGCATAGAGAAGACGGTTTGCCATACAACTGATTAAACAAGTCAATGCGAGAATAGGAGCAGTGCCAAAATTACATCATTCCAATTTTAAATCGAAGATCTTGGATTGAACTTCATGCGTCAATAAGATTTTCCTATGCGAGATGATGACAGCATCTCCAAGTTCTGCAACTTCAAACGCAATCTTACTCATAGTTTAAGTTTTTGGTTTAGATAATTAAGTACAAT
>JAOTIZ010000004.1:9077755-9092294 GCA_027123425.1 Erythroxylum panamense
AGCTTCTCATCAGAAACTGGACTGTTGTTCATCGGCATGTGTACCGAGAGAGCAACAGATGCGCGGATTGGCTTGCTCCTGGTGACATTGGGATCACTTATTTTGATGTTCCACCATTGGGGTGCCAGAATCTTCTTTTAGAAGATTAGTCGGGGCGCAGTTTCTCCCGTCTAATTAGTAATTGATGTACTTTTCCCTTTATATAAAAAAATGACGTAAGAGTTTGGTTCAACTGCTACAATCCATGAACAAGAGGTCATATCATAGGTAAAGTCTGCTAGGCCAGGGGATATCATATGCTAGATGATAAAGACTTGTCGAAGGTGCTTAGAGACTAGCTGACTATGTCATTATAATGATTATATTTTATTTGTAGGTGATTTTGGATATAAATATATCACAATTAAGTTGTTGAAAGAGCCTCTGGTATACTAAAGTGTTGTTAAAACAAATATTGAGCCGTAGTCTGTTAGTGTGAGAAAGAGGCGAAGGTTTTGGATTATATATAATTATGCAATTGTTGCTATTATGAAAATTGTTGGGATGCATATTATGAAAGTTCTGTTGGGAAATCACCAGTGACGGAATCACAGGTGCAGCCAAAAAAATAAAATGTTTACCATTTTTTGATCAGATTTTAATAATTGAATAACTTAAAAAATATTACTCATAAAAGTAATTGACTTGTGTCTGATTCGAATTCGTTTATAAACTCTTTTAAATGTGTCAACTTCGCGCTGTTTAAGCATCCAACCTCTAGGAGTATCCATAGAGTAAAAAAAAAAAGAAGGGAACTCAACTTTTGAGAAGAAACAAGCAGAAATGCAAACTCCCTTACGCTTATTTCTCGTAAATAAAAAAAGCATTAGGGTTTATTCTTTTATTAAAATTAGTAGCTTAACTATAATTAAAATCAAACTCTAATTATAATTTAATTTAATTTCAATAAATCAAGTATCTCATATTTGATCCATAAAATTTTTCAAAATTTACAATTAAATCTAACTTTCTTTAAATTAATTTTTATTATTTTTAATTGGCCATTATGGGTGACCCATTATGTTCATAATATATTGACAATGATTAAAAACTATAATTATAGTTCATAATTAGAATTAGACGAATTAAAAAATCTTTTAATTTATCTTTAATTCTTCAATTAAATAATTTATAATTACTGATCAAGATTGATGTCTAGCATGTCATGACTATTCAAATATTAGAAATATCAAAGTGGTTTAACTCCACATGTTTATACATAATTATTATGTATAATTTAATCTTTTCGTTATACAATGTTTCAATTGGATATAAAGTATGAATATAATGTCTATTCCTCTTAAATCCAATTATTTTTCGTTCTTGCTAATTAGTAATTATTTATAATTGATATTTGAAAACACTTTTTCATATGTTATTTCACTTTAGCCAGAGGATTTCTTAAATTATTATTAATCAAGAACAGTAGAACATATTCACTAACTACTTTAGGGTGACAAATCATTTATCGACTTATTCAATTATCTTTATATATTTCATACTATATTCAAGTACTATCGAATGAACTACCCTAGAAAGAATACGTCATAAGTAGCACAGAAAAAATAGTAATTCTCACATGAGATACTTTAGTAATCACAAGTCTAAGAATCAACCATACAAACATCATAATGAGAAAATTTATAAATACATAAGTAATACTTCATTTGGGATCCTCACAGTCGGGTTAGTTTAATGAACTTATTCTGTAATAAGTATCCACATGTTTGTTTATATATATACATACTTTAATTGATGAAATCAATTGCTTTCTTTATAGGAAAGAAACATAACGTGTGCTAGTTCTACCATTTCACTAAGATCTCATCTTGATGAAACTACAACTAAGAAGAATTTTAAAATAATACATAAATACAGATTGAATTTCATAATTATGATCTCATTATAATTTTAATTGTACAATAATTATTTCAGAGATTTTACCTTTGTTATTAAAGCATTAAATAAAATTAACAAAATACATAAAGATAAAATTAGTCTTTTTTAATTTAAAAACAATAATGTCATACATAAAACTTCAACTACATTTTCTCTTTGTGAAACTTCTTGAGTGCTTGTTTAGATCATTGATGGGACCTTAGTTTTTTTGCTTATACAATGACATCATTATTGTCATAGTACAATACTATTGGTTCAATAATGCTAAGAACTACTCCAAGTTCTGTGATGAATTTTTTAACTCAAATTGTTTCTTTTGTAGACTCTAACATTGATATGTACTCTGCCTCAGTCATAGAATCTGAAATGGTTGGTTGATCAGAACTCTTCCAACTTACTGCACCACTATTCAGAGTGAAGATGTACCTTAAATGTAATCTACTATCATTTGGATCGAATTGAAAACTAGCATTCGAATATCCTTAAACTCTCATCTTAACTCGTCTATAGACCAATAAAACATCTTTAATCCTTCTCAAATATTTTAAGATATTTTTCATAGTCATCCAATGAGCATTACTAGGATTGACTTGAAACCTACTTGTTGTGCTCAAAGTATAAGAGACATCTAGTCTAGTACTTAACATCGCATACATAATTGATATAATTGTCGAAGTATATGAAACATAATCCATTTTATCTCTCTTTTTATTTCTTAGGACATATACTTTGTGTGAGAGAAATCTCATATGGCATAACTAAGAATCCTCTCTTGGAATTCTCCTCGCTAAACCTCTTTACCACTTTGGTTATATACGTGGATTGGGATAAGCCAAGCAACCTATTTGATGTATCTTTATAAATCTTTATTCCTATAATATAGGCTACTTCTCCTATATCCTTCACGGAGAAGTTTTTGAACAACCAAATCTTTACAAATTGGAGCATCAGTATGACCTTTCTAATTAGCAATATGTCATCCATATATAGCACTAGGACAACGACTGTATGCCTATGAATCTCAAACTTTTTAATTATCTGATCAAAATGGATGTTACAACTCCAAGAAACTTACTTAAGTTTATAAATAGACTTTTGCATCTTGCATATATGATTAGGAAACCGCTTAGAATAAAAATCAACTTTTTGTTTTTGTTGCAACCTTTATCCACTAGCCTTGTTTTGTACATATGTATATTACCATCCATGCCAATTTTTCTCTTAAAATTCTACTTGCATCCAATAGGTATAATACCATCAGGCGGATCCATCAAAGCCTATACTTGGTTAGTGTACATAGATTCTATTTCAAATCTCATGGCTTCATGCTATTTTAAAGAATCAATGTCAGACATTGCTTCTTTAAAATAGTAGGATAATCATTTATAGGTTATACATTTTCTTTTCCCTTTTCAAGATGTAGATTTAATCTAGTGGGGAAAGAATATCCTATTAGACCATCACATACTATGTGTCTCTTAAATCCTCGATTATACATTGATAAGTGTAAATTGAATCATATTTTAAGGCATAGTTTAATTTGTGTTTAGCTGTTAATTCAATCATTTAGTATGTTTTTAGGTTAAAATTGTGTAGTTTGTCATTTATTTATGTTTCAAGTGTTTTATGAGTTATTACAAGCTTTTGAGCTTAAATATTATATTTTTGAGGTACCTTGATGTGTTTACTAGTGTTTTAGGGTTAACATCGAAGAACGAAGGAATTTCGGAGACATTTGGGTTGAAACAACGACCTGGATAGTGGCTTATCGAGGATTGTGACAGAATCTTAAGGAACGACCCATGATCGTGGCTGCATCAGGTAGACAGGTAGACATTCACAAACTTCATGTTTTGAGGGATTTTTTAGACCTTTCGAACCTTGGAAAAACCCTAAGGTTACCTAAAACACAAAGAAGTATAAAAAGAACATAAAGAGGCAAAGAAAGAGAGCTTCCAAGCAACCACCATTGAAACCCTAAAGTGAGAATACCGAGAGAGAGAAAAAGAAAAAGGAAGAGGAAGACAAAGTTGACTCAACGTGCCTCTTGGATCAATAGGTTTTCTAACATCGTTGCCTTCCATTGTCTATTCCAAGTTGTCTTTCTTTTTGTTTGATTTTATTGATGTATAGAATTGAGATGAATGATATGATAACAGGATTTAGAATATTGATGACGTTTTAAACTCTCATTCGATATTTTATTTTGATTTAGTGATAATTTGGTTGATTATGTTATTTAGATGAATGCCATGATTTAATTACCTTATTTCATAATTTGGTAATATACTGAGAGGGTGAACCGAATGAAAAATGATTAAATCGGATTAATGAGGATTAGGCAATTTAATAGAAACTATAATAAATCATATTGGTAATTATGTCCAGAGAGATCCTGTATAATGTTCCAATAGTTTATTAGAGTGCTTCATATCTAATTAGGGTTTGGATAATTTGTGAATTGAGAGATTGTAATTTTCATAATCTAATTAGGGTTTAATGGTTATAACCCAAGAGAGAGTAATCAGCCCTAGAATAGTGTATAACAGACACTCCATTGACGCATAATTGACTTGGTTAGCATTAATGAAAAGTAAAATCCTCTTTCTCATAAATTGATAAATTCCTTAGGTTGATTTCTATTATGATTGCATATTGCCCAATTCTTTATTCCTTCGTGTTTAATTTCTGATTTAAATGGTTGAATCCATTTATCATGATTACTTTCCGTTGCATTGCTTATTTTAAGTTTTATATATTATTGGCCTTAGATAATATAGAATTAGATTAAACAATCTCCTTGTGGGATCGACACCTCTTATACTGCTGGACCCCGCTTCCAGAGCCCAACACTCGGAGACAATTAACAGTCAAATCACATTACAATTTTTTTAAAAAAACAATTAAAGCGTATGCAAAAATTGATAATCAAATTTTCCTGATTTATTTAAATCAAATTTTGTCACAAAGATGCAAACATTATTGAACACATTAGAGTTTCGGTGATCATTTGGGCCCATTACAGAACACAATGTTTGTTTTCATAATATCTTTACATTTCAACAATCACCCCTTTTTACCTTAATACAAATATAAAATACAAAATGCAAACTACACATGATACAATTGAATGCTTATGCTTGAAATGATTCCAAAATATAAAAAGTTCCTGAGCTAACTTAATTACAAAACTCTTTAACTATCTTGGAGTTCCAATGTCTTGCAAGGATCGCTAATCTTCTCTTTCTACACCTGAAGAGGGAGTAGTGGGGTGAGCTACAAAACTCAATGGCTAATATATTCATAGCCATCGGCAATCGACCAAAGTCAAGCATATTTATATATATGTCTAGCATTTATACTTTATTTAAGCAATATCAACATTTATCAAATTTAGCTCCTAACACATAACTCAATATGCTTCATACTTCACAAATTAAAATGCAATGCAACACAAACGACTCGAGGGTTCTATGAAATAGAATGAGAAAACCGAAGTTTACCTCATAAACAAAATGAGTCCATTTTTCAGAGCTCATATGCCACAAGCGGGCAACCGGGAGAAAGCTCTTGTCAACGTGCATGTGACGGACAGAATGGCTCCACTCTCGCCCAAATAGAAGCACATAAATATGTTCAAATCATTTTTTTCAAATGCTTTCATACTTTTCATGTTCTTTCCTTTCTTTTCATTTATACAAAATGTCATGACAAATATCAAGGCATAACATTGATCAAAATCACAATTTAATTATATTAAAGTATCATGCTTCTTTTACGGTATAACCAAATCAAATCATCATGTATTTTTCAACAAGTCAAATTCAAACAATTTAACACATAGGTAAGAATTTGCCCAATCACACAATAACTGTAAATACATTACCCACCTCATTTCTTTGCAAAAATCCAAGTCAAGGTTGTCTTTCTCCTTACTCTTGGGTAGGATTCTCTTGGTTCCCTTGATTCTTCACCAATTGAAGAGATCTTTAGCTCAAAGGGAATCTCTTCTCTTCCTCTTCCTTTTTCCTTTCTTGAACAACTTTAAAATCTCTCTTGAAGACTAAGAAAAGTTAAACCCTAGCTCAACCCTCTTTTTTCTCTCAAACAATCAAACTCTCTTTCTCTTTCTTTCTCTTTGTATTTCTCTCTCTTTTTCATGACATTCTCTCTCTCTTTTCTCTTAAATTTTTATTCTTCTCTTCTGCTTATCCTTCCATTTACGTTTTTTTTCTTCTTCATTTATAAGCAAGACAACACTTCTTCTTCCAATTATGCCCTTAATGATTGAGAATTGTCACATTTGCCCTTCCATTTATGCTTAAGTCTTTTATACTTAAGTGTCTTACCAAAAGTACCATTGAATATTCTGACATAACTCTTCCTTCTAGAAAGGTGTTCTCCCTTGTCTTAAGTTCCCAATGACACCAAAATCAATCCATTTGGTTCAGTGATTCGAAAGATACACTTCAAATATTTTTGGACTGCTCTTGTCCAAATTAGTATACTATGCACAAATTCTATCCGAAATTTAAACATCTTAAAAACTGAATTAGATTCCAATTTCTTCATACCATTTGTAGCTCCGTGTCTCTAGTTAATCACAAATCATGAATAATCTCATTTGGAGCTCTATCGATTGAAAAATCATCAAAATACTGAAGTATGTTCAGTGAAATAATACCAGTTCATAGTATTTAAAAACACACGCACTGTATCTGTCCCACGTTTTTCACTCAATATCTCTCACTTAATTTTAGATGGCTACGATTTTTGGTGGAGATGTATAAAAATGTCTTACAAGTCCAATGGTTTAAGAATCAAGTAATTTTAATTTCTAGAAAAGAAGTTATGGCCAAAAGAATCCAATCTGGTTTTATCCTCAATCATATTGAACCTATTGTGGGACAATTGGTATAACTTTCTCTAAAGATATTGGATTTAGGTGTTCTTTGAATGGTTTGAAATAGGACTTCAAGAACTACAACTTTTATGAAGACGTAGAAGACAAATTCTATTTTATGAAGGATAAAAAATGATAGAAGATATAATATGAACAATAACCCAGAAGAAGTTTATGAACAACAACACAGAAGGTGTTTTACAATTAGCATAACTTTCTCTAAACATATCTGATTTAGGTTTTCTTTAAATGGTTTGAAAGATAACTTCAATATCTACAACTTTTATGAAGACCTTGAAGATAAATTATATCGTTTGAAGGGTCAAAAATAAACCAGAAGATAGCAAAAAAAACAGAAGAAATAAAAAGACAGAAGAAGCAAAACACAAAAGGAGCGAAAAGACAGAAGAAACAAAAAGACAGAAGAAGCAAAACACAGAAGAAGCAAAAAGATAGAAGAAGCAAAAAGACAGAAGAAGCAAAACACAGAAGGAGTTAAAAGACAGAAGAAGCAAAAAGACAGAAGATAGTAAAATACAGATGAAATGGGAAAATTGCTATAACTTTTCTTACAGATATTGGATTATGGTGTTCTTTATATAGTTCGAAAGAGGGCTTCAAGATCTACAACTTTTATGAAGATCTCAAAGATAAATTCTATCTTTTGAAGGGCCAAAAGTGGAACAAAAGATAGATATAGACGAAGCCAATGGAAAAACAGACTAATGGAAAAAGACAGAAGAATCGGGAAAATTGTTATAACTTTCCCTATAGATATCGGATTAGGATGTTATTTATATGGTTCAAAAGAAGACTTCAAGATCTACAATTTTCATGAGATCTAAAAGACAAATTCTATCTTTTGAAGGGCCAAAAATGGAACAAAAGATAGGTAAGGCGAAAAATAAAAAGAAACAAAACATAGAAGAAGATGACGTCATCACAGAAGAAACAAAAATGCAGAAGAAGCAAAACACAGAAGAAGATGACGTCATCACATAAGAAGCAAAACACAGAAGAAGATGATGTCATCACGGAAGAAACATAGAAGAAGATGACATCATCACAGAAGAAGCAAAAAGGCAGAAGATACATCTTTACTCTTGAACATCTTCCCTTATAAGGACCATAACTTTCGACTCTAATGTCTAAAATTCACATACAATATACCGTTGGAAAGATAAAAGAAAGATCTATAAGTTTTATAAGACTATAAAGACAAAATATATCATCTGAAGGGTCAAAAATGAAACAGAAAATAGGCTAGATGAAAACACAGAAGAAACAAAACATAGAAGAAGATGACATCATCACAGAAGAAGTAAAACACAGAAGAAGCAAAACACAGAAGAAGATGACATCATCACAAAAGAAGCAAAACACAGAAGAAGCAAAACATAGAAGGAGAAAAACATAGAAGGAGCAAAACACAGAAGAAAATAACGTCATCATAGAAGAAGATGATGTGATCACGGAAGAAACAAAAAGGCAGAAGAAGCATCTTTACTGTTGAACATCCCCCCTTATAAGGACCATAACTTTCAGCTCGGATGTCCAAAATTTTCATGTCATATACCACTGGAAAGATAAAAGAAAGCCCTATAGTTTCCAAAAGACACATTTGTCTAAATCAGTCTAGAATAATCCAAAATTTCCCCCGAATACAGAACATGAACTTTTACATTCATCCAATGTACTACACCCAGTTCTCAACTTGTTGACAACCTTTGAGACTCGTAGAGACAGAATTGCAATTCGATGTCTTCATAAAAAATGTAGAGATATGTTTCTAGTTTAATACAAACAAAGAATTGTCTCATTTGGAAAACTAGAGAAAAAGTTATGGCTAACAGACCAAAGCACACTCAGTGAACATTTTCCAGATCACTATCAATTTGGTTTCCAACTCTTTCCTTATCACAACTCATACCTAGATCACTCTTTCTACTTCTCATTTTTAATAAAATCTCATTTAACATCAATTATACCTAGAAGTTGTCAATGAATGCATGTACCACTTTTTTTTCATGTGCAAAGATTCAATATTTATGTGCATATATGCTAACATTATGCATGTGCAAGAAAAATGCATTTTCTTAATCTCTCTTTGAGCTCGCATGTACTAAAATTTTGGGTCCTAACCCTTAATATAAATACGGGATGTTACAGCAGCCTTACCTCTAACTAGCTAGTAGAGAGATTGCTTTTTATAGACTCGCTAGAAAAAGAAGAAAATAAAAAAGAAGAAGAGAAAAAAGTTTTTGAACAAGGATTGATGGAAACAAAAGCCAATAATATAAACAAATAACAGTATAAAAAATAGATATAAACATTAAAATAAAGATATTTAAAATCAAAATAAAATAAAATAAGATAAAATGAGTAATGATAAAATAAGTAAAAAAATAAACAGACAAGAAAGAAGAAATATAAATAAACAAAACAAAAAAGGAATTGAAACAAAACATAAAAATATGAAATACCTAAATAAAATTACTAAAAGGGCAAGTACTATAAGACATAAGAATCAAAGGAATATGTTCAAAATCCCTATGAAAAGATAAAAACCTCTTTATGTATGATCCTCTACTCATATTATAGCTCTCCGAAGTTTTCTGTTAAGGACTAAGTCCTTAGTAACTTTTAGTAGGGCTATAGGAGTCTCCACGGTCCAATTAATCAACAAAAAATTGCATGATAAAAGATCAAACTGTTAAGGTTTCAGGGGGATTCGAGCCTAGATACTAATTTTTGATATTGATAGTTTTCTAAGTGAATTCCATTATCTCTATGTTCATTACTGTATCCTAAGTTTCCCTAGTTTTAGTTTCTTTTCATTAAAAATCCAAAATCAATTCATAGGATAAATAATAAGACAAGGGTAATTACTATTATTAATGGTCTTCATGGGATCGACCCGTACTTGCCCATACTTGCTACAGCTATGTCATGCACTTGCAATTAAAGCATGGTTATTTACCTGTGTTCTCTTTTATTTAGTTGTTGTATCATTGATTTCCTTTCATATTGTCTAGCTTTAGTTTTATTTTATATTTCATTTCTCAAAATTCCATAAAATTATATATCTATTTATTAGTTAATAGTCTTAGGCCTTTTATCCATACTATTTCTTCGTAGGATTCAAACCCTACTTACCTTTATATAACTCACCAAGAATATGTTCACTTGCCTAATTAGTGAGTGATAAATTTGGAATAGAAATTTTTTTAGTATTATTGAATTTTATAAGCATATGACACACTTATCAAGTTTTAGACGGTTTATAGGTAACAACTCTTCCACAGAGACTCTTACCACTGAAACCCTAAGATAACTCAGAGAGCTAATCATCCTAAAAAACCTAGATCAGATATGTAGCCTAAACCTCTTCTCCTTGTTGAATATCTAACTCACAGTTATACTACTACACGATAGAGCATATGAGTACACACTCACATAAGTACTCCCTACACATATATACAAGGTGTTTAACGGAAGCAAAGAGTAAAACAGAAACAATAAAAAGGTACTTACTTCTTTCATTGTTGCTTCTGTAAATCTTGATCCTAAAAGGTCTTCAAATGTCTTTTTCTTCATCTCCCCCCGACGCCACAAAGCCTCCAGAGAAATCAACCTCAATTAGGTAAAATATGAGAATATGATGGATAGGTATAAGAGTTTTTATCCCTTTTTACAAAAACATCACCGTTTGTTTATCTCCTCCCATGATCAATACACAGTCATTCTCCTTTCTTAAGCATTTGTTGAAACACTGTTGTTGCATTTGTTAAACACTGCAGGATTAGGTAGTTGAATTCGGAGAGACTACTCTCCATAGTTTTGTACCATTTAACCTACATATCTTTGATGAATTATTTCAAAATTTTAAAAAATTGTTTTTATTGTCATCATTGGGGAAGTAATTGGTTTTAGGAAACCTATTAACTATTTTTCTAATCTTATATTTGTTTTGTAATTTTATTTTTGTTAATTTTCTTTTTATTAAGTTTATATGTATCTTATCTTTTTTTTTCACTTTGTTTTAGTTTCTATAATGTGGTAATCATGGTGTATGAAAAAAGTTGACAACCTATATTTCTCAAAGAAAATCCAAAACTTTAGAGAATATTACGTTAAAATCGAAGAGAATAGAACAAGAAAGAACTTATAAATATATGAAAATATGGAAGAAAAATGAAGAATAATGATGGAGTATGCTAAACTATCTCTAATTGGAATACAATCGAGCTTATAAGGTTAGAGATAAATGCACATTATTTTGAGATTAAGCCTAAAGTAATCTATAAGATTTAATATAATGTATAACTTGATGGATTACCTTATAAAGATCTTGATGGACATATCATTAACTTATTAGAGATTCATAAAATATTTAAGAATAATAAGGTGATCGAAGATGCCATTAGATTGAGGATACTCTAGTTCACAACAAAATATCTAACAAAATAATGGCTAAAGACATTATTGACTAAATCAATTACCATTTGGGCGAATTTTATGAAGAAATTCCTTGTCAAATATTTTCCACCATTTAAAACAGTGAATTTATGAAATGATTTGTCTTGCTTCTAGTAGTTCAATAATGATATTTTGTATGAAATATGAGAGAGACACAAGGATCTACCAAGAAAGTACCTATACATGGTAATCCAATATAGATGCAAACCTAGATATTCTAAATGGTCTTGTAAATTTTATAAGGTAGATGATAGATGTTATAATGAGTGAAACATTGAAAAATAATGCTCTAGATGCTACCATAAAGCTAATAGAAGAGATGGTAATGAATAATTATTAGTGGCAGTCAGGAAGGACTAGAGTGAACAGATCAGCAAGGATTTATAATGTAAATGGATGACTATATTGATAGCTCATATAGAGGTAATAGTAAGAACATTAGACAAATTGAGGTCACCATTAATGATATTTCAAGTTATGGGATATGAATTATGTGGGAGAGGACATCAAGGTATAGGATGTCAAATTAGGAATCCTATGGTTGATTTAATGGAGCAAGTTGATTTTCTAAGAACCTTTTGAGACAAAAAAACTCTTATAATAAGAATGATAATTAGGGATAGACAAATTATTCAAAATTTTGTCGGAGTAATCAACAAGCTCAAAGGAAACTTTTCTGAGGATTTTAGCAACTTATATAGAAAGAGAAGTAGTTAAGTTTGGAAAATATGATGAGAGAATTCACACAAGCAACTACTTCTCAGTTTTAGAATCATGAAGCTATAATAAGGAATCTCAAAATTCATATAGGTCAACTAAAAATGGTGATAACAGAGAGACCATAAGGCAACTTGTTTAATGACTCAGTCCAACCTTAGGGAATATATGAAAGAAATTGCCATAAAAGTAAGGAGTTGACCATTATTAAAGAGGATAAAGAAAGCAAGATAAGGACACCACTAAGGGAGTATCGACCCATAATTCCTTTCCTTACAAGAATATTTTAGATAATCAAGAAGGAAGAGACTAGTATTCATAAGGAGTATGGAGAAGATTTGGAAGATGAGAAAGATGAAGAGAAAATTAAATAAAGGTAACTTCAAAATCCTCTAAGACATCATACAACTAGAGTTGCGTAACCTAAGGAGTTTTAACATTGATAAGGATGAGGAAACTCACAAATCTTAGATAGAACCTTCCTAATAATAATAGGTTCAATAAATGCTAGGGAAGGTGAAACTGATACTTAAGATTAGAAATGAAGAACTCATATTTGTCAATGATAAGATGTTATTTATGGTTACTAAAAACTAGGAAAAAGTTAATTATTTCAATCATATGTAGGGAATCATCGAGGAAAAAGTCAAATGTCCAAGAAAAGTGAGGATAAAGGAATGCATAAGGAAGAAGATCTAGATGAGAGTTAATGACCTTATAAATGGCATGTTGTATGATGATAAAAAAGGATCAACCATATTGCACTAACAATTAATTAAGTTTGAGGAAGGAGTCCAACTAAATACTCATAAAAAATGCTTATTAGGACTACAAGTTTAATTTTTTATTTGGAGTTATTTTTCGCATTGTGGACCAATAATGTAGACTTTTGTTTGTCATTTGATTTGGATTTTCTTCTTAAATTAACAACTTCCTACATTACTTCATCTGTTTGGATTTGGTATTTTCTACACTTACTTTAATTTTTTTGTTATTAAGAGCATAAAGGTAGAAATATGTGAGATTAAGGAAAAGTTTTGAAGAGATTAGAAAGGAAACATCCTAAAATAGGTATGTGTTAAATTATATTGTTGACCATGACTGGTGAATATATGTGTCCCATACATATTAATTCATGAGTTTTTCCAGGAGGACCCTGCCTTAGAACCCATATGTATCCCAGATGTGTTTATATATTAAGAGAAATAAAAGGATCCTTGACTTCTAGACATGCTTGTGCCTTAGGTTGTATCATTATGGAATTAAAGTAGGTTGTATCGTTATGGAATTAAAGACAATAGGATCCACGAAGTGGGGACATATCCGTGCCTTTAGCGGTATATTTTAAAACTTTTTTTTCCAGTGGTTCCGTAGTTTATGCCCTGCCTATTTCCTAAATAGGGATGACATTTGGGCATAAGCCTAGGCAGCCCGGCCAAGCTTGGCCTTGGGCTTTAATATTGAATTTTTTTTAGGTCCTAAACCCGAGGCTGCTAAGGCTCGATATGATTTAAAACTTAAACGATGTCATTTTACTTTAGAAGCAAAACGACATCGTTTCATTGTAAGTTGTTTTGTTTCTATAAATTGATGTCATTTTATACTATGTGTAAAATGATATCATTTTAGTCTAGGTTAACCTTCCCAATACCTTTTCTCCCTCTCCTTCATCATTTTCTTTCCCTACCTTTAGACTTTAGCCTCTCACTCTCTCTCACTCTCTTACTAGTTTACCACTCTTCATTGGCCCACTTCCTGCTTCCCACTTCCCGCTTCCCGCTTCACGTTCCTCTTCTAGTCTTTGCACTCCCTCTAATTGTCCCTTCATCGTGTCGCTCTGCTACTCCACTTCTCTTTGCCCCACCGCCACCTTTTTTTGCTTCTTCACCACCAACCCACCAAGGTAAAGTTCCTTCACCATATTCTAGGTTTGAACCTTTTGATTGAAGATTGAATTTGTTAAATATTATAATTTTTAATATTGTAGCTATCTAGGAGGGGGGAGGTGTTTTTGCGAACTTACATGGTCACATAAATAGGTGAGTATGTGGCATTTAAGGGATTTTGAAGTTAAAAAAACTTACACGATCATATACATGTCTGTGTGCGTGACCATATAAGTATGATTAAGTGACATACACAATGACGAACACATTCATGTATGTGATCATGTAAGTTTACACAAAAACTTTATAATGACTTACATGGACACATACATGCTCATGTATGTGACCATCTAAGTCTGCAAAAATACATACATGCTCATGTGTTAAGCGAGATGATCTCATTGACTTACACGGTCATATACGCAGACATGTATGTTGTTGGCTCCCAAATTTTTTTCTCAATGAATAAGTATGATTTACATTGATTATGAGGTCATTATGAAAGTTTGTGGAGTTAATTATTATGTTGATGTTAGAAGGATTATATGATATAGGTTGATTGAATTAAAGTGTTAAGGTTATAAGAATGTTCAAGGGTGTTTTTGGCAAGACACTT
>JAOTIZ010000004.1:9137780-9148963 GCA_027123425.1 Erythroxylum panamense
TGTGGACAAGGAAGATGACCTTATTGTGGCCTATTTGGAAAAAAAGATCCAATAAAGACAACACAATTAATAAAGAGCGAAACCAAAAATCATAAAGAATACATGGAAGAATAAGACAAAAAGGACAAGACTATTATTAAAATATTAAAAAAGGAGATACAAATAGTCTAAAGTTGAATGTTTTAATTGTCATAAATTGACCATTAGTAATGATAATATTGTATTGCCACTAGTAGTATTGAAGAAAAGTCTAATCTTATTGATGATAATCAAGAACTTAAAGAGTCAATTTTGTTGTTAACAAGAAGGTAAGACGAAAATGATGTTGATAATATGTGGTAATTGGATAACGGTGCAAGCGATCACATACGTTAATACAAAGCCAAATTTGTAGTGTTTTATGAGTGGTGAGAGGCAATGATTTTTTATAGACTTGTCAAAGATAAAAATTCAAAGCAAAGGTATAATTTGAATCAATTCCAAAGATGACACTCACAAGTTGATCACTAAAGGTATAATTCTAATAAACAGTGTTACAACCATCTCCTATCATTCATTTTAACCATCAATTTCGTAATAGGCATTTCAACAAACACCTAACATGCATCAAACCACCATTGCAATATCACAACAAAGCTTCATCATACAACCTTCTAACACTAACATTTAAACCATAATTCTTCTTACCCATTCACATAAATCCTTAAACATAACAAACAAATGTTATTAACACAACACCCATGCACGTGAACACAAGGCATTAACCTCACATATGTCACGAAAAAACACCGCACGTGGGAGAAGGGAAGGAGTTTCCGCCGTCGAGCACAACACCGACCAACGTCTGACCGAAAAGGGGGTGGAGTCGTCACCGGAGGAGAGGAGAGATGTTGCAGGAGGGAGGAAGGGACGAAGGAGAAGCTGCGGACGACATTGGAGACCCAATGGGGGGAAGGGTTATTTGGATGGCTTTTAACCAGAAAAAAACGACGTCGTTTAGTGTTAAACTAAATAACTTCGTTTTCATTAACATTTTAACATTCATTTGTCAAAACAACGATGACGTATTGCTTTAATATTTACCGATAGTTTATTAGCGACGACATAAACCATCGGAAAACTCCATTTTTTCACTTGTTGCCTTTTCTCCCGCCTTATTCGTCGACGGTTACCCGGCCGTCGCTAATCCTAAATTTTTCACACATGTTTTCCAACGGTTATAGAATTTCCGTCGGCAAATCACAACTTCCTTCTTATTTTAGCTACGGATTTTTATTCCGTCGCTAAATGGCTTTTTTTCCGGAGTAGTTTTCTGACAACATGCAATTTCTGTCGCAATTTTGCGACAGAGACTCAACCATTGCCAACTTTCCGTCGGTAATGCCTTCATTTCTTACAGTGAATTCATTTTGGGATAACACACTTGCTTATGAAGCCCATTGTAAAGTTCTTAGTTATAATGTTTACTGTATATCCCAGCTAAGTTTTCAGAGGGAATAGAGTTTTATGAGTGTCCAAATGGCTAAATAAGACGACAGTTCTATATTGATTCCAAATTTATATCCAATAGACTCAAGGATGCATGTAATTTATCTTTGTAAATGTAGATTAGCGGAGTTAAATGACAAAAGTTTTGCAGTATCTCTTAAGCGTAGTTCTTTTCGTTCTATTGACTATTGTTCAGCAGTTACAAAGTCAAAATATAGTTGAGGAGGCGATCTTCCCATCACTGGTTGTTCGAATTGATGAAGTTTCCTTTCCCTACACATAATATTTAGACACTCACTTCTACGATACATTTGCAGACATTCTTTTTTTGGGTATTAAACTCGACCTCAGTCCTTACGATCTCAAAGAAATATATCAAACTGATGAGGACATGCTTAAACACCAATCCAAAAGAACAAAAGATTTAGAAAATCTAAAGATAATGAATATGTTCTCCGAAACCCTAACTAAACATCCAATATCTTTAAAGAACCAACTATGGTAAATCAAAACCATTGATTAGTCTCAATTGAGGGAGATTGAAAAGCATCCAGAGAATGCATCTAGTTTTCGCGTACTCTACAAGCCTGATTGTCAACAAATTTGAAGGATCCATAGTTTAGAAAAGAAACGAAAAGAGAAAGAACCATTAATTGGCTGTTCATCTTATTACTGCCATCAAATTGGGTATTCCGACCAAAAGGAATCTATTTAACAGCAATTAAGAAAACTTCCAATCTCATGCCAAGGAAAAAGCACAACAGTTCACATTATTCTAACTAGAAGACACCAACAAACACAGAAATTCTTCATGTTATACAAGATCAAAAGGCAAAACCTAAAAAGACGTTAAGAAGGAAAGTAATACTTGGTCATATTAAAGAAATCAGAAAGATAACCTTCTCAAAGTATATATGACAAGCGTTAATTAGATTAATTTGAGACTTTCTGGGCTCAGTATAGATCTGAAAACGAAGCATTGGCTCCAGCACTGGCAGAAGTCTTCAAAGGAACTGAGGATTTCGTGGGAGGTTCAGCTCTATAATTCGATGAGTCATCTTTCTCTTCGCTTTGGTTCGCCTTATTTTGGCTGCTGGCTTTCTCCCCCTCCACTTCTCTGTATTTGTGCAGGTACCTCTTCAATGGCTCAGCATAGTCATCAAACCCTAGACTGGCAAGAGCAAAGCAAATATCATCCCCATTAACAGTTTTTCGCTTCTCTTTATGACATTTGTCTGATGCTTCTCCTGTAACAAAACTTATGAACTCAGACACACATTCCTGCATAGTTTCTTTAGCTTCTTTGGATATTTTAGCGTTTGGAGGTAGAATCTGCTTCATGATTCTTCCAACATTAGCAATTGGAAGCAACCTGTCTTGTTCTCTGATGATGCCATTAGCATCCTCGACGTCAACTGAGCCACATCTCGTCTCTCCATACTTTTGGCAATGATCTCTATCTCTATTACTGCGAACGTTGTCAACCATTGCTCAGTAACAAGTGGTAGAAGATATAGCCTGTTAAACACAGACACGTTGCTTACTTAGTAGTTAAACCCCTGATTATATAGGAACCAACTATAGATACGGCAATAAGACAGTCCATGTGTATGTTCACCATCAACAGATGCATGTTGATGGTATGCGACATGACGTGGCTCAAAGCAATGAAGAACTGGTCAGCGTTGTTGGGGAACACTATGGCGGGCAAGCTCCTTTTTGGTATGAGTTAGGTCTTTTTCTTAGTTAATGCTACTTTATTGTACACTAATCTCTTAGGCTTGGTGCGAGCGATTTCCGGCCCTAAATCGTTTTCAGAAAATGACTCAAAACTTATCAATTATAGGCATCAAGGTCCCCACCACTCCCTTAATTAGGAATTCAATCTTTATTAATGCCCTCGATAAGTTGGAACCAAGTATCTTAAATTATGTTGTTAATGACATGATGTGGTCAATAAATATGCACGAGTGCATCTACTTGTGTGTAGATAGATGCAAACCAAGAGCTAAAAATAGTGGATTCGTTGAACATTGCAAACCCTAATTGTGGATTACCTAAGTTGGCAATTCATTTGTACATGGATTACGTCACTTTTTACATATACAAATAATTTTCGCTTCTTACATCTTTATGAGGTAAGAGTTTTGTATCTAGGTATCAAAAACCATAAAAATTATATACATAAGTTTAAGAATTAAATTATATGTGTAAGATTAGGAGTTATGAATCATGTCATATCTATATATGTAATATTTCCTTCATAACTTTTCTAAAAAGTATCGTACGATCATTTACATTATTAAACTACTAACACTCTGTAAATATAATTAATTTAAGAAATATAAATTATATCTTAATTAAGACTGACGTGAAGAATCTTTTGATAACATAAACATAAACATATACGTAAACATAGTGTGAATAGATTCGCTTACAAAAAGTAATTAGAGATAATTATCTATAGATTGGGATTGTATTAATTGTATTGAATATTTGATATTAGGTTAATTAACTGTCAAAGTAGCATCTTGATTAGAAAAACTATGCGTAGATGCTCTATATTTTGTTGCATAACTTCATACTATTCACTTATATAATGACTAGATTAATTAGATATTTCACAACCGTTTTCTTGAATAAGAGAACAAAAATTGAAAGAAGAAAGTGTTTAAACCTATAAGAATAACAAAAATCACAGACATGCGCTCAAAACCAACCTTTCTCTTCATATACATACACCAAAAAATTCACCCTTATCCGAAATATGAAAGAAAAAAATTGACTTCTAGGCATAGAAGA
Source organism: Erythroxylum panamense (assembly GCA_027123425.1). Lineage (NCBI taxonomy): Eukaryota > Viridiplantae > Streptophyta > Magnoliopsida > Malpighiales > Erythroxylaceae > Erythroxylum > Erythroxylum panamense. The sequence goes on from JAOTIZ010000004.1 coordinate 9,142,071, forward strand.
AACCAAATGCACTTTCATAATATGTAAAAATTGAAGCAAACAATGGAGGAATACCTGCCGTATGTAAATTAAAACCCTTTGGCTGGAAAATGGGTGGTGAAAAAGAACACTTGTAATGAGATGGAATTGTGTGAAATTCATCGACAACTCACACGCTAGACTGCATATAAATTGCCCGTAGTTAAAAATTACCAAATCCATGAACATTTCCAGTCACTTCCTTTTGTATGTCTCAAACGCATCTTGATATCTGTTCAATATTTATCGCTAATCGGGAAAGTTGCTTATCAATTAGCCAGAGCTCGTAGCGTGAATGTACTGTTCAAAGAACATGATTTGTGGTCCATGCTTATTAAACATTTACTAAGCTAGTTACCATCATGATCACATGATGCATAAGAAAAATAAAACAAAGCAACTAAGAGAAGAGGAAGAACATACTTATGTTCATGGCCTCACTTTCAAGACAATTCTGCACTTAAAGTTGCCAAAGGACTTGCTTAATTTACTTTTTACATTGTCATAATATCCCTAACCTGACCTGGAGTGGAAAGGAATTTAGGCTATAGGACTTGCTGTGGTTGTGACCAGTACAACTTTAATCATCAGTTTTGGACATTAGCGCTTAGAGAAATATAAATATCGTAATTACTTAATTAACAAGTGGATGTAGGAATTAATCCCTGAAAGTGATTTGGAGAAACCTTAACAAAGTCAGAAATACTGTATTTCTTCCTTTTCACAAGATTATTCCAACTTTTGATCATATTCCCTCCTACTCCTGCGCACTAGTGGGCATCTTAGCTGATGTGATCTGATTTTCTGCATCTTGAGCACTTTTACAAGACCAATCCTAGAAAGTCTACTCTTTAAGAAGTATAGAAACATCCCCCATTGTGTCTAGTTGAGGACTGTTTAGGGTGTTCTTTAGACCAACATAGTATGTTTAATTATTTTTCCTGCTTTTGGAATACAACTTTTTCTGTTCTTTATTTGTCCTTTATATGCTCCCATTCATGGGATTTTAGTATTTGCTTAACTTTAGCATCTTCAATCCATAAACGTACATTTACTCTTTTATGTGCTTTTTTAATCGGAACTATTGTACTTACGATTACACAAGCAACCAAAGCCATGCTCACAACTGAGGCAAAAACACGGTAATTCGGGATACATAGGAGCGTAAAGAGTTCAGAATTTCACAGGGGCTTACTCAGTGCTAACAATTACCTGCATAACATCAAATATTTGTAAATCTGGGGTTTATAGGATCTTACTTGATAGTTTTGATAACGAAATTAAACAATGTCTCATTAGAATTGACAATTGTTTTAATTATAATGTTCATCAAAAAGGAAAATAATTGTCTTCAATTTTATCTAGAATTTATGTAAAACTTCAAATTTTGAAATTCATGAAATAGAACTTGTCTTATAAATTTATTGTTGTCAAGTTATGTTAAATGATATCATTTCTTTTCCTTTTCGATGGAATTAGCTTGAAACTTATTTATTGTTCTGTCTGTAATAATTTTTTAACTTTTAATTAAAATATTGTGCTATTTATTATACATCATTGTATTTTGATCTTATCAACATTAAAATTTTATGTATGTTTATCTTTTTATATTTAAATAATATTTACTTTTCAAATTTTAAATTACCTATCATATATTTTTCAACAATACGCTTAAAACTTTAAAAATATTTTGCAATTTGTACATGCTCCATTATAATTTCATGAAATATTTGTATGAATGGAGGCATAGTATTATGTACAGTTAGCACCTGCAATTATTTTTGTATAAACTCATAGATTTAAATAAATTTATAGAGTTTGAATGCACATTACAGCAGAAGGCACATTTAGCGACAAATTAAATGTCAAAAAATCGTTGCTAATAGTAATTCGCTATGATTTATATTCATCGTTAAAATCGTCACAAAATCTTTGTAGCAAAAAAAACTATAAACAACATTTTCACTAAATTGTCGCTAATATATGTTTGCTACAAATAGATTTTGTGGCAAAAAAGTATAGGCGACATTTTTCTAATCATCGCCAATAAGTTTTCACTACACTTCATTTTTGTCGCTAAAACTTATTAGCTACGTTTTCGAAAACATAGCTAAAAGTTTTTAGCTACAAAAGGTAAGCGTAGCAAAAACTTATTGGCGATGTTTTTTAAAACATAACCAAATATTGTTAGCAATGTTTTAAAATTTTAAATATGCACTGTAACTAAATGTTATATCATGTAGATTATAATTATAAGTGAGATATTTTATCAATATTATTGTATGTAATTTAGAATTTTTGTTGTATAATTTATTATGCAAAAATATAATAAAAACTAATTGAAAATTATAAGCATTGTATATAGAAATTAAAATATCATTAAATATGATTGTATACAAGATGTTAATTATAATTTCAAAAATATTTATACAAAAAATAGAAAATTAAAAATATGAGTTTAATGACTAATTATCATTTTCATCTTCACTACTTACATAATTTAGGCCAAGAAAATTTTTAACCAACTTTTCAAGCTTGTCCAACCTTTCATTACATTTTATGTTAACATGAAGTGACTGGTTGTCCTCTTCAAGACGTTGAACATATTATGTTCTTGATGAGGATGAAACAGTTGACTTTGCCCCAAAACCAATACTTTTGATGTAGCTGGATCTTGTTTCAAGCACATTGTGGGAAATTTTATATACATTTGGCTCATTTCTGTCTGATATTGATGTTTGTAACAACTCCTACATCTTATTCTAACATTTTAAAAAAAATCAATATTCAATTTAACTATTATCAATTAGTACTACATAAATAAATAAACTTAAAAACTAACAAATTTTTATACTTATATAATTATTGTGTACTTCTTTGGACATCCAACCTTCACCTTCCTTATAGTATGTCAGTTTGTAGAGTATGATCTTATTATACTGTTTTTCATGTAGTTTCTTCTAACTCTATTTTATGAAAAAAAAATACAAAACACAATAAATAATATTGTATTTACTGATGTAAGTATAACTTGTAAACAAAGAACTTACATATTTATTTTGCAGCACAACAAATGATTTAGAGTTTTGGCTGTGTGAAGTTTTCATTTTTTTCTCTATTAACCTTAGCTTTCTCACACTTTTCCTAAATAAAGAAAAGAAATAGTCATTAAATTGTGTAATAAGATTAATGGAAGAAAATGTGATGAGAAAGAAAACAAACTTTAACATTAGCAGAGGCCCAATAATCACACATATTACTCTAATTTTCTGGAGACATCCATTTGGGTAAATGTCTCCTTGCCTCCTCATCCAAAACAAAAGATTTATAAAATTGATGTAGTCAATAACAATGATCCCTAGTCCTTTGTTTTAACAGTAAAGTCACATAGTTTGAAATATTAGGGTTGTCGATATTGACGATATTGAGCTTCATTTGTAAACAACAAGTAAAAATGAAATTAATCTTTAAATAAGTAAAACAATATTACATATAATTAAATAAATTGAAATTTTACTGAAACTTTATCCAAAGCATTATGTAGCATGTTGTCTTCCTTCAACTGCTTCGCATGCTTAAGACAAGGTAATTCAGTTCTAGCAATTACCCAACTCACTGTATAATTTAGCCAATTTAATCCTATCTATAGGATGACCTTGCGAGGTATTAATATTTACAGATAACTTGTTGTTCATTACAGCATTCATTCATTGTAACTTACAACCTTTATTTATACCTCTACCTCTTTTTCTGACATTAATATTGGAACCTAACAACAAATAAATAATGATAAGAAACTATGAATTAAACATGTAAATTTATATTTGAGTATAAGTTTATTTGTATGTGATAAAGATTAACAAACCTATATATCCCTTTGTACTAGTTGAAGCATATGGAGGTTGTTCTTAACTGGGTTCATTGGTGGATGAAGTCAATTGTTATTATTGGGTAAGATTTGTTTGTTCTAGTTATTGTGGGGGGATGAATAACCTCGATAATTGTTACCTTCTTCCCTTTGTTTCTACTAGTGTCATTATATTGGATATATATAACTCAAATATCAACAATCCACAATAACATAACTCAAACATAAATAATTTGCGTTAACATAAGGAAAACATCAACAATATGCATAAACATAAGTCAAACATCAATAATCCACATAAATATAACTCAAACATCAATAATATGCATAAACATAACTCAAATATCAACAATAGCAATAACATAACTCAAACATCAAAAATCTGTATAAACATAACTCAAGCATCAACAATATGCATAAACATAACTCAAACATCAATAATACAATTCAAACAACATTTTTTTACCTTCAATTGTCATGATCAAAATCTTAAAAATCATCATCATTAATTACATTATGATTTGACTTTTCATTACTATTATATTAGGCCAAAGTGTCACCATTGTCATAATATTCATCCTCAATATAGTCTTCATCTCTTTCTACAACAAGATTGGCTCGTGCTTCATCCATTAGTACTATAATAGGATCAATATCTCTCCTATGGAATGATGATATATCTACATCTTCTATTTGTATGACTCCATCATTCACCTCCGATTGAATCTCTTGATATATTTTTATCACCATCTTCACTTATTTGACCTTTTTTTCTACAAAAATCAAAGAGATTTTGATCTTAAAACTTTTGAACAAGCTTCCAATTATTGCCCAATAAACTATTGTTAGGGTAAAAAAAACTTGCTTCATTTGACTTGCAAGGACAAAAAGGTCATTATCATACCTTATCTTACTAACATTGATGCTAGTAATATTGTCATTCACTTTTATGTCACCAAGATTAAACCATTTGCACTTAAATAGAACAACCTTTTTATCGATGATCTAATGCAACTCTATTATTTCTAAAATAACACTATAGAAGTCAATTAAATCATTATCATGTTGTCCCTCAACAACAACCCAACAATTTTGGCTTCTAGGTTGACTATCTCGATCTTTTATATGAAATATAACACCATTTAGCATATATGTTGTCATTGCCTCTTACAATTTACGATTATGTAATCGTATTATCTGTATGTCAAAAAATAATTAGAAGTTAATCTAAACTACAAATTGCCATAAGTTTACAATATTCCATCAATAACTTATTCGAGTCTTAAACTATGATGGGAACTTTAAATTATGTCTTTGTTCAACATTAACAATCTCTTTGCTTCGAATCTCATCTTTATGCTCTCGATTTAAAAAAGTAAATAGATATTAGAAAATATAGGTTGAATGTTATATTTAAATATGAAATCATGAATGAGAAGTAATATTCATACTCCATATATAAATCGACTTCCTCACAATCGTTCAAAATATACCAATGGCCAATTTCAAGTTCGTCTTTGGCTAACTCCACATATTTTCTTATTCCAAATGGCCTTACTTTTTAAGAGAAAACTAACAAGCCACCATCTTGATTAAAATAAAAGTTACGTTCTTGTCTATTCAATCTTCTCTCCACATCATTTAGGTACATCGAATAAAATGTCAAGAATTCATTTACTATATAAGCTTATGCAATAGACCCTTCAAATCGAGCTCTATTATGCACATAGCATTTAAGAGAGCCTAACAACCTAAACAAAAATATAAAACATTAGTAATTGTTACTAACTAATTATTTAAGAAAAAGTATAAATTCATATAAATTACCTTTCAATGGGGAACATCCAACAAAATTGAACCGGTTCATAAAGTTTTTCTCTTATAGTAAGTGAATTGCCAAATGCACCATAACATCAAAAAGAGATGCAGGCAATACTAGTTTAAGCATACATATAATCAAAGCTATTTATTTTTCTATTTTTTCAAGCTTTTCTACTTTCAGTTTCTTGTAACATAATTGTTTAAAAATCTCACCCAATTGTCCGAAAGTTACGGACATATCCTTTGGTAAACACCTACGTATTCCAATAAGAAGTAATCATTGTAGAAATGTTGGGACCCGATCTCAGAACCGGATCCCAACCTGAAAACCGGAAAGTGGAGACGAATAACAAAGAGTCGGGAAGCGAAACAAATCAAATCTGAAACCCAAAAGTGGGCCAAATGCATACAAAATCAGATTCTTAACGGAAATCAAAACGAAAGCATAAGCAAAAGACAAATCGCGGAATCAAAAGCGAAGCGAAAACACACTAGAAACTAATCGAAATCGGAAAGCGAATTCGAAATCGGAACGAAATTGAATGGCATCGGAATTGAACAAAACGGTTCAAACAAAGCATAAGCGGAAATAAATCAAAGCGGATCTGACATCCGAAAACGTGAATCTTGTAAACTATTGCGTTGGAAACTTTAGCCCTAACCTATCCGAATCTGTATAAATTTTTTTTCTTTTTCTCATTCAAGTCAAAACAAATTATTTTCACTTTTGGAAATTAATCCTTATACCAAAGATCTCAATTCATATCATTCGTCTTAATCGTGCAATATCTCAAAATCATCTATAACAAAACTTATATGTCTTTTGTCAAAGAATCTCACATATGACTTATACAAAAATCTTATTATTCCTCTCTTTTGCCAAATGACACTTAACACACATATCCATATACTACCATACAAAAATCGAGCAGCATAATGGCTGTAATATACAAAACCCAAAAACCTGCAAATAGCTTAAAGCTCACTTATATAAACTAGCTCAATCAAATCACACAATTCCTCGGACCTCCTATCCGGAATTCAAACTCAATTCAAAACGCATTGTCCCTAACCAATTCAAATTCGTTTCTCCATCCAATATACAAATCACATTCATACATTATATGTAATTCTCATTCATCTTAACTCAATATACAAATTCCCAATTCAAAATCCAAACACAACC
>JAOTIZ010000004.1:9149063-9163413 GCA_027123425.1 Erythroxylum panamense
TCCATTTGTTGCGAATTCTAGTTTTGACCATCAAGTGGCAGATTTCACACCTTTAGCCGTGCAAGTACTGAGGGATAACCAACAAGCTAAGGTATGTGAAGTTTGCTCATTTTTAGGTTTTTTTTTTGTACTTGTACCTTTTTGCAGAATACACAGTACAGATTTACTTCTCCACCGAGCTACTATAAAGAGCAGTCCTACTTCGAGCCAGAAACCCACCTCCACCATCGCCACTACAAACTGATGAGATGCATTTGCAGGAGATCATAATGAGTTTGGCGAAGGGCACTCTTCAATTTCAATGGTGTAGACAACTGTATATGCCTCGATAACATCAAAATATAACATCCAATTCTGAAGGTAAGACTTCTTTGGAAGATGTAATTCAATCTTTGGTCATTAACACTTTGACGTTTTAGCAGAGTACTGAAGCAAGTATCCGAAATATTAAAAATCAACAAAGAAATATTGAAAATCAACCAAAAAATATCGAAAATCAGATAAACCAAATGGAAACTGCCATAAATAGATTGGAAGTGCGAACTTTTGGAAATTTTTCAGCACAACCAAAGATCAATCCCAAACAAAGTGCCAAGGCTATCACATTGCGGAGTGGTAAGGAATTGCAGGAACCATTTTTGAAAAATTCCAGAAGAGAGGTAGAAGAAGAAATCACGCAAAAGGCACTTTCACAACCAGAAATTACGCAAAATAATCTGCAGAAATGGTGATTCCGCCCCCTTTTTCGAGTCGATTTGCCAAAACAATGAAGGAAGAGCAAGCAGAGTTAGGAGAGGAAGAGGTTATAGTTCGAGAGCAGACGGAGGATGTGCAACCTCCTAAGGTAAGTGATGAAGTTCATGTTATTGTTAACCAAATTTTATTTCCTTTTCCTAGTTGTTTATAGGTAAAAGAAGAAAAAGAACAAGTAGAGAAACAAGAAGAAGAAAAATTGCTAATCATATATGAGTTGAACGAGCTATGGGCAAGCGAGTTGAAGATCGAAGATGGCAAGCAGGATGTCAAGTCTCTACACCCATTGACGTTACTCTTACAGAGACCATCCTAGTGTGAGAAGGGCGATGCCCAAAAAGACGAGTGGACATTAGAGTATGATGGCGAAGCGATGAAGTTCCACTCATCAGAAGACATGGAGCATCGTGCTGACAAAGAGCCGCATTCAGAGGAAGTTGTTCCAGGCCCCTCACGGAGTTTGAGAATGTTTCCTGTTGGACTCAAGCATCCATTCGATAATGGATGATGTACATATGCCAAGGGTCAAGCTTATGACCTTTGATAAGCGCTTAATGGAAGGCACCTCATTCGTATCCCTTTCATTTATGTGTTTTTTTTAGCAATTTTCTTTTATTTTCATTTTTAGGTTTAATTCAATTTAGTTAGGAATTTAATTTAATATTTTCAATTTTGCAATTCTAATTTTTGTCTTTTAATTTAAGAAACAAAAAAAAACAAAAAATTCATGCTTTCCACCGGCCTCTTTCTTTCCCCACTTCTTCTTTCATTGAGCTTTTCTCTCGTTATTGTCAACTACAGTTGCCGCACATCAATACTCAACTCTTGGGCATTAAATCACACCTACCATCCATTAAACAATTTCTATTCTAGTCTTCATCGACAACCTACCCACCAACCCTAACTGGCGATTCGTTGATTGCGTTGTTGTCTTGTGCCATTGTAGGTTTGTTTCACAACTTCAACACAATGCCAAGGAAGAAGAGTGATTCTCGTAGACTAGCCCCTCCAATTCGTTTTGCTGTTGATGCTCTTCCACCATAACCCACTTCCACCACCACATCCGCCAACCTCTTGATTTCGACACTTGCATAATAGAGAAGCTTTCTTTTACCTTTTCCTTTATATTTATGCTTTTTTAACATTGAGGACAATGTTGGTCTAGGTGTGGGGGAAAGAATTGGACTTTTGGTGTGAATATTTTTTATTTTTGTGTGAGTTTTATTGATTTTTTTGCGTGTGGTTGTGCATGTTAAACCATGAAGCTTTGTCATAATAGTTTCGATGAGATTGGGAATATGGATAAAATTAAATTGGGCTAAGTGAGTTTTAAGGTGAATAATGTTGATTGGTTGCAATAACTAATCTTATAGGCTTAGTCAAAATTTTGACATGTGAGTGAGGAGGTAAATTGTGAAATTAAGGTGAATTCTTGAGTTAAACCTGTGAGCAAAGTTTAAGCCTAAATGACATCATCTTTATGTCATGCTATTTGCTTGAATTGTGTGATGCTTCTCTATTCATGTTGCCTTCAAAACTTGCATGGAACCGATTTGAATTTGTTTATTCACATGGGATATAGAAATGATTAAGGCCTTTTTTGTTTTTACATCTTTAGCTTAAAATTGACCTACCTATTTATTTTCCCTTTGCAAACATTTTTGAGCCTTTATCCTTGTTTTCAATCAATCACCTTATTTTAAAAACCCAAAAACCACATTAGCCTTTCCCCATCACAAGTTTAATGAAGCATTGAGTAATTTGGGACTTTTGTTCTATATTGTGTTATGAGATATCTTTATAGGTACTTATACTCATGTGTTGTTATTTTCTCTTGTTTTTATTGTTTTCCCTTATTCTTAGCATTATTAAAAAAAAAGAAGAAAAGAAAGAGAAAGAAAAGAAAAGAAAAGAAAAGGGAAAAAGAAAAAAGAAAAAAATCATAAAAAGAATAAAGCATAGTAGCATGAGTTAGTATGAGTAGTTGTAATCCTTTATATGTCATGTGTTTATCTCAGAATTTTAATTTGCCTTTTGCTTGGTACTTTGTGAATGCTTGTGATTAACTTTTTGCTATTTTTACCTCACCAGTGAACCTAGACCCATTACACCTTGAATAAAGTCCTTATGATCTATTAGCTCATATGATATGAATGAATGATAATAGGTAAAATTGCAAGCCTATGGTAGTGAAATATGTTAGAGAGAGATTTGAGAGAAACACTTTGCCCTCAAACACTTGAGTGTAAGAGTGAAATTTGTGAGAAGGATTCATTTTGATTTCATATTTGCCTTTGAACAAAGATGTCTTATTTTGACTTTGTTTATTTGTATCGATGAAAAGTGATTATGATATGTGATGCAACTTAAGTCTTGCTGGCCCAAGTTAATGGATTGTGTGCACTTAATCTTATGAAACATGAATTGATAAAGTGTAGTGGTTTGACATGTTTGCTCGAGGGCAAGCAAAGGTTTGGTGTGGGGGAATTTGTTAAGTTGTCATTTTGTGCTTATTTTGTATTTAATTCTCTTTAATGTGTTGAAATTATTATTTAAAATTAATGGAATTATCTCATAATTGTTTTCAGATGATTTTCAATACCTTAGAGATGAAATTGAATTAAAAAGATGCAAAAGAAATAAAGAAAATCCGAAATTCCAGATTGGCAGCAATTTAGTAACTAAGCGTGGGCACGTGTAAGGATGAAATCAATCTGCAGATCTGTTTTCAACATTTCAAAATTAAGATTTTCACAATATTTAAAGATCAAATTGCCATCTTATCAAGGGGATAAACCACCTAATATTGGGGGATGGATTATCTGCTGAATATCACGAAAAAGGAGAGAGAGGAAGGATCGAAAAAGCATAAAAGGGGAGAGAAGTTATTGTTCACGCAGCTTTTGTTTTCTAGATAGTTTACACTTTTCTATAGCTTTTTCTGTAGGTTTTTTATTTGGATAGTTTTCGTTTTCTCTACAGAATTTTCTTCTTTTCTTTTTTTCAGCATAGGATAGGAGTAGTTTTGACATTTTTCTGCATTCTTCTTCTTGGTTCGACAACCTTTTGTTCTAAAATAGATTTTCATTTTCTATAGATTTTCTCTTGGTTGTTTTTGCGTTTTCTGCACTTTTTCTTCTATATTTTCATATTCTTTAAGAAAGACCAGGGATGGAGACTCGTTATGATATTATTTCTTTGATTTGTATTTTCGTTATGAATAGCTAAACTTCTTTTCTTGGTCGAGGGAATCCATGTTATCCGATTTTATATGTGAGATGTTTCAATAAAGTTTATATTGATGATGAACATTGAATATCTTCCGAATTACTTTTTTTAATTAAGTTGATTGATTTCTAGGTGCCTAACTAGGGATTAATTCGTTTAATAGCTAAATTAATGAAATATGATGTTCAGTTTTATTAATCACAAGTAGCAATTAGGATTACCTTCTTTATGTTAAAGTCAGAAATTCTAAGAAGATATTCACTTGATTGATTGCATTTCGTACATGTATTTCTCTTACTCATTGGTTTCTTGATTCGTAAAGCTATTATTCAATTAAAACTACGATCGTATCTAGGTTATTGTTTAATAAGAATGCTAGGATACATGTTTCTAGTCATTACACTTAAAAGAACATCCTTAATGAATGTTTATTAATGAATGAAATTTTATGTCGATGATTCATTTTAGCGTGATAAAATCGGTGACCCGAAAACCAAGGTGTTTCCCATTCAATTTTCAGATCCAATTATTTCTTTTGATTTTCAATTTTTCTTATTTTTTTTCCATAAATTGTCGTGAATCAAACCCCCCCCCCATTTCGTTACTTTGTTTTAGTTTTAAACTCGCTAACCTTTACCATTAAAAATTTCTCGTGAGAACGATATCTACTTACCACTACTACATTAAATTGTATTAACGGAAGTGGTTTCTTTTGAATTTGGTTGCAGGCGACAGCAGTACCAACCGTCAATCATCATGATCAAAATCTTGAAAATCATCATCATTAATTATATTATGGTTGGACTGTTCATCACTATTATATTTAGCCAAAGTATCATCATTTTCATATAATTCATCCTCAATATAGTCATCATCTCTTTCTACGATAAGATTGACTTATACTTCATCCATTTATCTATATTGGGATCAACATCTCTCCTTTGGAATGATGATATATCTGTATATTCTATTTGAATGGCTTCATTATACAACTCCGATTCAATCTCTTGATATACTTTATCACCATCCTCACTCATTAGACTATTATCCCTTTCATAAAAATCGAGAGATTTTGGTGTTGAAACTTTTGAACAACCTTCTAATTGTTGCTCAATACAATATCATTGAGGTAGAATACTTGCTTCACTTTACTTGCAAGGAAAAATGGTCATTATCAACCACGGCTTACTAATATTGATGCTAGTAATATTTCCTTTAACTTTTATGCCATCGTGATTAAACCATTTGCACTTAAATAGAACAACCTTTTTATCCTTGATGTAATGCAACTCTATTATATCAAAGATGACACTATGAAGTCAATAAAATCATTATCATGACATCCCTTCCGTAATTTTGGTCTCTAATTCGATTGTCTCGATCTTGTATGTGAAATCTAAGTCCATTAACAATGCAACCTATATATTTTTTCCCACACATATGAGGCTCACATGTTAAAGAATATAATGTTATTACTGCCTCTTGCATGTTACGATTAAGTAACTATGCCATCTATAGGACAAATTATAATTATACGTTAATCTGAGATATAAATTTTCGTAAGTTTATAATATTCCATCATTATATAACTTATTCGAGTCCTAAACCATGATGGGAACTTAATCTTATGTCTTTCTTCAACATTAACAATCCATTTGCTTCGACTTGAATCTTTTTGCTCTCTATTTAAAAAAGTAAATAGAGGTTAGGAAATATAGAATGAACCACAAATTTTAAATATGAAATTTTGAATCAAAAGTAATATATATGCTCCATATATATATCAACTTCCTCGTAATTGTTCAAAATATACCAATTCCAATTCCAAGTTCATCTTTTGTTAACTCTAGATACTTTGTGGCAGTAAGTGGCCTTATTTTTTGGGAGAAAACTAACAACTCACCATCTTGATCAAAATCAAAGTTACATTCTTATCTATTAAATCTTCTCTCCACGTCATTTAAGTACATCGAACAAACTGTCAAGCATTTATTCGCTCTATAAGTCTCTGCATTAAACCTTTAAGGTTAAGCACTATTACGTACATAATGGTTAAAAGAGCATAAAAACATAAACAAAATATAAACATTAACAATTGTTACTAAGTAATAACTTTAGAAAAAAAAGTAAAAGTTAATATCAATTACCTTTTAATGGGAAACATCTATTGAAATTGAACTGGTCCATAAAGTTTGGCCTCGTATGTTATGTGAAATGCCCAATGCACTGTATCATCAAAAAGAGATGGGGGAAATCAATTCCAACCTACTTAGAATTAAAGCTATGTCTTTTCCAATTTTTCAAGTTCTTCTACTTTTAGTGTCTTGCAACATAATTGCTTAAAAAACTCATCCAATGGTCCCAAAGTTATGGATACGGCCTTCGACAAACATCCATGTATTCCAACAGGAAATAATTGTTGCAGAAGTACATGAAAATTATGGCTTTTCAATCCTAATACTTTTCCCTTTTTAACATTAGCACAATAGGATATATTAGATGCATACCCACTAGGAAAATTGATTGACTTAAGAGATTGACAAAACGTTTGCTTCTCTTTTTTTGACATGTTGTAACAAGTAGGTGGAATGATGTATGGCTCATCATCTCTTCTTTTCAAATGCAAATATTTTCTTATATTCATGTATTTCAAGTCTAATATAATCTTAATTGTATCTTTCATTTTGCTATCAATTCCCATCAAAGTTCCTAAAATACTCTCACAAATATTTTTTTCAATATGCATCATATCAAGATTATGCCTCAATAGCAATTTCCTCTACTATGGCAAATTAAAAATTGTGCTTTTTTTGCTCTAATTAAGATCAACAACACTTCGCTTTCACTTTCTATTGCTTAGGTGTTTGCTAAGTGTAATGTCACCTAAAAGTGATAGTTGGTAAACCACATCATCATGAGACAAGTACAAAGGAGCTTCACCAATTCTACTTTTTCATTAAACAATTTGCTTCTTCGCGTCTATGCTCATGTTCCAAGTAATGACAATGTTCTGTATAACATATTTTACTTCATAGCCTCATTAAATAAGTTTGATGGTTACACATAGGACAAGTCGTATACCCTTTAGTACTCCATCCAAACAAATTCTCATAACTAGTCCACAAAATAGCCACATGCATTATAAATGTTTCACCTTCATCAACATCATAAGTTTCTAATCCAACCTCTCAGAGATGGTTTAAGCCATCAATTAGTGGTTCCATGTATACATCGATATCCTTACCAGGAGCAGTAGGTCCTGGAATAAGTAAAGATAATAACATAAAATGCTCCTTCAACATTTCCATGGAGGTAAATTATATGATACTAGAATTACCAACCACATGTTGTAAGTACTCATAATTTCGAGTGGATTAAACCCATTTAAGAATAATTCAAGTCAAATATTACAACAATCTTCTACAAACCGTGGAAACTTTCCATCAAAGTCTTTCTATTCCATTGAGTATGCTAGATGATGTACAATGTTATCATCAATGCGTTTCTCTTTATGCCACCTTATATTTATGGTTGTTTTTGTTAACATAAAAAGCCTTTGTAGTTGTGATTTAATAGGGAAGTATCTCAAGATTTTATATGTTATCTTTTTCCTTTTCCCATCATCCACTTTCCACCTTGATGTACCATAAATAGGACACTCTTTAATATCTTTACTGTCCTTCCAAAATATAATACTTACATGTATGTATTGATATATATCATAATCCAAGGTCCCTTAACAATATCTTTGCTTCATAGTAAGATTTAGGCAACTTGTGTCCAACAGGTAATGCTTCATTAAGCAAGTCAATTAACATATCAAAAGACTTGTTACTCCATTTATTATGGACCTTTAATTGCAACAACTTGACAACAAAAGATAGTTATAAGAATTTGGAGCACCCTGGATATAACTCTTCTTGAGCAACTTTTACTAACTTCTTGAAATTATCTTCTGGTATACTACCAATTATGTTAAGCAAACCAATTTCATTCATAGTCTCCATATAATTTCCATAATCCTCTAACATCTTGTCAATCCCATCATCACCATTATCATTAATATCACAATCTTCCCCATCATTATTGTTGTTATGATCAACACCTGTATTAACACTTCTACTACAACTTGCTTCTGAACGTTCACCTTGATAAAGCTATGGAGTATAAAACTTATCTGTGCCTTGAATTAGCAAGTGATTATATACCACATTTTGACTTTGAATGTTGACATTTAAGCAATCTATACATGGACAACAAATACAACATTTAAGACCCATTTGATCTTTTATAAATTGCATGAAACTCTCAACTCCTAAGTATTCAATGGACCATTTCTGATGAGACATCCAACTTTTTTCCATCTAGCTATAAAATTAAAAGTGAATAAATAAATTACTAAATGTAATCAGTACAACTTCATAAACTAAGTTTGATTTCAAATAAGTACTATAGTAAGTGACATTGTTACACCACATGAATCGAAAAAGGGTCTTCTCACTGTAACTCCTAGGCTCGTGGAATATTTCACTAATAAGCCTAATGGGATATGCATCATGGATTTCCAGCCTATATACTATCCTAAAGGTTTATTATGCCTCAGATCATCCATAATTATAAGTGAATTTCTAATGTTAATACTTCTCGGTTAATCACTACAAGTTCATAAACTAAGTTTGAATTCAAACAAACACTTTGGTACGTGGCATTGTTATATCATCTGAATCGAAAAAGGGTCTTCTCACTGTGACTCTCGGGCTGATAGAATATTTCACCAATAAGCCTCATGAGAGCTACATCATGAGTTTCCAACCTATACAACATCTTAGAGTTTTGTTATTCCTCATATCATCCATACATATACGTGAATTGCTAATGTTAATATTTCTCAATTAATCACAACAAGTTCACATACAAAACTCAGGCTCTCCTTCCATTCACACAAATTCTTCTTTATTCAAGCAGAAGATAAAAATTAACCAAAATTTTGATGACTTACTTGGACAAATGAAAAATCAAATACGACAGATGACAAGCAAGGAAAGTTAGTGAATATGTTGTAAAATTCTTAACCCATTAGAAGAAATGAAGAACCTTAAACCAAAAGGCTTTTTTTACAAATTAAATTTAAATGCTCATCTAGGTTGATCATACAATTAGCAATGGTTGAATGAGACTTGGTATGTATAGAATTAAGATAAGAAAAAAAAAGGACAATATATGGAGTAATATATAAAAGTAACATATATTACATAATAATTTAATTTGCACAATTTAACTCGTCCTTGTTGAATCTCTTATGTTTAAGTTTTTGTACATAAAAGTTTAACTAATGCTCCAACTCTCTCTATACTGAAATTCTTTTTATGAAATGAGTTACTTAAATGTATTTGGAAACTTAATGGGCAAGAATATAAATAGTAAATAAAAGAAACAAAACCTAAAGGTGAAGCTAAGACACCTCACCTCACCCACTAATATTGCAAAGATTAAGAAAAATGTTAAAGCAACAATTTCCATAACTTCTAAATTATGGGATTTAGTACTAACAAACTAAATAATTCAAAAAAGATCTTCGAAAAACCAAATAATTAAAAAAACCAAATAGCAATTAACCAAGTCTCACCAATATCTAGCAAAATAATCCAACTGCTATAGTTTGTATCAAAAGGTACAAACAAAAGCAAGACATATTGAAATGAAGACATATTCACTTCTGTTACTTTCTTAGAAACAATTCATTTATTAATACATCTTGATGCCCAAAATCATTAGAGGATTCATTAGAGGTCAAGCTTGCTTTTCTTAACAACTATTTATAAGAAGAAGTATGCATTGAGAAATCAATGAGAAATATAGTTAAAGGGCAAGAAGATAAATTAATGAAGTTAAAGTAGGTATTATATAAACTTTAAACAAGCTTGGAATAACTTAATCAATAATTACTTTTAAAAGAATAGTTTTATTATATGCTTACACGAAAATACTCTTTATATTAAAAAAGGTAAAAATGTTTTATTATTTTTTATTTGTATGGATGATCTTATCTTCACACACAAAAATTCAAAGACATTTGAAGAGTTCAGAGATTCCACGAACCTAGAGTTTGGGATAAACGACATGGATTTGATGTCTATAAACTTAGGAATTCAACTAAAGTAAATGATAAGTGGAATTTTCATAAATCAAGAAGGACATGGAAATCAAGTTCTTAATAACTTCAATAGTTTAAAAAATATATTAATTAACACTCCTATTCAATACGGAATAAAGTTAACCAATTTTGTTGGGCATGATAGAGTAAATCTAACATTATGTCAAAGTTTTAAGAAAGTTAAAGTACGATAGTTTGAATTGTTCTTCCTGCATATTATTTTCAATTATAAAACACCATATTCTATTTTGAATTTGGGATGTGTTGAAAACGCCTAAACGCATACCAATTATATAAAACAAAGATGTATTAATTGATTAACACTAGATCAACAATTATCTGTTAATTAGTTAGCAGTGGTAAAAGTGTAGAAAACCTTTAGAATGTTGTAAAGTTTAAATTATTAATCAGCTTAATATTAGGAAATGTTTTCATGACATAATTGTCAAAACACAATATTTATTTCTAAGAGAACTTTAGTCGAACATGTTATAAGCAGTAGTGAAACAAGGTTCCTAACCCATATTCAATTTCAATCAACCCATTCTACATGCATTACCCATCTCTATGTATTCATTATCATGACTACACACATTTCCCGCATTAACATGACCACAACACACACGGGTGGAAAACAACAAACACGGACAAAACAAAAACACAAATGTATACATACACCTAACACTTAAATCCAATATCATAAACAACACCCAAATACACCCAACACTTACCTCAACCAACGATTACACGGAGGCGAAGACGAAGAATTAAAGAAGAAGACAACGACATGGAAGAAAACCCACCAAGTCGAACACAAAATGAGTAGGGGAGGGGGACTTTGGCTGCAACACATAAGTTTTAAGGAAAATGACATCATTTGTTTTTAATACAAATGATGTCATTTTCCTTTGATTAAACACGTTGGAGCTTAAGCCCCTCAACGACATTGTTTGTTTGTTAAAAACAAATAATGTTGTTTTCCACTAATTTTAAACATTGTAACTAAAGACCACAATGACGCCATTTGTGGTTCACCATTTAGCGACAACGTCACGTAATCGTCACTAAATGCATTTATATTTGGCAACGATTCTATAAAATTGTCGCCATTTGTTTTCATATTTATGATAATTTTTTAATATTCTAAATTTTTATAAGATATCATTTATATAAAATACTATATTCTTTATATACAATAAATGTAGATTTTTTTACTACAAACAGAATTGTCAAATCATATATTTTAAAGGTGATTAACAAAAAGTATAAATTAATTTTGTGTTCGTAGTTTTATAAATAGCAAAAAATGACATTATTGTTAACTAAATTTATTTTTACATTTATAATCATTGCCCATAATATTAAATTTGATTTTTAAGAAAATGGTATTAATATGTAATATTCATTTCTATTTTGTACTATATTGCAATGATTTTTAATATTACTGTGAATATAATTATATATGGTAATTAATATAATTTTATACGAATGCATACATAATAGTTGTAACTAGTATAATGATTTATGAATGCATAGATAACAGATAAATTTTCTCATATATTACTTAAGTAATATATAAGTCTATTTAAACATAATTATTTATTTATTATATATAAATTTGGTTTTGTTATAAAAAATTATATTCTATATAATTTTCGGCACCAAAGGTCAAATAAAATGATAATGGGCCACCATTTGCCAACAATTATCTTAATTGTTACCTAATAGTATATTTCTTCCGAATTAATAGAAAATGGCGTCATTTTGCTTAACAACAAATGATGTTATTTTCTACTAGGTTATTAACATAAAAACGAAGTTTCTTTGTTTTCGTGTTAGCCATTGTGTTTTCAAAAATGCATCATCTATTTAATGATCATTGTCTCCTGTGTTGTGGTCATCACCGACAAACGAGCGTCATGTCCTGTGTTGGTACTGTTTTCTTTTCTGTTTTCAAGAACTCTAATTTTGTTGTGCTTTGTTTTTTCTACTATGTTTTGGAGTTTATGTCAGTTTTGTGTTCTTCTTATATTGTTTTAAATTTGTTTGTGTTTCTGTTTGGAAGATGATCAATTGTCTTTCTTTGTTGGTTGTATATGGGTTAACTTTTTTTCCCACCTTCAATGCTTCTTTGAGGAAAGCCTATTAACTATTTGATAAAAGGTTTGCGAGAGTATTCAACTTCTAGAACGTTGTTCTTTCACTTTTGAGGAATGACCTTTTCTTTTTGTTGGTAGGATTTGTATGGTAGAGTTCCATTCAATTTTGGATCAGTTCATTCCACCCCTGAGAATTTATGGGATTTGATTACCAAAACATTTTAGTTAAACATAATGAATTTTATGCTAAGTTGACTTTATAGAATAAAACTGTTAACATTAATTCATCGTGGAATGTCAACATGGTGACTAGTTTTTGATGGTGGAAATGAGCTCCGCTGGGAGTAATATGGCAAAATTCTCCCTAATGAAGAACAAATTGATGAACAACAAATCTCCTCATCAAAGTCTAATGACCAGTTACCTTTAATAGTCGATTTTCTTCTTCAAGGTTTTTAGTATCACCCGAATTACCACTTTTTCTTAACTATCTATATCTCATTTTCTATTACAAAGCTATCAAATGAAAGTTTGATTGTATACACTATATGATGTGTAAAGCTTCCTCAAATCTTCAAGAGAACTGTTGGATCCCAAATTTTGGAACCCAACCTCGGAATCATAAATCGAAAAACAAAGTGGCAGAAACGAAAGAACGGATCATAAAGCAAAAGTCAAAGTGAGCGAAATCCAAAGAAATCAAATCGGATCAAAAAGCGAAGGAATCGAAAGCGCGTGCGGAAACAAAAGAATCGAAAGGCTACAATCAAACTTAAGGTCAAATTCTGACATCCGAAAACGCATACTTTTTAAACAAAACAAACGTTCAGCGTTGGAAAACTATAAAAACACTTGGTCTAAACCAATTCGAATTCGGTATAATTTTTTTTTTCTTCTTCTTCATTCAAAACAAATTAATTTCCCATTTGGAATTCATCAATTCCATAACCTCAATTCATTTTATGCTTCATATGCAAATCATAACCATCAATTCATACACAAAAGCACTTCAATAATTCAGATCCATCATCACAATCATCGGACCTTCTGTCCGGAATCCAAAACACAATCTATCACATTCATATACACAAAATACTTCAATATCCAAGTCACATACCCACCTCCATTCTATACACAAATCCATAACTCATTTTTCTATTCCATATATAAATTTATATCTCACACACAAATTCATAATTCAAGTCCATATACAATTTCATAACTCATTTCCATTATGAAATAAATGCTTACAACATGTTAATGGCATTTCCAAGCCATATACAACATAAATACCAAAATCCAAAATACACAAGATACAAGACCCAAATAATTTCTCAACAAAAGTCTCAAATCTTATTCTTATAGCAATCTACCTTAAAACACATCAAATACAGAAACAAACGGTTGCTTTGATTTTCTTTTATCCGATCTCCTGCTCGTTACCTGAAGATGGGGATGAAAGGGGGGCGAGCTTTACAGCTCGTGAATAACATGTTTATAACCAAAAAATAAGCAAAAATTACTTTCCAAAACTTATTGCCAGTTTATAGAAATTTCACAGTAGAAATTCATCAAATGCTTATTTTTTCAAAATTTCTCAATTTATCAAAAAATTCCTGAACAATTTTTAAAACATGGATGCATCACACTTAGAAACAAAATAAGAGCACATAAACACATCAGAGTAGTTTGGGTTAGTCCAGAAACAAAACATACTACACATTCCCGCATAGCGGTCCTGTGTAGCCATGAACTTATGGGAGTCCCTCAAAGGAACTCCAATGCCACTAACGGGCAGGTGGAAGAATCCTTTTTGACAAGTGCACTTGACATCTTATGGGACCTAACCAAACCCACATAACAAAACATTTCACACATGAAATCGGACTGCCCAAAGGCACCTTTCAAAAACTTAATTTTCATACGCATGTTATATTTCAAACATATTTCCATTCACAATTCGTCAATCAAATTCACATAACAATTTCTCAGTCATTCAAAACCAAAGAATGCAACACTTTTAGCAATATTATCAAATCATTCAAAACAATGAATGTAACAATTGTATCAATTTTATCAAATCATTCAAAACAATGAATTTAACCATTGTAGCAAA
>JAOTIZ010000004.1:9163513-9192039 GCA_027123425.1 Erythroxylum panamense
GGATTCTTGCTTTCCATATCAAGACCTAAATAGAGTTTTTCTACTTTTCCTTTAGTTATTTCATTAATCTTGATGTGTAATCTAAATTCCAAGATGTTAAACATATTCATGAAGTTGTAAATTTCATATTATTATTTGTTCTAGATTTATTTTGTGACTAATTATTATTGATTTCAATACATATTCTGGTGTTTATGATAAGGTTACATGCTTATACTTAAAATAAATTGAGAGAGTTGGTCTAAAGTAATAAATTAGATTGTGCAATGAGAGTTGGTAGTTTAATAGTCTAACAACTATCAAATAAATAATCATTCAAAGAGCGATCTTGTGTGAAAAATTAATTATCTAATAGATAGCTTCAGATTTAGTTGAAAACGTTATGGAAAGTTTTGTGAATTGAGAGGTTGCAATCTAGATATTTTGAATTCAATTAGGGTTAATTGATTAGGTCTTGAGATAGAGTAATCGATACTTTAAGAAATCTAGGATGAAACTTATAATTTGATAAGCAAAGGTTAAAGGAATCAAAATAAGGAAAGAATAAGTCCTAAGTGTTTAATCTTGATCAACCTTTATTCTTATTGGCAACTCATTGTTTACTTTTTTATTATTTGTTTCAATTTCTATTATTTATTTTTATTCAAATCACATTCTAAGTGCCTTAGACAAAGTTAGGTTCAAATTATTTAACCTTGCTTAATCCTCGTGGGAACCACCAGTGTGCAAAGCATACTACCTATTTAAAGTGATGAAAAACAATAGTTGTATTTGGACATCGAAACGTAGTAGACAGTAGTTAACCTTCCCAGATCCAGAAGGAATGATTATTATACGTTTAGTCGCAACATTGCAGGCTAAGATCAATAACCTCACCAAGCAATTGAGCGACCTGATAGTCGCTTCTTTCTTTCCATTCAAAGCAATTTAGTATAGATGCGACCTATGTAGACAAGAGAGCCATATCACAGCTAATTACTTCCTAATGGAAAACAAAAACGAGCAGTAATTTAACTTTATAAGAGCATAAGTTGGTTGGAGAGGTAATGATCCTTATTGGAACACGTACAATTCTGAGTGGCAGAACCATCAAAACTTTTCTTAGTCTAACAATGCAATGACTCACATGGGAACTCAAGGCCTATAAAGATTTCAACAAGATGAATCCATTGCTAATGATTCAAAATTGGACAAGCTTATAAACAAGCTCATGAGTATGGAAGAGGCCCAAAAGAGGCTGGAAGGCTAATTCGAGTAAGTGGTGGAGATTCATGTGTCTTCTATTCATAACCTGGAGGTTTAAGTGGACAGTTTGCCAATGTATTATCTACAATAAGTGTGGGAAGCCATCCAAGCAATACAGGAGTAAAACCAAGAGAGCAATTTAAGGTTATCGCATTTAGGAGTGGGAAAGAACTAAAAGAACCACTAGATAAACAGGGTTAACCCACCTTGTAGAAGACATAGAGAAGTAGAAAAAGGATGAAGAAAAGAATAAGGACTCTCCCTATATTCCTCCTCCATCTTACTCACCAAAAATACCATTCCGATATGGACTTCAGAAGAATAAATTGGATATAAAATTTGCAAAGTTTATATAAAAGCTAAAGAGATTGTAAATTACCTTGCTCTTTGTGGGAGTTTTGAAGAGGACACCCACGTATGGAAAGTTTGTCAAAGATATATTATCAAGAAAGTGGATTTAGGATGACAATCAAACGGTCTCTATAATAGAAAGTTGCAACTCCATAATTACCAACCTCATGCCCTCACATTTGAAAGATCCAGGGAGTTTTACATACCCTGTGTAGTTGAAAATTTAAAGTTTTCTAAATGCTTACATGACTTAGGTGTAAGTATTAATTTTATGCCTCTGTCAATTTTGAAAAAATTGGGGGCTATGCGATGTGAAGCCAACTTCTATGCTTATTCAATTGGTGATCAATCAATAAAGAAACCATTTGACATGGTGAAGGACGTGCCTATAAAAGTGGACAACATTATAATTTATGTGGATTTCATCGTGCTAGACTTTGAAAAGGTTCGAAACCATCTACTAATTCTTATTATACCATTTTTGAACACTGAAAGAGCTTTGGTAGTTATCTATAAAGACAACCCCATCCTTCAGATTAGTGATGAAATAGTGAAATTTAATATGAGTAAGGTATTCAAGAATACAGGCTACTAAACTGAAATTAGACAAAAAGAGTGGTGACAAACCATTTATTATAGACCTAGGTTGAGCATGGAAGGAAGAATACATCAAGCTAATGATGTTAACCAAGCGATATGAGGTAACCCGATAATTAGTATTTTTATTATTTTATTTTTAGTTTATTTTGGTAGTAATTTTTTATTCTGTTTTTATATGTTTATTTTGTAAGGAATTGGATTGCCATAATTTTATGACATGAAGTGCCTCCAATTCCATCGCCACATCGTCATCGCCTCAGTTTCCATAAGTATCCCTGCTTAACTTTGTATTTATTGTTCTTTATTTATCTTTATTTACATTTTTTTTTCTCACATTGAGGACATATCATATGTGTATGAATTTTGCATTTGCATCAATTGTGTGCAAATTTTACAATTGAGCTAGTTTTTTATTAGGATGACATAATAGGAATATTTTGTATGTAATGTGTGCATTGTGTCATTGGCAAGAATTAAATGGGATTGGATTATTTTGAAAATTGTTATTTATTTTTTAAGGCATAGTAACTTACGCATATTGTGTTCTAAGTGTCTTTGGGATGAATATATATGTTAATTATGATATGACACTTATTCTTTCATTTTATGATTTTTGTTTGTATACATTTATAATTATAGTCAATTAATTAACATTAATACCTTTCATAAGATTGATTGACTAAAAAGAAATGAGGTAGGCTAACATAAAAAATTAAAAAGAGAAAAAGGAGAAAATATTAAATAAAATAACTATTTTTACTGACCCTTTTTACGAAAATTGGGTTAAGAATAGAGCTGGTAACCAGTTGAGAGCTGTGAAATAGATGAGCAATCAGGGGCATTCACAAAAAAATCTTTGTCTTTGCATCAAAAGACTAGAGTGATGCTCCAACCAAGCTACATAAAAAACGTGACCTAGTTGAGACATTGGGGGACATTCATGGCAAGATGTTTGCCTTCGCTTCAAAAGACTAGGTTATTGTTAAAGAAAATCTATTAGAAATGGTTTTATAATAAATAAACCTACTAATCTTTTAAAATAGTAAGAAATTTCATGAAAGGTTACTTAGTGATAGTTTACCTTTTTGATTGATTAATAATAATAATCGCATTTTTACAAGCCTATAGGAATATGAATAGAGTGTTAATATTTTGGTTTATATGTATATTTAAATCAAAGTAATTAAACATGAAAGGAACAAGTTAGTATGTTAGCACATTTTGAGTGATTGGTGTTTGAGGTTAAGTTAATTTCATAAGATTTGATGCCATTATACCATTATTGTATTATTGCATGAATTTATGCTTATGTAATTAGTTTTTTTTTATTTGTTCATGTTTTTAGTTTTGCTTAAGGAAAAGCAAAGTTTTAAATGTGGGGATGTTGATATGTGTAAATTATACTATGTTTTTTAAGTATTTCTTAGATGATTATCATATGTATATGCTTAGAGTTATGTTATTTTTAGTGTTTGTATGTATTCTTAAGTGTTTGTTTTGTTTAGAGCAAGAATTATATGTTAATTTTATGTTTCAAGAGGTGTTTAATGTATTTATGAGTGTTTGAAATCAGGTAATTGAAGAATGAAGAAGATGGAGTGTCAAGAGCATACAATTTCTTTTATTACCTAAGAACAATTCTCAAGTTGCAAAACTAGTTTGAGAATTTAGGTCTAGTTAGCTTGTTAACATTAATGACGTTTCTCAATAATAGGTTGGTGCTAATCTTTTTTTTTACAATCGAAAGCTTAAAAAAGTAAGTATTAGTTTATACCACAAAATTAAATAAACAAAGGATTTTAATAAATATTTGATTACTCCCACTATTTTTTCAAAATAATGACCTTTTCTTTTAAATCGATAAATTATTAAATCATTTCCTAGTAGGCTAGGATCCCATTCAAAATAAGTTAATCTTGAGTCACTCAACAAACCAACTCAATTTGAAAAAGTTAGATGTCAACTTTATCAATCGCATCTTATGTGACTCCTAGATCCATTAGTTGATAACTCATATTATTCCTAACCTTGCCTCTATATTCATATGATCATAAGGCACTTATCCAAATAATATAAATTTAGTTAATTAGAACTCATAAAATTAATATAGTTTGGCTTTGCTTGGCTCACCAACAAAAAACACCAAAAATATACCTCTCAACCCCAATTCCATCCTTATAATTCCATTCCTTCATAAAGAAAGTAAGAAGAGATAAAGGTGAAGAGAAAATCCCTAATTTTTACCTTGATTTCCACCTAAGATTGGCTTGATTTTGTACATGAAAAATGATGGGATGAAGAAGATGAAATGGAGAGGAGAAAAATCTGAACTTAGAATCAACAAAATATCATGCATCTCTCCTCTCCATATCCCCATTCCAGAACTTTCAAGACTCACACATATGCTTAATTCCTATTGGACACACATGCTTTACTATTATTGTTCACGCATGCCTTAATCCAATTGGTCATTGTATTAATTTTAGAAAATTTGTATATTGGTCCCTTCTTCTTCCCTTACTTCCCAAATTGGCCTATAATATTATCAATTAGTTTCATTCCCATATGTCTTAATTTTCTAATGGAATAAATTTTTTATTCATACAATTTGGTTAATTATTATGGGAATTATACCCAAAACACTACAAACTGTTCGAAAATAGGGACAGCAGCCATAACTCAACTTCAAACTAGAATTCAAAAACCTTAGAGGCAATAAAACTTCAGTTCCTGAAAGTTTTATATCTATTTCTCTAGATTAATTTCCAATTGTAATTATCCAATTTGGAGGTATATAGACCAAGATATGGCCAAATTACAGAGGTATGTTCATGTCAAAACGAACAAATTACCCATTAACCCATGTCTTTTACATTAAGTACTATAATGTCTCTTACTAAGATGCACTTAATTTATTATGTTCACTTTTTAATACACCCTAGACATGCTATAATACTTCCAGGGTATATGTTGGGGCATTATTTTTATACCTAGTCAACAGATGGTAAAATTTGGTTTAGATGTTAGGTTTGAACCAATTAATTTAATAAAATCTGAAACTTATTACGACTATTCTAATATGTTTCGAACTAACTGCTTGAATCATGAAAAGATTCTTTTTGAACCAATGATCAATATTACAATCAGATGAGATCTTTCCCTTGAATCACGATTTGGTAATCTTGACTTTCTTATTGTTAAATTCAGTTGATTTAATTTTTTTCATGTTAATTTTAGTTGATCATTTTTTAATCAAAACCCCCCTTTTTATTTTATTGCTTGAAATTAAGAAACTACTATTTAGTTCTTTAGGGATTCAACCTAGTTCCACGATTACTACAAAAAGTTTAGAGAATTAGAATTATTTTGGGGGCTTCGATAACTTGACCAAAATTTGGTGATGTTGCCAAGGAACTATTTCAAGTTTCTTAATTTCTTTGCATTTTTATTTTTACAGCTACTACTGACCTCTTATCTTGTATAACTCGTGCTTCTCAAATAGCTAAATTACATTATAATCTAGAAATTGAGATGATAATGTGTCGTTTGAGAAAAGAGACTAAGTAAGAAAGTGGACATTCATCTTAAGATATGAAATTTGAAAGAGATCTAACAATTGGTGAAAATTCAAAATTTCAAAAAGCCAATGAAAAGATGGCAAACCTTAACTCGAGAATGTTGAGGGAGTTAACGACACCAAAGTTGAATCAACAGCCTTTATGCATTCAAATTCCAAATGTTAAGGTAGATTTTGAATTGAAATCTGGTTTGATTCATTTACTGCTTATTTTTTATGGTCTTGTAGGTGAAGATCCTTATAAACACCTGAAGGAATTTCATGTTGTTTGCTTTGGAATGAAGCTATAAGGGTGATAGAAGAATAACTTAATCTCAGGGCCTTTCAGTTCTCTTTGAAAGATAAGGCAAAAGATTGGCTATATTATCTTCCACCTGGCTCAATAATAACATAGACCGAGATCAAAAGAATGTTTCTAGAGAAGTTTTTTCCTGCACCAAGAGCATCAAATGTTAGAAATGAGATATGTGGGATGAGAAAAATTATAGGAGAAACATTATATGAATATTGGGAAAGGTTTAAGGAGCTATATGCAAACTGTCCAAATCATCAAATTCCCGATCAACTTGTTATTCAATACTTTTATGAAGGACTATTGCCAGTGGATTGAAGTATGGTTAATGTAGCTAGTGGAGGAGCTCTAGTAAACAAAACACCTGAGGCAGCCAGACAATTAATGTTAATTATGCCTTAAAATTCTCAACAGTTTGGGACAAGGATCAATGAAGCTGTTAAGCGTGTGAATGAGGTAAGTAACCTCCACTTTGAGGATAAAATTCTGATTTAACTGCTCTAGTTTGTCAAATGGTTGTAGGTCAACTGCAATCAATAAACGTGTGCAGAATATGCTCATTTTTTGGACATCCTATAGATATATGCCCCACATTGCAACAAAACTCTCTTCAAGAAGCTAACATAATAGGAGGCTTTCCGGGTCAACCTCAACGAAAGTATGACCTTATTCTAATTACTACAATCCAGGATGGAGAGATCATCCAAATTTGAGCTATGAAAATCAAGGAAGTCAGCAATGATATTAACCTCACATTTTTAAACAACCTCAAGTTCCTACATATGCTCAACCTCAATCTTCAAATTCAGGTATGTCTTTAGATGAAATTGTTATGGCACTTGCTAATAATACTCAACAATTCAACAAGAAATAAGGGAAAGCCTTTAAAACTTAGGAAATCATATTACTCAATTAGTCACCTCAGAAAGTAAATTGGAAGCACAAGTATAAGGGAAATTACCTACGCAAATGATGGTGAATCCTAAGGAGAATGTAAGTTCAATGACTTTAAGAAGTGGTAAGGAAATTCAATCTGAAACTTCTTTACCAATGGATATAGAAAAGCACAATGATGGAGAAAAGATGGAAGAACTTCCAACTCAAGAATCAATAAAGGTAAAAAAAAATTCATCTTCATTAATATCAATTAATGCATGTTTTCCTTCTTTTCCTAACAGTTTGGCTAAACTAGAAGATGTGGATATGAAAGAGAGATCTTATAAACTTTCAAAAAGATAGAAATCAATATACCACTTTTGAAAGCCATCAAGCAAGTTCCAAAATATGCAAAATTCTTAAAGTAGTTGTGCATATATAAAAGGAAGCTGAAGGACAAGGAGAGAATAATTTTGGGTAAGAATTTATCAGCTGCGATAAATAGAATATTATCAAAAAAAGAGAAAAGATCTAGGTATGTTTACACTTCTATGTGTTATTGGTAAAAGAAAAATTGAGCGTGTCATGCTAGACTTAGGTGCATCTATTAAAGTCATGCCATACTTAATTTATCGAGATTTAAATCTGAATTCTTTTCAAGAAATTGATGTGATAATCTACCTAGCTGATCCTTCGTATGTGTGTCCTATTAGAGTTATTGAGGATGTTTTAGTTGAAGTTAATGATTTGGTATTTCCAATGGATTTTTACATCTTGAAAATGGATGGAGATAGCGTGGAACCTTCAGCTTTGATTTTATTAGGTAGGCCATTTATGAACACAACGAAGACGATAATCGATGTGCACGAGGGTACTCTTTTCGTAGAGTTTGATGGAGAAATAGTAAAGTTCAATATTTCTAAAGGAATGAAGTACCCAAATTATTTTCAATCCGTTTATCATATGGATATTATGAATTCATTTGTGCAGGATATGTTTAAGGAAGAGAATGTTGATGATAAGTTGGAGTGTAAGGGTAAATAGGAAGTGAAAGGGCAAATTGATGAAACTTGTGAAGTTGTAGAATCATTATCAACAATGCTAATAGATTTGAAAACTTTAAATGATGAACTTACTATAACTCACAAGAAAATCTTACCTTCTATTTTGCAGGCTCTGAAGATAGAATTAAAGGTGTTACCTAATATCCTAAAGTTTGTCTATTTAGGTGATGGAAAGTTATTGCCCATAATCATTTCAAAAGGCTGACTAAAGAGTAAGAGGAAGGGCTAGTAGCACTACTTAAGGAGTACAAAACTGTAATTACATAGAAGTTTGGGAAGAATCAACCATGTTGAGCATAACAACATTAAGCAATTGCGTTTTTCAGGAGGCAACCCAAAATATTATAGTTTTATGTTATTTTGTTTTAGTTCTTTTTAAGATGCATTTGTTTGTTTCTGAAACACAAATTATTGGCTTTAAAAAATTTAAAAAATTCTAGACTACTGAATCTTATGAGGTGATATGATTTAGTGTTATGGAATGAGGATCTTAAAATTTCAAATTACTAAATCTCATTAGGCGAGACCTCGCCTTATGCGATTTAGTGTTTTGGGTTTCCAGATTACTAAATCTCATAAGGTGAGATCTCACCTTATGTGATTTAGTGTTCTAGATTAATACTTTAATATTAAAAATAAATAATAAACAAAAAACAAAACACATTTAAAACAAATTTAAAAAACCATAAAATTTCCCTTTTCACTTTATTAGTATTTATTTAAATTTTAAAAAAGGGGATCCTAATCTTTTATTTCTTCTTTAAAGGAACATTAAAACTCAACAGACCCTCACTAGCTCTCTCCACCAAAGCAACCCTCACGCAACCCCCTCCTCCTAACTCATGCATCATGCATCATGCACCAACCACCCCTACCCATGCAGCAATCTCCCACACAAGCCACACATAGCCTATCCCAGCCTTGCACACCCACACCACATCAACAACACGTTCCCAATCATTATTGCTTGAGGTGTGCTCATGAACTTCAATTTCCAAGCACCCTAATCCTTCCTGCCTCTCGGTCTCCAAGAGTAAACGGTTAATTACTTTCCATGCTCATAGCAGCTTCAAAGTAACATCTTCATGTTCTTCCTTAAACCATCTTCATGACAATCCCTTTCAAGTGCTGATTTTTAGGTTCTCTCCTCTCAATGCCAATAGCAATGCCACATGTAGCAGCAACCTTCTTCCACCCACATCACTCACCTGTGACAAACGCACAACACTCTACAAATGCATGACCCAACAACCCCTCTTTAATCACACTAGCAGTAATGCCACCCAACGAAGCATCTTTCTGTCACCCACCCACGCCCCATTTTTTAAGTTTTATTTTTAATTTTTTTCATTCTTATTAATTACTTTTAGTTAATCATTCTTTTAGTTTAATTTCAATTATTATTAAGTTGTTACTAATATTTCTTTTTCTTTTTTAAGTAATTTTTTTTTATCTTGCTTAGTGTAATGGGTCATTCTAAGGCCATAACTAAGATTGCAGCAAAAGGCAACTCACCGATGAATGCTAAATTTGTTGTAGGCTCGGAAACCAGTACCACAAAGAAGCATGTGTGGATAATATTCAGATGCTCACAATTCAAGGAAGTCCTCAATTATTTATTTTCGATGATTATCTTTATTGAGTTATGAGTATCTTATGCATACATAGGGATAATGTATGATTTAGGTGTCGGGGAGATAGTGTTTTCACTTTGATGAACTTTGTGACTTTTCTTGGACTCATGCTATGTTGATTCATATATTAATTATTTCTCATGATATCTTCAAAACTATTATTGATGAATAATTCTTAAGTTAGGATGCATTTTCGGTTTAAGATCTAATGCATGAGAGAGTTAAGAAGTTTAGTGTTTTCATTAAATTTTTTTCAAGTATCTCATTGGTTTTGTTGAATGAAAAGTGTGTAAGTCTTGACGTAATTTTTGATGCCTAGGTGAGCTTTAAGCTTAAGAGCATTCATCACATATGTGCTCATATATCTTTTTGTTGTGTGTCATCAAACATGGCTTATCTATGCTAGAACTTGCTTTTGAATATATGTTTAGACCACATTTTTGATGAATTTATGTATAAAAATGATGAGGGCATTTAAGATAATCATTTTTTACCTAAACAAACCTACCTCACTTTTTATCGTTAGAAAACCAATTTGAGCCTTAACCTTTCTTTCTTGCATAATAACCTTGTTACACACTGACCCTTTTTGTTACTAATATCCTTAATAATTTTGAACCCTTAAATTGAAGGAATTATATCGAGCTTATTTGCATAGGATTTTAACTATTTCCATAAAAAGTTAATTAGATAATTCAAGTTGCATTATTTTGATTTTTTATAGAATGAGGAGAAGTATTAAAAAAACCTCTCTTTCATATTTTTTGTTTTAGGAAAAAAAGAAAAAAAAAGCAGAAAAAAGAAAAGAAAAGAGAAAGTGATTGAAAGAGATGTCATTTGAACCAAGTGAATTTTAATTTAAGTTGAAACTTGTGTAGATAAGTTTGTATGATTCCCTTTAATTTATTTAGCCAAAAAGTTCCTTTTATCATACCTCACCCAAGCCACGTACCCTTATTAAGTCCCTTTGATGTATACATTAGGTTCATTTTGTTTAGTGGTGGGGATATGATTCTTGAGAAGCTTATGGAAATAACTCACTACATTTTTATTTGAGAGCTTAATGAACCTTAAACACTTTGAGTGTGTAGAGTGAAATCCTTATGAGGGTGTCAAATCTTGTTCATTTGATTTTGATGAAATTGATAAGATGCTATGTTTTAACAATATGTCATATGACTGCTTATTCTCTTGATTTTTATTTTAGCTTAACCCTTAAATGTGAATTAGCTTTTGGAAATTTTTAGATAACATGAAAGAAGACAAGAGGTTGTTGTAAAGATGATTAATGTATTGATTTAATATATACTTAAGGATAAGCATGAATCTGGTATGGGGGGAATTTGATAAGATCTCATCTTGATTAATTGTTTGATATTATCTCCTTTGTTTGAATTTATTTTTGTGCTTAAATGTTAAAATTAATGTTTGTTTTCTTAGAAGATAAAAAAGTAGAGATTGCATCAAATTGGGACTATATTGATGATAATGACAAATTTGGATAAAGTGAAGAGATTGTTGCAGTAAATAAGGCTGATCACTTGAAGAGTTAGAGTTTGACTAGATCATGTACAATTTTGAATTCGTTTTAGATAGACATATTTACAAGTTAGAATTAGATTAGTATTAGATCAAAAAACCTTATAAAAGGGATGTTTCTCACAACAGAAAAAGGTTCTCTCTTTTTACGATTTTAGCAATTATTTATCTTTCTTCTATTTTTGTTATTGAAGCGAAAGCCTTGTATGGCTAAACTCAATCGTTCTGATTCAAAGGAATTCAATACTCTAATTGTGACCTTGTAAGGTTTTGTGTTTCAAACTTTGTTCACATTTTAATTGAAATATTTCTTGTTTTGATTTCTCATATTTCATGAATGATTGATATTCGATTAATTTGATAATTTAATTTAATATTGATTATTCTATTGCTATCTAGGAATTTAGTGATCCGTAATTGACATAAAGGATTGGTACAAGTAGCAACTACGTTATTTATAAATTTCCATATTTAACTTATGATAAACAAGAAAACTAAATTGACTAGTTACAGCTATCTCGATTATTGAATTTAAGGTTTAGTCTTTTTCACAAAGCTTATTGTTATTTGATATGGAATGTTATCACACCCAGTCAATGAATGATAAGTTTTAGTTTGGATGCTAGGTTTGAACCAATTAATTTAGGAAAATTTGAGACTTATTATGACTATCCTAATATGTTTCGGACTAATTGCTTGAATCATGAAAACAAAATTTTTAAACCAATGATCAATGTTATAATTAGATGAGATCTTTCCCTTGAATCGGAGTTTGGTAATCTTGACTTTCTCATATTTAAATTCAGTTGATTAAATTTGCTTTTGTATTGATTTTAGTTAATCAGTTATTTAATAAAAAACCCATCATTTAATTTTATTGCTTGAAATTAAGAAACTAGTGTTCAATTCTCTAGGGATTCGACCTGGTTCCACAAATACTACAAAATTTTGGAGAATCAATATTATTTTGGGGACTTCGACAACCTGAACAATCCTTTCTTTTCTAAGAATATGCAACCATAAGACATTCTCCTTTGTTGCCTTAGATCAAGTAAGCATCGTGTTGAATTTCATAAATTTCATCAAGAGAACAAAGTTAGACAATAATTGTATATGATCCATTACAAGAAAAATCAAAAAGAAAAGGCATATTTAGATGTTCATCTATATAAGAGACTCATATTTGGCGCAAGCTCACATTACAATTAAATATCTCTTATAGTGGAAAGGAGTAGGTTGGGTTTAGTAGCCTTTGAAAAAGAAACTTTAGGATTGTGTTGTCCTTGTCTTATTAGTTGAACCTATTTTCTACTAGCTTCATTTATTAGAAGAATAAATTTATTGCTCGAATAATGCAATCATTTAGGAAAATTTAGCAACTAAGATCATCTCCTAACATTAAGTTATACCACTCAATTTATGTCTTGATAGGCTTGCATTGATACATGAGCCTAAAGAGTTCAGAGCTTGTAACACTTCTTAATCTAGCGTATGATAATGAATATAGCAAGTAAACTTCTAAGCATATAAGTGAAGTTAGATGGGGCTCAAGCTTATTGCATTTGTAATTTAAAAGATAGACGGATCGGAACAAGAAACTCACATTTAAAATAATTATGGTAAAATCCCATCTTACTAAGCTTAGGATAATATCTTCATTCATTTACTTAAGGATACCTAATACTTTTATTATAAGGATATATTTTTTTTCTCCCATCTTTCGGAATTCTATCTTCAAAAGCTTGTTAGGCTTAAGTCTTGCATCAAAGTTATCAACAAAATCTCCATGCAGCAATTTAAATGATGAATTTCATAAACACATTCATTTGTCAAATATGATGTTTCAAGATTCATATAATATTATAATGGTGTTTTATAACTACATAAGATATAAAATTGCTATGAATATACTTATTGAACTTATTATGTTCCTATAGTTGGAAGCGCTTTACCTTATATCACTAAAGTATAAGTAGATAAAGATGAAAGAATTTGGGATTACCTCTAAAATATATCTGTTTTAATAGCTTAAGTATCATTTTATCCTTTGAAAGTATGAAAACTGAAAGAATTGAGAAATTTTGTTATAAAAAATGACATGTTAAAATTTGAAAAATAGCAAAAATGAATACTTAATCTGCACAAATTGACTTAATATAAGGGTAATAAATAGTCAAGAACAATTCACATCAACAATTGAGATGAAGAAACCTCACCCTTCTATACTGTCCTAGAGAGAGTTTTCTCTAACTTCTTTCTTGCCTGACTAGCCTTCCATTTGCCTAACTCTCATTTTTTTTAGTAACCCCTTAGCTAGCTTCTCTTCCTCCTTCTTCTCCCTCATCTTACTCTCCATCCTTATATCATCCTTAGTTTTTTCAGTCATCTTAGACTCTTTTTCAGCTCTTAGAAGATTAGCTTCTCACTAAGGTTAGTTTGTAAAATTTGTCCTCTCACAAGCTACAAAGCTTCCTTTTATAGTCTTTGTCCCTATCCAGTTCAATATGCTCCCTATTATGCACTTATGGTATGTCTTTTTTTGGTTCAGTATTCAAACATTGGGATAACTCCCTTAAGGAATTTCCTCCTTTATGCCCAATGTTAACCTCTACTTTCCTTACTCAGGTTGCTTCTCCCCCTCAATCAAGAAAGATAGTCCTAGGTTATACCTTCCACCATTTATCTAGCGTAACTCCCTTATTACTCAGAAGACCCTAACTCTTTACAACTAAGGCGGTCCTATACTTAGGTGGTTGGTGAATCTAAACCTGATTCAAAACTCTTTTATTCTCCTCCAAGCAAGTTAGTGGATCAGTAGGTAGTTTTTCTCTTTGTTGAAGTCTTGAAGGAAGGAGTTTTTCATTGGCTCTCTACTATAGTAGGCTACTTTATGGATAAAAGTTTTTTTTAACCCTATAACTAAGACTTGGATAATATCCAATTGAAGAGCTCATAGACCTATGGAAATCTTGGTAAATGAAGATGATATATTTTTCTTTAAACTCTTTAGCAAGGATGTGACTATGGAAGTTATGAAGGCAGGCTCATGGTATATGCTAAATAAACCTTTACTACTGCAAACTTAGAGGCCTTAAAATAGCCATAGAAGGAATCATATCAATAAACTTTCTAATGTGGATGTGTGTATATGAAGTGCTATTAGATTATTGGACCACAAATGGTCCAAATGACATTGTAAGTTATAAAGGAAAAAAATTTATGTTTAAATCAGGTAACAACAAAAATCAAACGCATCAATTATACCAGAATTAATGTATTAATGAATGCAATGAGAGATTTACCATATGAAATTCCTATAATGATGTTGAATTGTAACATGGAACTAGAAGAAGACATAGTTAAAGTGACTTATAAGAGGAAACCCAAAGCAAAAACAATAAAGGTATGAAAACCTATTATTAAGGTTTTCAGAATAAGGGGTTTTTAGAAAGTAATAGATGAGATCAATATAGAGGAACATATTTTTTCCATACCTTAATAAACTAATACACCAAATGACTAAGTCATCATTAAAGTAGAAGATATTCAAGCAGACAATGGGCAAACACTACCATAAATTCAAATGGAAAAGTAGGGGAACAAGTAAGAGAATTTCCTATTAATCAAAATTCTTATATAGCCACTCAGAACTAGGAAGAAGATGTATAAAAGCCTTTAAAACATCTAATAATAGAAGAAGATCTTATAGGAAGAAGAGTTCATCCTCTTCAATTAATAGAGAATAAAGATAATTGCTTGAAATGTGAGAGGTATAAATTCTCCTACAAAACAATTAGCAGTTAGAAGCTTCATTTACGAAAATAAATAAAGCATTTTTAGCATTTTGGAGTTTAGGATTACGAAGAAAACTTGCGTCTTCCTCAATCATTTGCTTAATAAGTAGAGAATGATCGATAACTATATCTACCACCATAATGGCAGAATCTTAGTTCTTTACAATGAAGAGGAAGTAGAGGTACTAAATACCCAAATTTATGATCAAATGGTCCATATCAAGGCAAGATTTAAGTCGAAGCACTGTCTAGTTCACATCTCAATGGTTTATGACTTTGACCACAATTTCCAAAGAATCATTATGTGGAATAAACTTGGGGAACTAATAACTTCAATACAAGAACCCTGGATGGCTATTAGAGACTTCAACTCAATGATGGATCCAAATGAAGTTGATTGAAACAATGTGTCAGAAACTTTATTGAGGATCTAAAAGTCTATATAAGAGACATATGAATGCTTGATATTCCTTATAAAGGAAATTTCTACATATGGAGCAACAAATAAAAAGGTGTTTGGTTTCTAAAGAAGAAGTTGGACAAAAGTTTGGGCAATATAGAATGGTTTTAAAAGTTCATATTTTGTGTTGCATCTTTCCCTAACTCTTTAACTTATGATCATTATCTAGCATTATATATATATTCCAACCATAAAACACCTTAAAAAATCCGTTTGGATTTAACAATCACCTATCTAA
This sequence comes from Erythroxylum panamense, assembly GCA_027123425.1. Taxonomy (NCBI): domain Eukaryota; kingdom Viridiplantae; phylum Streptophyta; class Magnoliopsida; order Malpighiales; family Erythroxylaceae; genus Erythroxylum; species Erythroxylum panamense. The sequence goes on from JAOTIZ010000004.1 coordinate 9,179,184, forward strand.
AGTAGAGGGACTTGAATATGCAATTTACAGAGGGTGTAGAAGTAGTTACTCGTGCACAAAAAAATTCGAACTAAAGACCCTCAATAAAGAGAGAATTGGAAACAACTACCGCGATCTAATTTACTCCAAGTAAAGACTAATATAGGCAATAAGATTTGTATCAAATCCCACTAATGAGAGATTGCAGTATATGGAAAAACATGCCCTTAATAACTATGCTCAAGCATTGGATTTTGAAAATTCTATCATGAAGTAGATATCTAGGTCTAATGGTTATCAAAGGGAGACAAGAACTTAAGTTTTTTCATAAGAAAGTTGCCACAAGGAAAGTCTCTAATAGAATTACAACTTTAAAAAAAGGAAACTCAATTATCAGTAGACAAGAGCAGTTTCTAAAATAGGCAATTAATTTCTTTTCTAGCACCTTAGGGACACCATCCAATGCCACCTCTTTAGTGCCTCTACTTAGGGAAGTAATCCAAGATCAAATTTTTACTGAGCAAAGGAATCTCTAGTTAAAGATAATAACCATAACATAAATTGTACATTATCTAAAGGCCTCAAATGCTCAAAAAGCATCAAGGCCTGACAGGATGAATGCTTTCTTTTTTCAAAATACTTGGACTCAAATTAGTGAGACCACTATGGAGGTTATTGAAGAATTCTTTAAGGAACTAAATAGAACATTTATCACTCTATTTCCTAAGAGGAAGAATAGAGTTTAATTTAATATTATAAACATATAGTCTTCTGTAATTCTATATACAAGATCTTTTCAAAGATATTAGCTGAAATAGTGAAACAAATACTACCAAATCACATTGGATATCAGTAGGGAGCTTTCATCCCAAGGAGAAAGGTTAGTGATAATATCTATTTGGTTCAGGAAATTTTTAAACATTACACTAGAAAAAAAGCAACAAAAGTTGCTTTTTAAAAATGGATTTCCAAAAATCCTATAATATAATATTGGGGATTTATTCTTAATAGATTAAGAGCTTTTGGTTTCTTCGAGATATATGTAGAGTGGATTGAGCAATGTATCAGTAAGGTCTCATTTAATGTTCTAGTTAATAGTGAACCCTTAATGATGGTTATGCCTTAGGCAAGGGGACCCATTATCTCCTTACCTATTTGCTTTAAGTATGGATCCTCAACAAGTTATTGTTGAGAGTGGTAGAAAGAACCAAATCTTTCAAATTCTACACCAAATGCAAGAAGGAGAAGATTTTAAGCTTAATTTTTATGGAGGAGTTATTCCTATTCTCAAGGCATTAAGCTAATTTTATCTCAACCCTAATAACAACCATTTAAAAATTGTTTTACAAAATTTAAGGCATGCAGATCAACTATAAGAAAAATGGTCTTTATCTTTCCTTTAGTGCATCCTTTCAAGCTTCATGGATTTCCATATTAACAGGTTTTAAAGCCCAACATCTACCCTTAATATGCTTATTCCTATTCTCAAGGGCTTAAGTTAATTTTATCTCAACTCTAATAACATTCATTTTAAAAATTGTTTAATAAAATTTCAGGCATGTAGATCAACTATGAGAAAAATGGTCTTTATCTTTCCTTTAGTGCATCCTTTTAAGATTCATGGATTTCCATATTAACAGGTTTTAAAGCTCAACATCTACCCTTAATATGCCTAGGTATTCCCATCTTTTCTAAGGCACCACTGCTCTCAGACTATAAACCAATCTTAGATAATATTAGGGACATAATCCTCAGTTGGACTTCTAAATGCATATCGTTGGAGGGAAGAGTTAAACTAATCTTTTTAGTATTGAATTGCCTTAGTATTTATTAGACTTCCCATTTGGCTCTTCCAAACACTATCATTAAGCAAATTGAGAAAGCTTTCAGAAGATTTCTTTAGAATGGTGATTTGGAGGGGGCAAATAAGGCAAGAATCAAGTGAAAAGAAGTCTATGTTCCTAAAAGACAAGGAGGATTAGTATTTATACCTTTAAAGGTGATCAACAAGACAATGTTGGCAAAAAACACACGGGGATTACTAACAGATGATAATTCCCTATATGTTACATACGTGAACAATCACTATACAAAAGGAAAATAATTTTGGAATTTTCCCTATCCAAAAAGTACCTCAATAGTAATGTTTAACATCCTCATGTTTAGGAAAAAATATTAAGGATGGTACTATTTATAAAATAGGAGATGGCTTGGATACTTTCTTTCTAGAGGGATAAGTGGGCTCCTTATCGGGAACTAAACAATCTTCCTAACTTATAGCCTTTTAAGACCATTTATTAGCAAGAGACCATAGTTTTCCAAGTTCTCTCTAATAAAGACACACTAGAAACCAAACTTAAAAATTGTACTATCCTAAAGTCTAAACCCTACTAAAGAGAATATAGTGATATGGAGTGGCACTATATCTAGGGAATAAACTAACAAATCTATCATGAGAATTTTCTAGAAATAACTAAGTGTAGCATGGAATAAATTAGTTTGGGTAAACTGTCTTCTTCCATATGCAGCGCATATACTATGGATTCCAACAAAAGGGAGACTTCCTATAATAGACAAACTCTCAGATTTTTCTAAAAATCCCTAATCATGCTATCTTTTTTAAATAGACAAGAAAATAAATGGATCACCTATTTTTCAATTGACCATATGAAAATAAAGCATGGCATTCAATTATACAAAGATGTAGAATAAAAATTCTATAGAAAACATAGAGAGACATAATTACATGGTGCACCAATTGCAATTATAGAATAAGATAAAATAAGAGCGTATTTCTTATTGGTCTTTCTTACTTAGTATTGAGGATTTGGGATAACCAAAACAATCAGGTTCCTAGGGACTTAATGAACCCTCCTAGAATCTTCATCAACAACCTTCTCAAAGACTTTAGGACACATTTGATCTATTACATAAACAAGCTTCTGCTCTCTACTTGAGACACAGATGGATAATCCTTTGAGCTACATGTGGCTGTCTATTCTTAAGTTGTAATAGAAAAGTGTCAAGCCTTTATGCTTCAACTTATAAAACTTAATTTGTAATATTTTGATCCTCTAAGATTTTAATATAATTATTTTTTATTTATCAAAAAAACCAATTGAGGTGAAGAGACTCTTGACCTCTATATAAAGCATAAACACCTTTGCATATTGTAATACAACTCAATGCCATATAGGAAATATGTGAAGGAATTTCTTAAGGGTATATTTTTTATTTTAAATTTAGTTTGACTGGTATATGCTTGAACCAAAGATGTTTTAACTAAAATATAATATAAAAATGCATCCGTATTACCTTAAAAGGAGGCTTTATATTAAAATAATATCATTTAATTAAGCCTATAACTTAACCACTCTTATTGGATTTGAGTTCCAAAAGTGGGTTGGGGAACAAATGATACACCTGAATATGCACAAGAGTAAAGAGGCTTTATAGATTCAATACCTAGTATATGCCCAAGTCAGTTTTACAGGGTTGATGGCTAATGTTCATCTTTATAATTGTAATTCATAAGATTTGAGTTTTCTAGCATTTTTCCTTTGTTCTTTTAAGAGGCTCCAAAAATATAAAACAAATAAGATTTGGTACAAGTATAAGAATAGGATCAAGAGAGACATGACATTATCTACATAGAGGAGTATGATCTTATTTAGAGTTAATCTCTTATAGTATAATTCGATTACAATTTGACCTTTGTAAAGAATTATTTATTTAAAACAAAGTATGAGAACATAGTGAATCTTTTTAACATAATTTCTTCCATATTTAGCATTATTTATTTTCACTAGTTTGAATCCAAAGTATCTTTAATAGAAAAAGTTTTTACACCCTCATTAATTTGTGTATATTTATAGATTTGAAGCTAGTTTGATAAACTCACATCACTTTAAATATAAAATCATTATTTATTAGCTATTTAGCTTTAATGAAATTAATTGTATGTGGTTGTTGGAAGGGGAAATTTTTATCAAATTGTGATATCAAAAATAAAAGGTACTTATAATGCATAAAACTAATTATAAGTAAATAGGCTAAATGGAAATGGATTTGCACTTAAGTGGTGTATCTTAGTGGTCCAGGATCCATATCTTAATACATTATTTATAATATCATTAAAAGTTTAACTTTTATTACCAATTATAAAATTAATTGTCCAAACATTCTCTCTAACGATACTTTTCAGAGGCATCTTTTTCCTAAACTTCTCTTTCCTTACCTTAATTTTGAACTTTGGCAGTAATTCTCTCTTCATGCCTTTTAATTACTTTTTTGATTTTGCTCTGGTGTTTTTGTTTGGACTTTCCTTTAAATGTAGTGCTTTAGTTTCTTAATTTTTAATGGTATTGTGCCCAGTTTCTCGTGTGATTTGTTGCATTTTCAACTAGTGGTGTTTTTTTTATGGGGGTTGTTTGGTCTGAGATACTTAAAACCATGGCTAAGGATGTATTTGAAGGTTTCAATCATATTTCCATTTAAGCAGATAAAATGGAGATTTCTATTTCAGATGATGCTCTTTCTTTGAGGTTTTAATCAGTAGCAAAAATTCTCACTTCTAGACATCTTTGTCAAGATGTAGTTAAAAAATTCATCAACTTCATGTGGAAGTTCGTAGGTGATACCTAAATTTTTGATATCCCTTTTCATCAACTCCTATTTAGATTTCAAGATTAATCAATTGTTGAAAAAATTCTTAATGAAATCCTTGAAATTATGATGATCAACTAATTAGTTGGATGGAGCAATCTCCTTTAGTTTATATGTCCAATATTTCCTTACCTCTTACACATTTGAAGTCGAAATTTAGGATCTACCATTTAACTATACATCAAAAGTAGGAGAGGCTATAGGGAATAACACTGGGATGTATCTAGAAATATATTATAAAGGCTTTGAGCATAAGTAGTTGGACTTCTTCAGGATTAGAGAGGACATAATAAACCACTAAAGAGATGCTATACTTTAAATTATTCCTATGGGAGAAAAGTTAAAATTTTCTTGAAATATGAACAAATTTTATTTTTATGTTATAAAGGTTGATTGATTAGTCAAGGTATGTAGTTCCTATTCACCTTTAGTAAGCTCTTTTTCTTCTTCTTAAAAAATCATTCCTTTGAAAAATTAGGATTTGCGTTAGAAGAATCTAAATTAGAAGAGTTAATATTGGGATCCCTAAATGTTTGTGAAATTGGTATCCCAATGAATGATTTCAATTACAAACTTTCTGTGTTCGTTTTTCCAAAAGGATCTTATTTGCATAACAGTCATATTATAATGCAGACCTCAAAGGAGATGTTAATTTGCTCTACGCTAAAAGGTCAAGGATTTAGTTCTCTTATTTCTCCTATAATTTATGGCTTTAATATTATTGAAAAGGGCTACTTTTCAAATATTAGGAATTATAAAGTGAAATTTCCTACGGTTTAAAAGGGGTTAAAAAAAAAGAGTTTGGTGAATTTTGATCAGCTGAAATGAGAGCTCTTAGAGGAATTAGTAGATGAAAGAGCCATATTAGATTCTAATATGGTTATTATGCTTATAGTTGTAGATGTCATTCTTAGTTCCTATAAAGTTACCATATCAGTTGTTTATTCTAAAGTTATATTCTAGAGTTGGAATGAAGCTTATTGACAAATAAACCTAATGATTTTGTGGAGGTTGAGGATGCCCAACCCTTCTAAAAACTATAATTTGCTTAAGTTGGAACTATTAGGGAGTAAAGTTACCATAGGTAATTCATAAACTTGACTAGTTATGCTAAACTTATAGCCTTGATTTGAATTTTATTTATGAAACTAAATTGCTAAGGAATAAGTGGAAGTGGTTGACATCTATATTACATTTTGAAGTGGGCATCGAGGTCTTTACAAGAGGTTGTAAGGTAGGTTTATGTTTGCTTTAGAAGGATGATCTTCATGTGATGTGGTGGAGTTGTTGCACGTGCCTTGTTATTTCGTAAATTTATGCAATTAAGAAATATAATAGAGAAAAGTAGGAGTCGATCGTATAAGGAATTTTTGTTTGCTAATCATTGTGAAAGAAAAATACTTAATAGACAGGGAGGGTTGATCACTTTTTCAATAATGAAAGTAAATCAAGTAATAAAATGAGAATTTTTAATAAAATAAACCTTGATTTACAGTTACTTGCACCCTAAGAACTACGATTGATCATTGGCTCAAAATAATTATTTACACAATCATATAATTGATATCATACTGAATATCAATCTTTTTTTAGGATTAGTTAATAAAAAACACATAATTCAATTGACTCTTATTGCTTAACAACCTTAGATATGATCCAAAATTTAATTAAACAATATCTTTAAGAAAAGAAAGACCATAGAAGTAAGATAACACAACATTCATAGTTACATTTAATCTAGTTGACACTTTTCCTAAAAGAAAATGATCAAAGGAATTGAGTTCCTTACAAGAGGATGTAAGGTAGGTTTATATTCGCTTCAAACGGAAGATCTTCATGTGATGTGGTCTAACTATTGTATGTACCCTAAATTAATTCCTAAATTTATGCAATTAAACAAATATAATAGAGAAAAGTAGGGGTCTATCCCATAAGCAATTCTTGTTTGCTAATCTTTATGAAAGAAAATGAGAGTTTTCAATAAAACAAACCTTGGTTTACAATTACTTCCACCCTAAGAACAACGATTGCTCATTGGCTAAAAATAATTATTTCAATGATCATGTATTCGATGTGATACTAAATATTAATCTTTTCTTACAATTAGTTAATTAAAAACATGTAATTCAATTGAATCTTATTGTTTAACAACTTTGGATATGATCCAAAATTTGATTAAACAATATCTTTAAGAAAAGAAAGACCATAGAAGTAAGATAACACAACCTTTATAGTTGCATTTAATCTAGTTGAACATTTTTCCTAAAATAAAATGATTAAAGGAATTGAACTTTTATGTATAAACTTTAATATAACAAATGATTATTTCAATCAATAAACTAATCATGTGTATTAGGAATCAAATGTAGATAATCATAAAATAGAAGCATAAAAAAGTCATTTAATACATGAATAATGAAATATAACCCACTACTTAATTGCCTCCTAAACTTCAAAGTTCCAAAAGTGGCTTCCACTTCCTTCAACCAAGAACAAAAGACTTAGCCAACAATGGCCATAACCACAACTAGCATCTAAAGAAAGACTACTCTAATATCCATTAAAGAAAAGAGGGCTTTGAGAAGTTAGAAATTGTAGCTGCAGATGACTTGCTCATTTATCTTGCCTCTATTTATAAACCTATGTGAAAACTTGTAGTTGTGATTCTTTGGATCTTCATATCATTAATTTTTATCTATATTTTTTCAAGATAAAGTTTTAAACCACTTTTAACATGTTTTTTTTAATAGATTTGAAGTATGGAAATTGTAATTTACATTATCTGCAACCCTATCTAAGATCACTTCAGACTTTTTTTCCCCAAAATTCGCTCTGATTCCAATAATCTGATCTCAATCTTCAAAATAAAATGTTTTGTTATCCAAATATTTTTTATTCACCATGTATTATTTTTAAGATCTCTCTCCATACAAATTTCCAAATTTGAATTAAGGCTCAATTCTTTTTTCCAGTTAGACATCTTTAATCGTTACCTTACAAAAATAAGCAAAATACTAAGTTTTGAACATATTAAAATAAGATTATAGAAGATTTTGAATGCTAAAAATAAGGTAAAATTATTAACACACCATAATGCTAAGACCTTTCTCTTAATCATATAATTGTTTTTCCTAAAAAGGCTTTTCTAATTCTATATAGGAAATTCTTTTGTTTTTATGGGACCTAAACGCTTAGGAAAAAGTAGTTAGTTAATTCAGATTTTCTTAGAATGTTGAGGGCCTTTAGTACATTTATTTATATTATTAAAGGATACTTTGATCTTATGTTCTCCAAATAATATAGAGGATGATCTAAATACAAAAATAGTCATGAATGTTATATTAGTGTTAGTTCTAGTTATTATCTTATAGATTTGGGTTTTACTCTTTACAGATGGTCTAATCGTAGATTTGATATAATTAATTTTATGGAACACTGTCTGGATAAACTTCTATAAGCTAGGGAGTAGATGAGACTTTCCCTATGTATGATGGCGAGACACCTCATGTAGTCTCTAACTGTAACGCCGGACTCTCTGAGTCCTTTTGTATTATTTTGTACTTGAAGATGCTACTGTATATTAATATATACATGGTTGTGTATGAGTTCAAAGACATATTTAAATTCTTTTGGTTATATATGTAGTGATTTATAATGTTATATGCCCTTACATGAACTTAGAGTTCATCGGCGTGCGAAATCTTAGAGATTTCTAACATGTAAGCTTCTAAGTGTGTAAAATCGAGTCCATTGGATGGATAAGACCATGTTGGTTGAGTAAAATGTGTTCTAATTCCTTATAGGTGATTAGACATGATTTATAGACTTATTAGACACTTAGAAAGCTTAACTGAAAAAGTTGATGTACATAAGGTTTTATTTGCCAATTGTTAAAAGTCAAAGGACTTAAATATAATTTTCCAATTCTTGGAGGATCAATATGTAATTTTATAAATTTAAGGGGCTTAATTATTATTTTCAAAAGTTCGGGGACCAAAATAAAAATAAAAGTTTTAATCATTCCCAGATTTTGGGCTTAATTGCAAATTTAGGAAAAGTTTGGAGGGTAACATGGTAATTTCACATATCCTAAGGGCAAAAAGGTAATTTCACCATATTTTGGTCAAGAAAGAGTCAATATTCTAGGCCCTTCTTCATGTATGGCCGTGCATCTCATTACTAAAGACTTAAAACATTTTGTCTTAATTAAAAGAAAGGAGAAGAAAGGAGAAGAGAGGAGGAGAAGAACCATTTTTGGCTATCACTAAAACCCTACCTTTTTTTGATTCTCTAACCTAAATCAAGGTTTCCTAAGCTAATTTGGGATCAAAGAACTCAAATCTATCATTCAATTTGAGAAATTCTCAAAGGATTTTAAGATATCACTGAAGGAAGGTTTACGTAAGTTTTGTCTATCTTTCTCTACATTATGATTTTGAGTTTGGTGTTAAGATATGTTGTTCCCATGCTTGAATATACATGAAACATGGTTTAGATGAATGAAATGAGTTATGGAGAAGCCCCCTTAAGTCAAAACCGAAATGCCCCCTCTTTGGTGAAAGTTTGTGAATTTTTAGATATCTTTTGAAATTGATGATTTAAATGAATTCTATGGTGTTAATTGTATTTGTATAATGTGAATTGATGATGAAAAATGAAGAAGATGTATATTGGATAAGGCTTGGTCGAAATGATGGAGAAGGAATGGGTTAATGTAATGAGTTATATAATTATGATGAATATGACTTAAATGAAGGGAATTAGATTGAATGGAGTGGTGAAATGTGTTGTTGTTTGGAAGTTTTTATTAGATAACAAGATAGGAGCATGAATTACTATGATAAAGTCTTGAAAATATGACTTGAAAGTCGTGCACCTTACATGTTTGATAAAATATCTAAGTGAACTTGGCTTAGGATTTAAGGATTCGTAATGATATGCATTAGAAAGCGGCTTTCATGTTTACTTAGAATAAACTTGAATTTTTGCTTAGATTGATGAGTAATGGCCTAGTGTGTTTGGATACAAATATGCTTAACTATATTTTGAAATGAGTAAGTATTGGACTAAAGGCATTAAATGCCTCGAAAAATGTAAAAGAAAAGCTAATGTGAATAGTAAGGGAAGTAACTATGTGAGAAGCTTAATGGTCGAATCTTATAGCTTAAAGATAGTGATATTGTGTTTTATACACTTATCTGATGGTGTATAAATATGAGATCTATGTTTAAGTAGTAAATACATTGTATTTTTTTATGTATAAAGGCTCCAAAGTTGTGAGTCAAAGAGCTCATCCCGAGGATTGTTGAAGTCAAAGGAGTATACACATTCTTTTGATATGAGTTGGGAAAACCATATCTCTAAAATGAGATTAGAAATCCTAAGACATGTATGATGACTGGTAAGTGAATTTTGAACCTAGGTAATGCATATTATAATTGAATCTTAAATCATGCTAGTATACTTGTGTATTTAATAAGAGATATCATTTTGAATAACACTTTGCGCTTGAAGTGTAAAAGATGACTTTTATTGCATGAAATAATGTTTTGGAATCTACATATGCATAATCGAGTCATGTATGTTGCATGCATGTGTTCTCTTTTGTCTTAGAGCCATGGCAAGATTCCATTTTAGCTGTTGGACCGATAAATAAAGACAGAGTGCCTTACTTGATTTTTGCACTTAATATTTTTATATGATTTTTGCGATTGGTGAGGTAACGATTAACCAATCATGTGCTAAGCATAACAAATTAGACAACTCTCATACCCTTAACACGGGTACATAAAAGTCAAGTCCTCGTATCAACACCTTTCTATGGGACTTAAGGGTGATTCCATACCTAGGGTCTAGACACCGACGAGGTCATCACCTAGGGTCATGACACTCTTGTCGACTGTAATCTGGACTCACCATAGATGAATGTCAAGCCAACATTGAAAATCGGTGGATATGCACACTAGTTTGGCCGACTATTGGTAACATACATGATTGTTTTGGCTTATTTTGAGATTTATTTTCTGACAAGATTTGATTTATACATGTGATATTTTTTCTGCTTTTGTGCACTAGAATTAAAACCTACGCTTATCAGATGAGTGATTAATAGGCTAGGCTTATGTGGTTCTTAACTAGTATACGTTGAGTCATAGGCTAGGCCTATGTATTTCTATGTCATATATGTCCACTTCATAGGTTACCTATATTGTTTTGGTGTATATCGAGTTCTAGTTGCAATATATGTTTTTCTTGGTCACTGAGTACATAATGTACTCACCCCCTCCGCTTTCCAACCATGTAGGTTAATTGGGTAAGCTTGAAACTCTGAGTATATTGTGCGGTCTTTTGATATTATTGGGGCATTACTGCACATAAGTAGTCTCTATTTTGTACTTTTGTTGCATAGTAGCTCATGAACTGTTTTTATTAGGTTGGTTATGTTGATATGCTTTATGATTTTATGAATTAACTCTTAACTGTCTTATAGTTTGTAAAAGACCTTATGTATAAACCTTTGATACTGTTGATATTGTTTTTGAGTGGACTTAAAAGTCCAAAAGTTGTAGTGGAATTTTAATGTGAATATAAAAATGAGTTTAAAACTGATTACAGGTGTTTGATTAAGTTTGGGGATTTTTTAAATACAACCATTGTGCTGCCCAAATGTTTTTTTAAAAAGATATTTAATTAACCTTGCATAGTCGAATTAAAGATGCCATGAGTATCTTTAGCCCGGGTATGCAGCGGTTATCATGTGTCCGATGTAATACCGAGTCGTGACAGTTTGAACGCATGAGCTATTTAAACAAATTTATGAAGAAGGTAAATGAAAAAAATATGAAAATCATATAAATATCAATTATAATTAAACTTAGTATTATTATCCACGCTAACTGTTAAAAATTTATCTTTTTAACATTACTAATTTTAAGAATATTTCACACAAAAATTCCTCAAAATTTTCCTAAGAAATCCATAAGATTTAAAACCTTTAATATCAACTTTTGGCAACGATTTCTAACTTTTAGCCATGATTATGGGAATCGTCGCCAAAGGCTCAACATTTGGCGTCGAAATTGTTAAACTATTGCAAAGGTCGCGCTTTTTTGCAACAATTCACATAAAGCATCACAAAAGGCATTCCTTAAGTGACGATTTTGTAAAACATTACAAAAAGCTATACTTTTGGTGACGAATTTGGAAATCATTGCCAAAGCTGACTTTGAGCGATGATTTTCAAATCATCAGCAAAAAACATAGCTAAAAGTCAGTTTTGTTGTAGTGTCATTAGTTATTTAAACAAGTTTATAAAGAAGGGGAAAAATCATATAAATGTCAATTATAATTAACCTTAAGATTATTAACCACACTAACAATTAAAATTTATATTTTTAACATTAATAATTGTAAGAATACTATCACTAACTCTCTCTCTTCCTTTAATGCTCTGCCCTCTCTCATCCTTTCCCTTTCCCGCTCCTTTTGGTTTCCTTTTTTTACCCCTGGTTTCTTTTGGACTTCCCCTCTTCTCCCAGTTGACCAGCCCCTTTTTTGATCTTTTCCCAGGCCTTTTTTGGGCATTAGACGTTCACCCTTGCCATGGGTGAACGGTCTTTGCCTCTGGACTCTTTCCCTTCTTTGCCTTCGCTGGTGGTTGCTGGAGGTTTGTTGGCGGTGGCGGTGTTGGAGGATGGCGAGATCCCCCCCTTGCAGTCGTCGATGGCTGCTGGGTCAGCGCCGATTCCGGTCGTGAAAATCAGTGGCGAGATCCGCGCGCCTTCGTCAGCAGTGGGTAGCTCTTGGAGAGATAAGGTTGGCTCTGGGTCGAAGGCTGTTAGGCTGAAACATTATCCTAATGTTGTCAAGGATGGTGTCATTTCTCCTCCGATGGAGTTGATGCAGGCAGGTGCTCGGGCATGGTCAAATGTTCTGGTGGGCTTCTTTTGGTCCAAGCGAGTCGCCTTTTCGGTGGTCAGTGCTTGGGCTAGAGGACGTTGGGGAAAAAAGGGCTTCGAAAAGGCCATACTGCGGGAGGACGGGTCAGTCCTGTTCAAGTTTTCTCCGAACTCCAATCTTGGCGAGATCCTAGAACTCGGACCTTGGCATGTCGGGGATCAACCATTGTTCCTTAAACAGTGGAGTCCTGGTGTGGGTGTGGACAGGGGAACCATTGAAGTTATCCCATTATGGGTTCAGTTTCATAATCTTC
>JAOTIZ010000004.1:9221065-9233854 GCA_027123425.1 Erythroxylum panamense
TTGCAATCTTTGGAATTAATATTTTTGACCGGTTTCCAAGGATCGATCGTAAGATCGAATCGACAAAGCCGCGATCAAATAACAATGGATGAACACTTACAGATAAAAGAACATTCATCTTTACTTCCTTTATGTCCACAATTCGTTGTTCCTTACTCCCACTAGCTTCACTATTTTCAATAAATTTTGCATTACCGGTTTCCACTATTCTTGGAATATAGTTTGGACAATAAAATATATACCCTTTAGATTTCTCTAGATACCCAATAAATAATCATTAACAATTCGAGAATCTAACTTTCTTTCATGTAGATAATAAACTCTTGCTTCTATTGGGCAACCCCAAACATGTAGATGCCTTAAACTAGGTTTCTTATTTATACATAACTCTAAAGGAGTTTGTGAACTACCTTACTGGGAACTTATTCAACAAGTACATGGTTGTTTTTAGCGCATACATCCACAAGAATGTGGGTAATGATGAATTACTCATCATGCTCCTAACTATATCCATCAAAGTTCTATTACTTCTTTCTACCACACCATTTTGTTGAGGTATGTATGGCATAGAGTATTGTGCACTTATGCCACTATGCCATGTCTTTCAAGAAGTTTAGCAAATGGACCTAAACATTGTCCTGTTTCATCATATTTTTTATAATATTCACCACCTCTATTAGATCTTATGATTTTCACTTTCTTGTTTAATTACCTTTCAATCTCTTTAATGTATACTTATAAAGCATTCACTACTTGAGATTTTTCTTTAAGCAAATAGACATATCCATAACATGAAAAATCATCAATGATGATGATAAGATATTTTTCTCCACCAAAAGATGAAGTACATACATCAGTGTATAATTTCAAGAAGCTGAGTGCTTGTTGTGGCTCCTTTTAACTCCTTTCTTGTTATGTCTAGTTTACTTTCCTTTAATGCAATCCACACACAAACCAAGATCCGTAAAATCTAGATTATATAGAATCTCATTCTTTACTAATCTTTCATTGGATACATGACCCAAACGTTTATTCCAAAAAAAGTTGAACTTTTATTAAGCATACTACGCTTAATTCTAATACTTTGATGCACAGCAAATAAGGATTCAAAGAATTGATCATCAACTTTCAATTTATATAAACCATCAATACGACTACTAGAACTAATAACTATATAATTCTTACATAAATTGAAACAACTGTATCCAATAGTAAAATTAATACCACAATCATCCAATTTTGAAACAGAAATAAGGTTCCTAGAAATTAAAGGTACAGAAAAATTCTTTAATAAGTCTAAATAATAACTAGTATCTAAGACCAAACAATAAGTCCCCATGCCTTCAATTCGAGCCTTGCTCCGATTTCCTATATATAGGAAATTCTTAGTTTGGTTTATGTTTTAGATCGTAAGGAATCCCTGCATTGTATTGGATACATGAGTAGTAGCTCTAGATTTAAGCCACCAAGTATTATAAGGAAAGTCAATTAAATTATATTCGAAACATATAAAAGGCTTAGATATACCTTTCTTTTTGAACCATGCCTTACGTTTAAGGCAATCTTTCTAATGGTCATTCTTTCTTACATAAACGAAACCTATCATTATTTTGCTCCTTCTTTTCAACCTAATATGTAACACCTCACTCCTGCAAGACCCGAACCCAACATCGATGAGTGATATTAGAGTCTGTGCCCCGCGATGGTAGCGTGCTAGAACACTCAATCAGTCAAAATTTTGCATTATAAAATTTTTATTTTAAAACAATGGACACTTTTACATAAATCATTTTTCACATAGAGCTTCCTTTCATTCATATACATTTTCAATCACACTTTTAATAATTACACTCATAAATCAATTTCATTTGCAACCCTTTCCATTTTGGAAAATTTATCACAAATCAAGTTTGATCAATAAACATAATACAGAAATCTCAGAATAAATCCTTTTATATGAAAATTAATGAAAATAAAGATGCAGACGCAAACTGATCCTGACTTCTATTCTTCACTTGAATGTTGTATATGTATACTCCCGTTGGCCTAACGGGGTATTCTTCTGATTCCTAAAAAATATTTACAAATTTTGGGTAAATTTTACGAACTCAATGAGTAGCCATCATCGATGGCTCACACAGTCACATAACACTCAAATCACATTCACATCAGTTCACTTTTCACATTCAATGCAATTTAATCATTTATATTATAAATATACAGTGCACATGTGATTCACTTTTCATTTATTATTTTGTTGTGACCGAGTACCTATCACATACTTATAAAAATACTGGCCCATAGGGCTCAGTCAGAACAGAGTTACAGAACATAGCTCTATGTGTAGAACATATATCACGGAGCAAAGCTCTACGTGGAAACGCTTCATATTGGCTACTCCAGTCACAACACCTTTATCTGAGCATGCATTTTATGAAATGCATCAAATACTGATTATGCCATATCAGATAATCACATGCGATGTTTAATCAGAAACTCATTATCATCGAACCTAAGTCTGGCATTCAACTTTCGTTGAGAATTCACATTTCCATTTATATGTATGATCCCACTTTCTTTCGGAATTAAGTCCAACATTTAGCAACCAAGTCATGAATCATATATTTCATCCAATTCACATACAAGGAACACTTTAATATTTCATTCATACATCGCATTCATCGGACCTTCTGTCTGGAAATCAACACAATCATTTATATTCATAACATCATTCAGTAGTCAATTAATACAAAATTCAAACATAACAAACAATGAAGTGAGACCATCTCGATCTACTCATAGTACGCTCCAGATTAACACTAGCTTCAAGATCTAAAAATATTTAACTACAGACGTTTATCCTGCACATCAATATGCCAAACACACAGTACACACACATTAATAATTGCACAATTATAAGCATTCCTTTATGCACAAGTGTGTGTATAAAATATGTACCATGCATGCTCATGACAATTCCGAGTATCGTTCCCTTATTCTCATCACATTATCAATCTTATATCCAAAACTCATTTAAGCATGATTCATACTTAGGTTTATGCCTCACTAAAATTATCGAAATCACAATTCATTACTCATTTGGAATCTTATAGATCCAGACATAATAAAAACACCGAGGTACGTTCAGTGGAATAACCCTAGTTCATAAAATTTTAAGAGCACACTCACTATATCCGTTTCACGTTTCTCACTCAATCTTTTTCAATTCATTTCAAATGGCTAAGATTTTTGGATGGAGATATAGGGAAATGTGTTATGAGTCCCATGGTTCAAGAATTAATTCATTTGGGTGTCTAGAGAAGAAGTTATGGCCAGGCCAAAAAAGATAGAAAAAGCAAACTCAGAATAATCAAAACCTAGAAGAAGTAAAACCCAGAAGAAGTAAAATCCAGAAGAAGACACGTCAGCAAAACATAAAAGAAAACGTGTCAACAAAACACAAAAGAAGTAAAACTTAGAAGGAACGAAACACAGAAGGAACAAAACACATAAGGAACAAAACACAGAAGAAACAAAACTCAGAAGGAACAAAACACATAAGGAGTTCATGAACAGTAACACAGAAGGAGTTTATGAACAGTAACACAGAAGAAGTGAAACTCGAAAGGAACAAAACACAGAAGGAATAAAACACAGAAGGAACAAAGCTCAGAAGGAACAAAACACAGAAGGAATTCATGAACAGTAACACAGAAGGAGCGAAACTCAGAAGGAACAAAACACAGAAGGAACAAAACATAGAAGGAACAAAACTCAGAAGGAACAAAACTCAGAAGGAGCAAAACACAGAAGGAACGAAACACAAAAGGAACAAAACTCATAATGAGTAAAATACAGAAGGAACAAAACACAGAAGATGTTTTACAATTGACATAACTTTCGACTCTAATGTCCAAAATTCTCATACTATATACCGTTGGAAAGATAAAAGAAAGATCTACAACTCTCAAGAAGGCAACTTGCTAAAATCTATCTAGATCAATCCCAGATTTTCCCTTAAAGTCTGAAGATGAATTTTACATTCATCCACCAATGTACTTCACTCAGTTCTCACTTCATGACAAATTTTGAGACTCTTAGAAACAAAATTGAAATTAGATATCTTCATAAGAATTGTAGCCATATGTTTCTAGTTTAATCCAAACAGAGAATCTTCTCATTTGGATAACTAAAAAAAAAGTTATGGCTAACAAATTGAAGCACACTCAGTGATCATTTTCCAGATCATCCACCATTTTGTTTCCAAATCTTTCCTTATCGCAACTCATACCAAGATCACTCTTTCAACTCCTTCTACGTTTCATTTTCATTAAAATCACATTTAAAAACAATCATACCTGGAAGTTGCCAATGAATGCATGTACACTTAGTTTTGTATATGCAAAGATTCAAATTCACATACATGTATGCTGACATGCTACTAGGCATGAAATGCAAAAAAAAAATCCTAACTCTCACATTGCTATTCTCTTCATTTGAAATCTAGGTTCTAATCCTTAATATGAAGACGGGATGTTACAATTAATCACCTTATCAACACATAACCCTTAACAAGCTATTAGGATTTAATCCATTGATAGCATTAAAAACTAGAGAGACCATCAATTATGGCCAACAAATACACATGTTCAGTTTATTTAGACCAAATTACCCATATAACATGAGTCGACTAGCCTATATTGAACTATGATATTTTATCACTAAGTATTAAAATAATCAAATAATTACAAATTTAATTATTCCAATTGGTAACATATTATTTTGACAATTGAATGATAGGGTTTTTTTAATCAATCAAACAAAACAATAATGTTAATAATCTTTAAAAGAAATACAAACACTAAAGAACAAAAGAATACAAAGGAACGATTAGATCTCATAAGTATGAAAGAATTAAACTTCAACTAAACTTTATCTAGAAAAATTAATTGCAAGTGGTTTTCAAAAACAACATAAAAGAAAAATAAACAATGTAGAAGATGAAAATGAACTCATAGGAGAGGAGATGGGACGGGTGCACCTTTATCCCTTGTGTTATCTTAAAAGCCTATCTAACCTTCCTTAAAACAAGGGATAAAAGATAAGATCAATTAATCCTAAAAGATCCCACTTTCATCAATTAAACCTAAAAGATCCCACTTTTATTGTGATTTTACAACCAAAATAAATCCTATCTAATTAAAACTCCTAAATAGACACTTTCAAGAACATTTTGATCAAAATATTCAATATACTTAATAAAAACAAAATATATATTTATAATCTATAATTACAAGCATTTTATCACTCAAAAATAGATAATTAATGTGAAATATGTGTAATTTATACATGATATCAAGACATTGAGCGATCTTCTCTTCCAGATTTTAGAGCAAAAAGGATTCATATTTTAAATAATCGAGATGTCTCTTGAAATAATAAATCGTTAAATGAAAACTATAGTTTTAAAATTAATTAAATTTTATTTTTAAAAGTTCACACCAGTTATTTACGTAGTTAATAAGCTCTTTAAATAAAAACTTCAAATAGATAAATTTAAAAATTATTTTATATTATTTTGAAAATATTAAGTTTTTTGTGCATTGCTAAAACTTAAATTTTAGGACAAATGATAGGAAGTAAATCTTATCTTTAGTAGTGCATTAATTAAAGGACAATAGAAAATCAAAAGTTCGGTTTATGAAAAAAAACAATATAATTGTAATTAATTGATCATAATTAATTGTCATCGTAATTTACAGAGAAAAATGATAATATCAAATTGTTAAGAAGACATTAACAAAATAATATTACTTTGGACTCAAAAATAACATTAGCAAAATAATATTACTGGGCCTACGCAATGTGGAAAGAATTTCGAAGGGCCTAAGTTGAGTTCTTTTACAATAGTGATGGCATTCTGGTAATTCCATTGTCTCAGCAAATCTCACAGACCCTAACCCTAACCCTAACCCTAAACCTTACCTGGTTACGCTTCGAAAATCCTTTATATATAACAGAGAGGCGGTATCAAGGTACCCTCTGTATGAAGTCCTCTTCGTCTCCCTCTCCCTCTCCCTTTCCCTCTATGCTGCTGAAGTTTCTTTTCTTTTCAATTTTGTTATGTCGATCGAAAAACATTTGAAAGAAATATTATGAGATTGTTGATGTTGTTGTTGGAGGGGCAAGGATGTTGAGAACTACCTATTTTATGAGGGATTTTGATTCCCTTGTGATTAAACAACACCAATGGATCCTTCTGAGCCCTTATCCTCCTCCAATCTCTTTACATTTTTCCTCCGATTGTTAGTGTTTGTTTATCTCTTGTTAAGATTACGCAGAGCCAATGATGTGATGAAGATGATGTCGGAATATGTATAATGTCGACCAAACAACATCCAGACTACAATTATCTGATCACTGGCTCTTTGTTTTCTATTTCATTTGCTTTTCTTCATCTTTATTCTTCGATTCAAAGAGATTCTTTTCAATGACATATTCTATAAGCTTAAACGACTCCTCCTTGTAGCAATAATTATAAACTGGTTTTCCGGTAAAATGATGTCGTCTATTTTTGAAAGGAACTTTGTACTAAACAATTAGTTAAGAGATTTGGCTTTATCTATCTCTTAAAATTTGTATACGAGCGACAATCTTTTCTCATGGGTATCCTCGCACTTCTCGCCCAGAATTAGACTGTTGTTCGTCATGGGTATCCTTGCACTTCTCGCTCAGAATTAGACTGTTGTTCATCGGCATGTGCACTGAATGAGCAACAGATGCGCGGACTGGCTTGCTACCCAGGCTGGTCTTGGCGATATTGGTATCACTTATTTTGATATTTCATCTTTAGGGTGTCATATTCAGCTTTTAGAGGATCAGTCGAGGCACAATTTTTCCTGACTAATTAGTATCTGATGTACTCTTTCCCTTCATGTAAAAAAAAAAAAAGTTGTATACGAGTTATATTTGAGAGACATGTAGTTACTAGTGAAAATGTTGTTCTGAAGTGAGCTCAATTCGTTGGTGCATTTCGACAGCGCTTGGCCTCGTTCTACCTTCAGTTAACCCAAATTTAACTTTTGCCTTTGGGTCGAGCTGGTCAGACCCAAACCCTTTTGTCATTCTTTAGAAGTGTTTTGCACTATGATTAGGTCAGAGATCAGATATGATTAATTCTTCGGTTTTCTTGACGGGGAAGGATAAATTTTATATTTTTAAAGGTAAAGCTTATACAGACCATAAAAGTAATTTTGCCAGCTTATGGATGAAAATGAACTAGAGAAGGCACCTAAATTTGTCATGAGCTCAGAATCTAATCATTCTTGTAAGATCGCTGGTGTAATATAGATTACAAGAAATGGCTCGTTATGCAAGCCTTACAAATGGCTTTGTCAGGAGTTACTAAAGATATTGGTTTTGTTAATTGTTATGATTCCATGCTAAGCAGAGCAATGTAGTTGACAGCTAGTTGCCATCTGACCTAGTTTCATTCTCTGCTCGTTTGAAGATAGGAGGACCCAGTCTGAGTTGGAAGCTGACTTGAGTAACATCGGATGTTACCCTGAAGATTTCCTTTTCAGCTTCTTCTGCCACTCCCACTGCCTTCCTGCAAATGAGGGCAGTATATGATCAATACCACTAACCCTCAAGATTCCACAAAAAGTTGGACTTCACTACAAACTTACTCCACCAGGATGTTGTGGGGCATTGAAACCTCAACTTGAAGAAATATCTTGCCTTGCAATGAGTGATGAGTGATGCGCTCAATCTCCATTTTCTACCCAAAATAAGGAGGGAAATTTTAGCAAGCATACCGCAGAACATGAATGATGAGTGACTAGTATTTACCTAGATGCGGAAGAGATGTGAAAATTTTAAGACCATTTCATTAAATTGGCGAAAATCGTAGGTAATGGCCACAACAAATTTTCATGTTTGTATGTAGAATAACACATACATACAGGAGAACCTCAATGCGTTGGCAATGGGCAAGAACACAAAATAAAGGACTACCTGCCCAAACTTTGACGAGAGAATATCAGAAACAATTGTTTTGATGTTTTCGTCCTCCAAAGAGATATTGGATGTTTGTTCCAAATTCTCCCATTCATCCTTCGTGTTGGGAAGAGAGGTTAGAAATGCAGGATCTGCAAAAACGTAAATATTTTTTTGAGAAATAAATACGTAAATATTTGAAAAGGCATTACACATGACATTTGTAACTACTTGAATCATGATATATTATACAGTAATCTGGGAGATTTGGCGTCAACTGCCTGGTTACAAATAACAAAGAAGACGATAAAAGCAACAAGCTTCCTTAAATGAAGTTCAAAAGAGGTTCACTAAAATACCATCTTTAGGTTACATGTTCATAACTGCAAATTTTCATTTCATGAAAGTCCTAAAAACAAACATTAATTATGACCAGAAAATAATTTGTGAGAAAGATTTAGCATCAAGTTTTTATATCAATAAAATATTAAAAAGATTTGAGCAATGCATCCATACTCAAAAGATTATTCACACTTGAATCAGGTCCGCTCCTGGTAAGGTCTACAAGTCATTTTGTCAAGTTTATAACCCAACTTCTTGAAAGTGTATTAAATAGAATAAACGATCGTCAATTCAAGGTTTACAGATTCAGCTGTGTTCTATATTTGCAGAAACTATGTCTTCAATTATTTGCATGCAATCAACTAAAGCATTTCAGGGGGACTTGGGTTAAGAGGGATGCCCATGAAAGTTAAAATGGGGCAACAAACAACTAAGAATTTCTTTCCTTTTTTTACTTTATTTATTTCTATTACCGAGCATCAAAATCTATGTCCATCTTCAGTTCAATTACTGCTCAACATACTGCACATAATACTTTGTGTAGCCTACCTATGTGTATGTAAACCTCCGCTATTGCAGGATACGACTTGTGAATTTCGTGACGCACTCTTTCACCAATTCCATGTGCAGCACTTACACTACAGAAGGGGTCTACCTGCAAATCAGAACTAATAAGCCTGTTATTCCCACGAACAAAACCGTAGTTTAATCAAAAGCCTAAAACTAAATTCTAGATATTTCAGTATACTTTTTGAGCTAAGTGCTTAAGAATCAAATACTTGGGCATAGACCAGAACCAACCTCAATATGTACATCAAGAAACAAATATGAGCCAGCTCTTCTTCCTCTCAACCGATGGCATCCCTATTAACAATACGGAAGATTCTAGAGTAAGGTGCATGAAGACATTAAAGACAAAAATATATAATCAATTCCTTCAGTAAGATGTCACTAATGCCAGGACAATCAGCATCTATCCGATCAAATCTACATCAAATTAAAACAAAATTTATTATGTGCTAAAAGTTGCAAATATTACACACAATGGGAAGAACACATATTCAATCCACGCAAAATCTTAAATTTGAGATAAGACACTAAAGGCTTCAAAGGTTTCATGCTGCAACAAATTTCTATTTGTACACTACACAGTGTTCTCTTTTTAATTGTTTTCTTTCTCGGCAAACAATACAACGTCAACAATGTTATGTATAAATGAATATTTACACCAATTTTATCATATGGAATATGCAAGCCTGTTGCAAGTAACAGTCTATTGTGTAACTGCTCTTGTCCCCTTAGCAGACTATGATTTTCAGCCAGAGAATCAATCTCCATATTATTTTACATAACAATCTAAAGCCCATGTGATTTGAGCTGTACATAAGTGGTGATCAATAAATGAAGGGCATAAAAAAATAAAACTTGTACTACAGTTAGCAGGTGAAGTCCGGAAAATTAGTAATTTCATATTTGCAAATATTAATGCAACAGATTCTAATCCATAACCTTGACTCCCTCCACTTGTAGTATTGTGCCCTTTATAAATTCCAAATGCTCCACAGGAATTGCAGCATCCACCAATTCCATGACACTGTCATCATTCCCCAAGAAGGTGTTAGTGATTTGTCCAAAAAAATATATATATATGTTGTTCTCATAGAACACCAGGTGAAATTTTAGAATTCCAAGTCAGAAACAAGGAAACATGAATGCAAAAGCAGCCATTACCAACAGTTAAAAATCTGCTAGATAAAAGAAAAGCTAATTTAAGCAAGAAAGTTCTTGGTTACAACCTATAACTATACTAGACATAGAGAGAACTGCTTAATACAATTGTGCCATATACATATAGATATCTTTAAACTCTACACACATATTTCATACCCAAATGTTTCTACATGATTAAGAAGGTCAATCTGCAGGTACATAAGAAGCAGCAAAGATATGAGGGCACGTGTAATCAAGTTAGGAAGTATACCTCTGATATCCAGTTTCCAGTCCAGCTTTCAATATCATTCCCGAAACAAAAAGCCCAGCAAGGGGATCCAGAAACTTAACTCCAAGAATTGAGCCTCCTAAAGTCACGGTTAACAGATGCTTTGTCAACTTATGCCTACAAAACTATCCTACAGAAGAACTTATGAGAATTTGGGATAAACCCGAAACTGACAGGCGAACTAGAGTCAAGTGTATTCCTCATATACTTGGACCTAAGTGTATTCTTGAACCAATTAAGACCAAAATCTAACTACATTACATGAGCCAATGATTCTTACCAACTCCAATAAGAGCAACAACAGATGAAATTGCATCTGCCCTATGATGCCATGCATTAGCTTTCATTAATCCACTGCCATGTCTCTCCCCAGCTCGTTTTGTTATCCAATATAACCTACAGTTAACATAGCCTAATCAGGTTAAATTGCCAAAAACAAAGACCGCATTTGAGAAGAAAAACTGCATCAAGAAGAATACAAGAAGTTGTGAACTTGTCAAAAGCACAAAATTAAAAGTGCCAAAGCTGGCACAAGTTTTCAACAGAAGTGCAATGACAGCAGAATGATCAGAAATATGTAACCATATAGTTAAAATGGAAAGAAAACTGTGGCAAAAACAAACGTTATCAATGAATGTGAGGCCCTTGGGAGAAGGAAGGCACAGACAGTCACAAATATGTCTGCTTACCTAGTTATATTCCAATAAGCATCGCTACTTTGATATAATAATCAACTTATTCGTGTAATGGGAACTAATTGGGATGTCATCAATGAAAGGAGAGGGAGCTAAAGAGGGTTGTGAAGGTTTGAGTGTTGTCAGATTGAGAAGGCTGAAAGAATAGGTAGCATAAAAAAGGCTCTAAACTGAGTTACAAGTTTGCAACTTACGCTTCTTTAACCGATATGGACACAACAGTCATACTCAATGCAAGGATAGGGTGGTCCATGTCAATTTCATGATGATGCGCACCATCATTGTTGTGCTTATGTCCATGTTCATTAGACAGCAAATGGTTAGTTACTTCAGGTGCTGCTGGCCACAATCCCTACACATTAGAAAGCATATTAGCTAAGAAGAATGATACAAAAATATGTTGAACTCATTAAGAGATTAAATTCATTTAAGAATGTGCATGGAATTTCTCATAATGGTTGTCCCTATGACGGGAAATGAGAAAGATAGAACAATACAGGAAAGAAATTATACAAGCAGAACATCAAAAGCATGCCACGCAACACCACCAGCAGTTGCCAAAAGCATGCACGAAATCCCAAGGGCTCCTAGGCTTTCGAATTTTCCATGCCCTGAAGGAAGTAAAGGCAAAACCAGAAACCGGTAAGGAGAAGTCATTACATATCTAGAAGCAGCATCAAAAGCAATTTTCTTCCACAGAGCAAACAAATTGTACTAAACGGATTAGGACATGTATATGCATATTCTACAGATGAATGGAGTAGTTAGTAGGTACAAATTTATAAGTGACCATATGGATGTTCTTTATCCTTTGGAGCTCGTCCAGCTTTGAACGACAATAAAGCAATTCCACTAAGAACCTGCAAATCACATTATTTATCAGTTATAGTCAAACTTTCTTAAAATGATTAATCATAATAATAATAATCAGAAAAGTAACATTTACAAACGCCAAACAAAGAAAGAAAGAACAAGAAATTGCTAGCAGTGTAACTTAAACTCCTAAATTACAAAGCCTACCTGAACAGAAAAGAAAAAAGAAAAGGGTGGGTGAAATTACAATATCGGAGATTGAATGCGCTGCATCGGCGATAATGGCAGTGCTCCCCGTGACATAACCAGTCAAAGACTTTCCAGTAGCCAAGGCAATGTCAGCTGCGAGGCCGAGTCGGAAAATGCTCTCGCCCTCCTCGTGACGGGGATGCTCGTGAGAATGACCGAAATGCCACCTTCTATGGATTTTGTGATGAAAAGAGGATGCGTCATCGTTTCGTAAGTGAGAATTGAAGGATTGGAGCAGAGAAGGATTGCGAAAAGAGAATCTGGAGAGAAGGTAAGATCTGACAACGGGATTTGAATTGCAAAATCTGGAACCCATGTTGGTGTTCTTTAGCTGTATTGTGTCTTATTTTATTGTATTGTATTGTATTGTTTAGGTCTGAGATTTAATTGAAGTGAAGCGCTTCTAGTCGTCCTTTTTTTGTTTTTTTAGTTAGGAAATTTTTGTATTAATTTCATTCATGAATTAGATTGAATTATATTAGTTGTATTGAATTAAATTCAATTTATATTATTTAAAATAAATCTAATAATATTGAAATTAAATTCAATTATAATATTTAGAATATAATTAAAATAAATTCAATTATTTCATATAATATTTTTACTCTCAACTAAAAAATATAAAAAATTTTAATTATTATTATAAAATTAAAAAAGATATAGTGCATAAATTGATACAATTTGATCAAAAAT
>JAOTIZ010000004.1:9233954-9246070 GCA_027123425.1 Erythroxylum panamense
ATTATAAAATTAAAAAAAAATATAGTGCATAAATTGATACAATTTGATCAAAAATTTCATAATTTATTCTTTATTTTTAAAAAATTCATATTTCTCTAAATTTATAATAATAATTTCATAATTAATTTAAAATTACAATTTTTAAATATAAAAAATAAAGCAAAAATTAATCTAATTAATAATCATATATAAATATGATTTATCAGGTAAAAATAGGTGAGAAATTTTCATATCTTGTTGAATTTATGCAGTGATTCAATTCTAATATTTGAAGAGTGAATTTAATTTATAAAAGAGATTAATTTTAATTATGTGCATGAATTGAAATCATTCTATTTTTGCATTTCCAAACAGTCAAATTAAATTCAATTTCAGTTGTTTTCAAACAACTTTTTAGTCTTAAAAGAAAAGGCGAAGAGAAAAGAAGAGAGGAAGGAGGAAGACGCATCTCATGTGGGTAAAGAATCTGCAATTTAGTGACTATAATGCGCAACCTACCCCTCATGCTCAACCAACGCTCTTTGTCACGTGGGTTCTTCCTCCTGTTGGGTGGCTCAAACTCAACTTGGATGGGAGTGTTAAGCATAGCTCTGGCTAGGCGGAGGTCGTGGCCTGATTTGGGATAGTCAAGGTAACTGGCTAGCAAGCTTTTCTTACGGTGTTGGGATCACCAACATCATGGTAGAGAAACTCTTGGCCCTCCGTTATGAGCTCACCTTTGCCGGAGCTTTTCATTGCAATGGCCTTATGATTGAGTCTGATTCTATAGAAGCGCTGCGTTGTCTAGCCCTTCCTTCGAATGTTTTAATGTTCCATCCCCTGACTAATTTGATATATGATATCCACTCTTATCTTGAAGGGGCTCTCCAACATAAAATAACTCATGTTCTTCGCAAAGGTAATTAATGCGCCGATTTCTTAGCTCGCTTGAGTTCGGGTAGCATCCGAGAGGACGGCGTTTGACACAATCCTCCTCCTGGTATTAGATGCAATGTGATGAGACTTAGCCTTGATAAAATTATAACCATATGATTAAATGTTTAACACACAAAACAGCCTCTTTATAAAGGAAAGATAACATTAACTCATTCGTCTATATTTACGGGTTAGATGAACAAGTGATAAATAATTAACCATATACAATACATGCATGCTGCGTAAAGTTTCAAGTGTTAAGTTAGGCTTAGGCCGTGCCATAATAACTTCTTGAAGCATTATCACAATTTTCTATTCCAATAGGCAACAAGGGGAAGTTCCATTACATGACTTTTTATGTACAATAGAAGACAAATTTCCTGACAACGACAATGCATCCATCAACTCGGTCGATAACGATACTCCCACAATCCCTACTGTTGCTTCTCTAACATCTGGATTCTGGAGGATTGATCATAGATTTGTTGCAATGTCCACGAGAAGGATATTAGAAAGTACCTGTTCATCAATATCACCAACTTCAGACCCAAACATACAAACTAAAATAATTCTTACTGCAAACAAACTTCTTTGCACTTTCACTAAAAACCATATAGAGTTGCTTTACCTGTTAAATACGAAGGAAGAAGCTCATGGGTATATACACATGAACCACTGCCAAAGAGAGAGCTAAGTGAATATATAGACAGTGCTTTGTACAAAGATATACATGGCCAGTGATTCTCTTCAAACCTTCCAACAAGAACAATTGGATGACGTGATATGAGTCGCATTACTATCTTCCACTATGCAAACAATAAACTAGTCTGTCCTAGTTTCCCATCAACAGCAGAGGAAAATTGCCCCAACACCGATTTCCAAAGTAACCTGCATGATAAAGCAGAATCAATTTTGTATTCACGAGAGATATAGTTACGTGTGAAGAACGAAAGCAAAAGATGAAGTAGCCAACCTCAGACAGCAATGTAGTTTAGCTTCTGCTCGTATTGCTTGAACCAAACAGAAGCAGTTACTGAGACTATACTGATACTACATATTCTGCAGTTGCCTTTACAATGTCTTCAATGAATGTATAAAAAATCAAAGCCAAGTACCAAAGTAGGAGTCCACCCCAAAAATGAAAACAATTTCAAGTAAGAATATATACTCTTGATATTATATAACTCTACAACCCCGGCAAAATCCATAGTTAGTATACTCTGTCTTTATTGATTTATTTCTTCAATCACAATTTTGTTGAAACATCTAACAATCCTCCTATTTTTTTCCTCTTAGTTGTGTCGTCGGTGGAAGTCTTGCAAATCAGAATTCATGGACACCGCTCTCAAAATGGAATTAAGTTCAGTCCTTATCCCCACAAGGAAGAGCTGAAGTATGATACAAATATACATTTGTATTTCCGCATTTCTCTTTGTATATCACACATGTATACAGCAGGACATTGAGTTGGCGATTGGGGAAAGCAGGTCCTTCAACAGAAGCAATGCATCAGAGACATCTAGCCAGTCTTCTTTCTTTTTCTAGGAGGCTTTGACCCCAGAACACACCAACCAAACAGATACATCTTCCCCAGTTTAAATCACGCCATCAGCAGCCAGACTTTTTATCGGTTAATAGCTTCCAATGCAAGTCGCACAAGTCGTAGTAATCCTTCTACATCTTGGAAGCTGAAATCAAGGGCTGTTCTAATGGAAAACATACCATCTCCACTCTGAGCATCTGCCGTTCTGGCATTTGCTGCTGCAAAAGCTATTTGTGATTTCCTAGAGGCTTCCATTGCAGAACTCACATCCTGTGTCTGAAGATAAATAATCAGCAATTTAGTAAGGTACCAGAGTACCAAATTCAGTATCAACAAAGCATTGTACACGTTGACACATACAAATCTCAAGTAGTACAATGATATTGAACATATGATGAGAAATATAAACCGGAAGCCTTTTACCAACAATTGTTTTTTTCAAAATTATTTACCAACAATTGTTGAAAGGGGAGATTAGTTCATTTCAGATTTTTTTTAACCTTTATTTGTTTATTTTATATTTTTTAACCTTCCTTAAACTGCATCCAGAGTGATCGAAAAACAGCTATAGGTTTCTATATGATGTAGAAATACACTTACAAAATTGAGCAATCGTGCAAGGCTGGGACGAATTTTAGCAGTAATTACGTGGCTTCCATTCACTTGAGGAGAGCTAACGCCTTTAGCTACGGGAACCTTATCAACTGAAGTGTGGTTCAAGTTGTCAATATCGGAGGCAGAGGAAGATGGTGACTCACCTGACAGTGGTGTGATAAGAACAATGAGTTTACACAATTTTCCTTAATGATAGTTGAATGATTCATTCAAAAGTTGAGAAAGTTAAGCTCACAGTGCAATCAAAATTGCATCTTTAAGGTGAAATAGGAGAATATAACCATCAAATGTTGTTAAGCTACCATAGAATGACTCCAAACAAATTAACACCCTAAACTTGCAAATCCAGTCAGATAATATCACAATAACATAACAAATTTTTTTTAGTTATTTGGAAAAAATTCTTGGCAGAGAATACTCGTGTTGCATACTACAGTACACATCAATGAACAAAAATGTCATCCTAAACTTACTAAAGGTGCAACCTAATAAGCACAACGGCATAAGAAAGTTGTTAATGATTTGAAACGAACTCCATATACAGAATAAAAAATGTGCACCAAAACAAAACCTTCAGGCATTAAAATTCGCAGACCAAAAGTACTGAGTAACTCTCCCTAGAATAGAAGTATTAAAAACACAATGCTTCCAGCCAAAGGAAAGGACCAGGTATAAAACATCAGTCATGCTAACATTAAGCGCTTCATAAAATATTCATCTTCTAGAATGAGTAAGTTCATAACAGTTATTTTACAACCTGAAGGAATCTTTTGTAGAGCCTTCTGCAACTCATGTTGATCTCTATTTGCATTGCCATACGAAGAAATAACCACCCTCATATATGCCACCTCCATGCACTTGTATGCCAAAGCAGCTGCCGCCATGTCTTCTAACTTCTCATACTCGTGTGCACAGAACCTAAAATATTACAAGATTTAGTAAGGATAATAAAGGTGGATTTTCTCTATTGACTACAAAAGAATCATCAATGCAGAACAATAAGAAAATAGTCCAGAAATATGATTGATAAAGGACTAAAAAAAGCAGCGGCTGTCATTGGGTCCGTATATATCAGCACAAGCATGACCCCAGTCCCCTCTCATTAAATAATCATGTCACACTGAATAGAGCAGCATTTTAACAGTTTCATATTCAAGCTATGATGGAAATCTACACTGCAAGCACATTGTACAAATTTGCAGTGCCTAGATGTCCCAGCATGCTGTGATGGTAGTTTAAGTTCATCCCACAATTAACACCACCCAATCACTAGGATAGAAAACATCATAATCAAAGAAAAAACAAGTTCAAATAACAGTATTTTATGATTCTAAAAATTCTTTGACAGAATCACATGTAATATATATTACAGAAAGAAATATAGCCTCATCAAAATGTAGACTTTTCAACTTACTCGCAGAGTTTTGCAGTGCTACCATATATTTGCATTGACTGAATCATCTCTGCACTTTTGGCAGTCTCGATGTTGCAACTTTCGAACAGTGCAGCTCCATCAAGAAACTTAAGGGCTGCCTCAAAGTACAGCCTCGTGCTCTCAGGTTGTGACCCAGAGTTCTTCTAAAAATAAATAAATAAATAAAATTCAGTGAGTTTTGAGGAAAATAAATAAGGTATTTCATTTTCAAAAAAAAAAGGTATTTCAAAACCTAAACCATCTAACAATAATAACCTTAAGACGATCCGCCATGTGCTTCAAATTTGTAGCCTCTTTCACAGCATTGTTTGCAGCCTGGCTAGAGGAATCCCTCTTAACTGGACTTGCGGCTTCAAGATCCCTGCTCCTATGCCCATTTGACATGGAGTTTCTAGAATTATCGTAATGAATTCCATTAGGGTGATCAGCCCTTTTGATTTGCTGTGAAAGTTTTAATGCATTATCAGCATTACCAGATAACCCATTTTGTCCATTTCCTTTTTGAGGCCCACAAACCAGTTGATTGCAGTTGGCCAATGTCTCATTTTGAGCTCCCCTAGGGGGAGTTGATGAGAGTGCCTTTCCTCTGCCAGAGATCTCACAGTCAGCTAGCATACTCTGCTTTGGAGTAGAAGTTGCATCATAGATGCAAATACTATTTACTTTTATATCTGGGCCAATGTGTCCCTCAGAATTGGATCTAATGTCTTTTTTGCAGTTATCGATCATGGATAATGAGCCCTTTGTGTCAGTACATATATTTTCATCTTCATTAGACTTGATTCCACCCTTCTCAGCAATTTGTTTTTTAGCAGTAGGCCTTACTTCACAAGGAGGGGCTTGCTTTCCAACAGAATCAAGGAACTTGGCATTACCATTCCCACTCTCAGAGTTAGAATTCCTATTTTTGTCCCTGGACAGTGAGGAGAATCCCTTCCTAGAATGAGAAACACTTTGATTACCTTGAGTTTCATTTTGTCTTTCATCAGCATGAAATTGATCCAAAGATGTTGATTCAATTTGACATCGCATGTTAGGACCTGAGCAACCAGTCACTTTGTCCAACAAGCCAGCATCAGCAAAGTCATCTTCTTTCTTAATCAGGCCTTTTCTTTCAGATGTAAGGTTATCTAGCTTTGAAACTCTCACAGGTAATGAAGAAACAGATTCCACTGGTGAGCCTTTAACATCGTGGACATAGGCTTTGGTTTTATGTGAACCGGAGACCTTTGAAGAGCTAGAAGTAGCTGCCACAGCACGATGCAGAGATGCAGAGTTCCTTCTTGAAGAATCCGCACCATCTAAGCTTCGCTGAGACAGGGTACTCCCTGGCTCTTGTATCAGACGCTTGGTTTTCCCGTGGCTACCTTTTCTGCCTGTTTTACCCCCATTTTTACTTGCGCTAGACTCTTTGCCTTCAGACGCAGGTGCCGTCTCCTTCCTTTGGTCATTCTCACTGAACTCCTTGGCCAAAATCCTGCTGTCCTGAAGTTGATTATGACTCTCCTTCATTTTCTTTCTTTTTGAACTATCTCTACTATCACAAGCCACTATATCAATCTGCCCGTCATGCAAGTTATCATCAGTGTCCCTCATTCTTTTACTGGACAGTTGCACCTCCTCCTTTCTAGAATGCTTTGTATCCTTATGATTGTTATGTTTAGGCATTGACTTTCCTGATGAGACAGAAGGTAAGCAGTTACTTAAACTGTCACCTCCTTTATCACTGATCCGACCATGTTGAAACTGTTCCACAACTCCCTCGGTCCTGATTTTCTTGGAGGCTCTAAAGGACTCCTGATCATGGTCCCTTTTAACCTTCATCTTTGAGACTTTTGGATTACCTGTATTTTGTATCAGAAATAAATAAATTACATAAGACATGTGATGAAGATTACCTAAAAGTTTGATTTTATACAAAATTTATCACATTTAGATTTACGTGAATTGACAAATAGATAATTTACAAGATATGATCTATCAGTATCAAACATATCCATTTGAAAGTAAAATGAGAATTTCTTTATTCTATGGCTTATTCCAAATCTTTGCTTATTTCAAAATCTTTGAGTACTTACCAGTTTATCTAGCTAGAATTTCATTTCATTTAGTAAATAGTCTCATTATTAGATTAAAATACATTTAAGTTTGTTAAAGTGCAAGACTTTCTCATCTAGAACTGTCTGTTAGCTTCTAGGAGGGATTCTTAGAAACTATGTGTGAAGCCTTTTTTTTTCCCCTATAATCCCTAGATGTGATTTCTAAGACTAGTTTGAAGTTCTCTTCTTCATTTATATCAATAAAGAGACTTTTAGTGTTCCTAATTCAATTTTCAATTAGTATGGCTGCTGTCCTCTACCCATCCTACATCAGAATATTTACACGCACATAAAAGAACCATTTCAGATGCAGTACCTCCATCAGAATCAAGTTTTTTATTCTTCTCTTTCTGCTTATGCTTTGGCTTCTCCACAGCTATATCACCAAACTTGCTCGGTTTCAAGTCAGCTTCATTTACCAAAGAAGACCTATTCACATCATTTGATCTTACACTCTTCTTCACCAACTGAGAGGAACCGTCTCTGTTCAATGAACTCTTTTCCCCGCTACCAACTGCATTCAAGCCATTGACATGGCCCTTATAATCAGGATGAATTTCTCCAGAAGCAACCACACCAGGATTGCTTTGCATGAAAGTTTGACTTTCTGGAGCAGGGGCCTGGTACCGCGCAATGAGAGCATTGGTTGTTTCTTCCTCGCTAAAACTACATCGGTTCATACCAGGCCTAAAGCATCAACAACAGAAATGTTAAACTTTCAGATGGAAAAAGATACTAAAATGTAACACTCTTATATATTTGTTTAGAATATCTAATTCATCCCATTTTTGAATATTGACCCGTATAAAAAATGTAGGTGCTGGATTGAAACTTACAGCCAATTAAGCATGCTACACACCCACTTCTCCGGTAGGTCATTAGGATTTTTACCAATTGGTAAAAGCCGCCACTGCTGACATTTGTCACAACAGACCCAATTCTCTTGTATCAAAACAGGAGCTGTTGTTGCATGAGGTACATCAGATATAGGCCCGTTTCCAGGGTGAGGGCCAACACTTGAAGCTGCTCTTGGATATGCTTCAGGGGCTGATGGCTTCGGAATTTTCTTACCACTGGATCTCCCCTTTACCATTTGTGTTCCATGCATGCCAAGTTCAACCAAATTAGACTCCTTCATCCTATCCTCATAACCAGCCTCCAGTGGGCTTATCTGGTTTTCTTCTTGTTCAATCTCCATGTCCCCAAAAAATGCTCTATACATATCCCCAGTTTTTTCAGAGTTCTTTGGTAATTTTAGCTCTCCTAACTCACCATCAGTTGTATGCTTGTCCATATAGGTGCTCTTCTTAGTTTTGGCTGCCAATGAAGGACTGACCTCCACATTGTCATGACTTTGACTTTTTTTAGTTTTCACTTTCCCCTCAGATGATGAAGACGCCTTTCCAGAATGTGACTTCAGTTCATGCCCAAGGGATTTAGCTTTGTTATTGGCCTTCTGCTTGGAATGATCTTTTGCTTCAGAGGTTTGATGTTTCCTCCCTTTTAAAGCATTGGAACCCACTTTCCCTGAAGTTTTAGGCTTTTCTCCTTTGCAATGGCCATCACTTCTTGTGTTGACTGAAACACTATCAGAGAAATTATCATTCTTACCTGTCCGACCCTTAGAAACAATGCTGGCATTTCGATTTTCAAACCATCCATCCTCTTGCGTAAAGATTGGATCTAATGTCTCTTCCCTTGTTTGGTCTGATGAACCTATGTCCCTCAGAAGTGGAAGATTTAAGGTATTTGTCACAAGCTCCTCACAAGTTAAAGAGTCAATGCCTCTATCTTTATGAGGAATACCATCAAAACTGCTCTGAGAATCCAGATCATTCCTGCAAGAAGCAATTTCACTAATATTGAGTGACTTCACTTTTTTATCTCTTGATGCTTTCCTATGAACTTTCAGGGAATCAGACCCATTCATTCCTATATCCGAACTTTCTCGAGCTTGCCTCAACCCATTCATTCCTATGTCTTTAGGACGCTTCTCCTTTTCTTTCAGGTGAATGAGATCATCAGGAAGGGGTGATAGCAGTTGACTTCCAGGCAATGGGGAGGAAGTCATTATCTGCACCAAAGAATAAATAAATAACATAACATAACCTTTATATCACATCTGGAAACGTATGGACAATGGATAAAGATATCAAAATATCAATGAGATAATTCACCAATAAAATTTGCGCAGGAGATTCAAAGGGACTATCTTGAGGTTCATGAGACATCCCTTCACTTTCTGATGGGCTGTCATCCAGTGATGAAGATGGTGAGACATCAAGGCCAAGACCACTGTAAATTGCAGCATTTTTTCGTGTCGACAAGTTATCAGAACCAACTTTGATTCGAACTCTCAACTTCTTCTGATCAGGTAAATTAGCAGGTTTCCTGTTTCTAGATTCATGTACTATAGAAAAATTTTCAGCTTGAAAAGTTGATGGCATTGAAGCTTCTTTTTTTACAGAATCATGCAGGGATGATGATGCTTTTGATACAGGCTGCAACAATGTACTTGTAGAAGTAGCTTCAGACTTTGTTGACTGAGGTGCCATTGATGAACATACATAGCTAACAGGCCCACCCTATAAAAGAAAAATGTGCGTTTTTAGCCTCCAAAATTATATACACTATTATGCTTTCTCAAAAGTTATGTTGACGCGCTTGAGTAAAATAAAACCCAAAATTGGCCAAAGAGGCAAGACATAAATCAAATGAAAAAGAATAAGATGGTAACAGGTAATACGCTAGATATCAAAACAGTTCTACCTCCAAGTGAAAATTTGCTGGAGATCTAGAAGCACTGTGCTGGTTGTTTGGTGGAGTCCTTGGGTGAGACCATACAGGAGACCGTTGATAGGTAGGTAAAAATGAGCCATAGCCTCCAAATTTTGCCCCTGTAGAATTTAAAATCCACAGTTAAACGGATAACACGTGGAAGATGTGCTTACTCATATGCAATGTAGATGTTTGAGAGTAACACAAATATGTGCTCTTTCAACATACCCAAATTCTCAGCTGAGACTCCACCTTCAAAATCTTTTTGAAAGTGTCCCAAGAGATGTTGGAGTTTCTCACCCTTCACCATGTAAAAAATAAAACAAAAACCTGATCATGTACCGAGTAGAGTACGATCATACGTACAAGAAGGCAAGCTCTAATAACACAAGTATGCTTAAATGAAATCCTTAATTTATAGCATGCATGTGAACAAACTTAATCATTCAACCTAATTCTAAAACTAAAGTATGCTTCCATTAGCTGAACAATGTGATCCTCGTAATTGATATGCTGATTGCAAGTCCATAAATTGATCTCTAAACAGTTAAGACTGGCAAAATGATACTATTAAAAAGAACCTCCCACAATCTCTGTGTCCGTATCTAACACTCATTCAGAACCCACAGCGTTTCTTTACTTCTATCCTAATTTTCTTCCAGGCAGGCATAGGCGATATCACATTACCGATCACAATTATAACATGTTAAGACCTCCGGATAATCAAAATTAACGATCAAATATCCACTGGCACATGTAATTTGGATCCTAAACGTACCAAAGAAGTCAACACATGGTAATTAGCCTACCTAAATCAATCTCTGATGAATAAGTTATGAAGCCAGAAACAAAAGAGCCAACGGAAACGAAACAGCTTACTATGTAAGAGAGATCAATATCAGGGTCCACGCTCGAATCACAATCATCATCGTTGTGATTATGATAAGAGCAAGCCTCCCCTTCTTCAAGCTCAGTATCCTCCATCTCTCTCACAACGCCAAACCCTAACCCTAACCCTAACTCCTTTCTCGCATCCCTTCTCCCCAAAGAAATCATGTAAAATAAAATAACACCACAAAACAATCAAGAACAGGAACTGAGACCTCTTGTCCCGCGAATCCAAACACAAAACTGGAACCGACCCATTCAACAAAACCGACAACCCATCAAAACCCAGAAAGGATTTCCAATGAAATGGGGCCGATCACAAAATCTCAATCGATATCACCGACCTAGAGAAGAATGATCCTAAAACCCCGAGAAGTAGAGTAATTCAATCGAAAGATCCTGAACGAAAACAAATCGTGTTAACCCAAAGGCTATGAGCTTGGTTTGTGTTCGATCTCTAAAGTTGGAATGGATTAGCGGAGAGATGAAACTCTCTCTGGTTTTTGGTGTATAGAATTAGAACAGCCGCATTTTTTTCTTTCTTTCTTTCTTTCTTTTTTTAAATTTTATTTTTCCTTTTAAGTTAATATTTCCCTTCTCCGTTTCCTTTTCGGTTTTCCTTTGAAATATAACCGGAGGCCATAGGATAGGATAGGATAGGATAGAGTGTTTGCATATACGGGTTAATATTTTTCACTTCTTATTTACTTTGTTGGTATTGTTCTGTGGACAGTGTTCACACCAGGCCCACTATTCGCGCGTGCACTTCACGCTTCCCTTTGCCCAAGCTTCGGATCGCCGTCATTCATTTTCCCAAGCATGAGATATGATCCAACGTTTGTTTAAATTCTGAATAAGAATTTTATAACTAATAATTATATGTAAGTAAATCATATTTACGAAGGATTTTTTTTTTTTTGTTCAGATAAGTTGGATTTGTTCTCAACGAGAAAAGCATGAGCGTAAAAAAAAGATGAATGGTTATCAAGTGGCGCGTGGGACAAAAGTGGTTCCAAAACGTAGGGGTCGGCCCTGTGGGTTTGGGTGTCAGGTGGCAGAATCCCACGTGTTGTTATGATCATGCGTAAACAAATTATGTATTTTCCGTATTCCTTTTGAAAATGTTATGTAGAAATTGATATATGGGAAGCAATTAGATTACAACAACATAGAGTGTAGTTTTAGTTTGGCAAGGTCCAATGACAAGATACGAAACTCTTGTGTTGACCCTCAAAATTGCCCCTTTTCTGCTATCACCAAATTGCTTTTCCTCCTAATCTTTTTAACTGCGTACATTAGCCAAAGTTAAGGAATACACGTGTTAGGCACTTCGTCCAATCTTGTTTATCTTGTTAAGAAGAAAATAAAAAGTGTAATTTAGACCATAATATTTATATAAAAATTCAACATTTTAAACATATAAAATCTTAGATTTGGTATAAATCCTTTCAAAGTTAAAGTACAGTAAAACCTTGATAAATGAATATTCGATAAATTAATAATCTCGATTAAATAATAATTTTCTCCGGTCCCGATTTAGGCTAATGG
Organism: Erythroxylum panamense; assembly: GCA_027123425.1. NCBI lineage: Eukaryota > Viridiplantae > Streptophyta > Magnoliopsida > Malpighiales > Erythroxylaceae > Erythroxylum > Erythroxylum panamense. The sequence continues at coordinate 9,245,776 of JAOTIZ010000004.1, forward strand.
GATAAAATAATAACCTCGCTAAATGCATAAGATAATAATTTAAAAAAAATTCTTGAAGCCCATTGAAAATATAAAATAATTCATTAAATAAGTATAAAAATTACATATATAATTCATAAAATAAAGCACTTCCTAAACAATTTTTATTTTAAATTTTATGCTTTCCTAAAATATAAATCTATAGTCAATTGATTCTTCTTTTCATGCGAACTGAATCAAATTTCATCTTTAACTTTTTGGAGGGCATAAACTACATTCGGCACATTCTTCTCATTTTGAAGCAAGTAACTTTTCA
>JAOTIZ010000004.1:9344579-9358174 GCA_027123425.1 Erythroxylum panamense
TCCTTGGATTCATTTGTGAAGTACATGACTGTACAGTCTTTGACAGAGGAAGGTCTAAGTAAACTTGGTCCGTACGTGGCAACCATGGCTGAAGTTGAAGGGCTCGAAGCACACAAAAGAGCTGTGACTCTTAGACTCAAAGACATCGAGGCAAGGCAACTGACCAACCTAAAATAGTGAATGATTGAGCGCTATGCTTTTAATTACTAAATCAACGTGATATTCGCAGTTTTTTAAATTGTTCTGTAGTTATAGAAATTCTGATTAAGGAATTCTTTTTATACAGTCAACAAGGGTATTGGCACACTAGGGAATAACTAGAATAGGTATTAGTTAATGATTCATGGATGAGACAATTCCCAGGTTGTTACGCTGGCTTTGGTCCCCCCACTCTTTTGAGATCATTTAATAATTGAGGTGATGAATTTGAGACAATTCCCATGATGTTACGCTGGGCATCAAAGTGGACCAATTCTGTGCCACTCCATCTAACTCATTTATTTACATGGGATCCACATAAATGGATAGGTCAGATGAAGTGGCACAGAGTTGGTCCACAAAAAGTGGACCAGAGGATCGGGTCTCGGCTTTGAACCCCTCACCCTTTTGAGATCATTCAATAATTGAGGTGATGAATTTAAGCTCTTCATTATATCCCAAGGCCTCGTTTATATATATATATATATATATATATTGGTTTCAATTGATGGTTTTGAGGAGGTGATCAAGGCTAGTTTCAACCTCAAGGTTTCTGATCATTGAACTTTTAATTAATAAGGAAACTTGGAGCTATCAAGAAGGGTTTGAAAGCACTTTGAAATAAGGTCTATGGGGATATTGGTGTACCAATCCAGATAGCTAGGAAGCTCTTAGGAAGGGAAATTTTGGCATAACTTCTATAAAGACACCCTTAATAAGGACCTGGGAGCTCTGGAGTCTAAGGCCCTCAATTAATATTATGTTGATTTTAAAAAAAACGTCAATTCAGATAAACGATGTTTTTTGGTTTCTGTAAAATTGTTGTAGTTTTTATTTTCAGAAACAAAAAATCGCAATAAGCCAAACACGTTTTACTTACCTGTTTTTCTTTTTACAAAAATGACAACAAAAAACGGAGAAAAAAACAGAAACAAACAACCCCTAAAATAATCATATAGATTACAGAAATTACTCGGGTGTAACTTGAGATGGAACCTAGAGGTTTAAAGGTGATGTTTTCTTACAGCTTTGTCTGTATAGCTGGTTGCTGTTTTAGAGTTTTACTTGTAAACTCATGAATATGCTTTATGACTCTGCATTAGCTTTATGATTAGTTAATGAACTATTCAATTTTCCAAATAAAAGATGGAGAATAATACGAATTATATATACTGTTCATAGCTAAAATTATAGAATCAGATTAGCAATCAAAAAGGGATGAAAAATAAATAATTGTTGAACTCGTAAATTGTCCGAATGATACATTGAAGGATCAAATGTTATAACAGCATTTTGAGTAATGAATTATACTATGAACTGGATGATAACTGCTACAAAAACTCCGCATCAAACTTCCTGCCGCCGCAACACTTGGTTGTGATACAATACTAGTCCACTATTTACCTAAACAGAAACCAAAACCACCTGCAACAACATCAAGAAACACAATTGAAACTATTAAAAGGAATCCAACACAGCATTGCTTGTGAACATGAAAGGGAATATCCAATTGAATTCCACATGATCAATTAGTTCTTATGGCTATGTTAAGCACAGAATCATGAGAGGTAACTTGTCAAGTCCATCATACACCAAAATAAATGTTTATTACTGCTGGGGTAAGCGTTGAAACGTGAGAAGTGCTAATATAAGATCTGCAATCAAATTTAGTTGCAAGCTTGGCTCTATCCACTATGTCATATTAAAACAATGAACTATTGCTACTTGAAAGAATTAAATACGCAAAGGTATAACTTAATGTTTCTTAAAAATCATCCTTACTTAACAGGGATTCAGGTGCAAAGGCATGAGAAATCATCCTACTCAAAACTCCACAGCTTATTTATAGGATATAAAGCTATATAATCAACAGGTCATAACAATTTTACCTGTTTTCTTTTCATCACATCTTTGTGATAGAACAGAAGCACCAAATAAAGAATTTGACAAGCAGAAAAACAAAGTATATACATGAATGCATTACCTCTATCTATTCTACAAAGTAAGCGGTATATAAGATGAGATCCCAATTCTGATCCTCGTGCATTCAAAAAAAAATACATCTGCTTCAGAAGTCCGTCAATTTGATAATTGACAACAGATATTAACTGGCTTCATCCCCGAAGTTTTGTGTTAAGAATTCGTCAAGCTTTCCCCAGTGAGAAATACCAGATTTGTCGGAGTTCTCAGAAGGCAACGATCTAATGCATCCAAGAATGTGTTTAACATCTCGATACAGTCTGATCCCAAAAAATAAGAGGAAAACTGCTTAGTGTCCCAAAATAAATTGTAAAAACAGTATCCAAATATGAAAAATCATTGCTTAGTAGCTGAATCAATATGCACACCCACAATGTAAAAAACTAAAACTACCTGCTCTTTGCTTGTGGAGTGGTAATCTCTAACCGTGAAAATGCCTCAGAAATTTGTGAATGGAAGATTAATACCACTTGCCTGTACAAAGAATAGCACAAAATTCATTGTGATGAAGAGATGATTTCCCGAACTGTTAGTCACTTAGTACCTTGACAGTAAGGAACACATACACTAAAATGACAGCAGCAAAAGATAATTCACCATGCTCAAATCAAGACACACCTAAAAATTGCGTGAACATCTGCCTCATGCAAGTTTCGAGATAATACACGCTGGAGGAAGCCAACCTCCTGGAAACAATTTGAACTACAAATTAGGACAAAATGTTAAAAGAAAATTATGATTACACAACTTCAAAGAGAACATATATGCCGCTTGAACACTGTTGTTGTACCCATCAACACACTTCTACATGGTACATATTGCAAATCCATCTCAATTATTGACATAAAATTTAGATGAGAAAGAACTTAACTTTAGGTTTCTATCAGATCAAAGACTACCTTGACAATGATACGTTTATGAAAGAAAATAAGGTATGTTATTTATATATAAAGCTATAGTCTCGTAGAATAACCACAAGAACTAAGCTCCAGCCACTAATGGCCCTTTCAGCATCAGCCGAATACAAATTCAAATATTCGATACCCCTCCACTACCCTCCCTTCTCCTTTATATAGTACCCTCTCTCTCTTCTAACTGATTCTATGCTGACTCATCCCCCCTGCTTTTTTTGAAGCTCCTAGGCTGCATATTGCTAACAATGTGGCCTATGTGCGTACCCTTCTCCTTCTTTCTCCTAGAGTATGTCAATATGGGTTTAGGACCCATATTGCTATCAGATTCTGCCATGGTCATTGGGCATGCGTTCTGATCTCAGATGTGGAATGAGCTAGAGTTGGTAAAATAAGGCTTAAGGGTGCGTCTGGGTGGACAAAACCATTCTCACGATGGACCTAAGCTTTGGTTGGGACGGGAACTTGGTCTAGTCAACCTGTGTGAATGCATAATTTGATCCCCTCATAATGTCATCTTAGGCATGTCAATAAATGGTTAATATTGAGCATATGTTTGGCATATCAACTTTTCGTCAACAATTTTTAGCACTCTTTGTGGCACTTGATATTGTTGAGATGCAGCCTTTGAGCACGTCAATATAGTTATTGTTGTTACAATTTCTTGATATTATGCATATTCATGTCAACAGGGAGCTCAACCATGTTCGTTCTATTTGCAAAATGGGCACTGCAAGTTTGGGTCCACATGCAAATTTGATCACCCAATGGGAACATTGAGATACAGTCCATCGGCGTCATCTCTCGTTGACGTACCAGTTGCTCCTTATCCAGTTGGGTCTTTGCTTGCTACTCTGGTCCCCTCCTCCTCTGCTGGACTGAGACCTGAACTGATTTCTGGTACCAAAAAGGATCCCTATTTGAGCAGAATTCCTTCTACTGGGAACACATCCAGCAGTTCAGTTGGGTTGATCTTCTCACAGGCTGGATCAGTTCCTCTTTCTGATCTGTGATTTTCAGGTCAGACTTTTGTTCCTTTAAATAGTGGCAGAAACACAAAACAAAGTGGCGAGCTTCGTACAAGTTGATTTGCAACAATGCTATCATTCACCTATCTTGTGGATGTGGTATCCCTAGCCATTTATATATTCTCTTTGTAGGGCTGAGTAATTATAATTCTGCAGAAAAGGTTTGCCAGGCAATCTGATTTAGCTTTTACTTAAGACCGTCTGTATACCATCTATAGTACTTCAATAAGCACCAAGAAGCAGGCCACCGGTGGCTTCTCTTATTTAGCTTGCAAATAATCTGAGCAGATCATTCTGCCAATATCTCATGGATCTTTGGATCTGGTCTTTATTTGGATTTTAAAAGTTCTTGCAATGAGAATCGCGTAACACTTGGGCAAGATTACTATCAACACCACTTCCTTGTAGTTTGCAGAAATTTTCTAGTTTTGAAGCCCTAGACTTGGCCCGTTGAATCCAATGTTTTGGGGCCTATTCTTTTGGGGCATTTACAGAAACACTTTTGAGGACTGTTGGTAGACATGCAATTGTTGTGCTATTGTAATATCTGTAGGACTTTAATCATTTGTTAAGTTCTCGTCTTCCGCAAAGTGAGGAATATGTTTTTCCTATATGAATGCTCTGTATTTATCTCCCTTTGTATTTGGTACGTACACTGCATTTTTAGCTTGCTGTAAACTTCTAGGGTATATATATAAAGCATTACATACATGCCTCTACCCGTCATGTTATTATGTCTTGCAATTTGAATGGGTGATTTTATTGTGTGCTCCATGGGAATTCAGCAGATTGTGTTGACAACTTGGGTTGGGCGGATCAGAATCGTTTCTAAAGATTGCTTGGGTTAAGCAGCCCAAATCCCATAAAAAGAATAAGAAGCACATAGAGCTTCATAGCAATTCTCTTTATAATTATTTTTCACTTCGTTTTTGAATTTACTTTGATTAATAGATATGAACTACTTTCCAACATTTCCACTCACAACTTATCCTTTCTCTTTAAAATTATTTTCATAACAGATCAACTAAGGATCTCTACTCTTCTTCTGGGAAAAGGGTTTTGTTACTGCCATGATTGCATGATTTGAACTAGGATGACTGGATGAGAGGACAATAATTTCAAAACTTATTGAGCACTTTAGGTCATTTTACGAAATTAGAATTTGGAGTGGAAAAATCCCACGTTGCATATAGCTATTATCATGACTTTGGATGGGGTAGGCTTTAAAATGGTGGGCTCACATGTTTTGTGTACACCATAATTGTTAGCCACAACGTTACATCTATTGGCCTTTACTTCCCCTTTGCTCACTTCAACTATCAGGTTTCACAAAGCATTTATCCAGCTTTTAAACTTTGATACCTGTTACTCTTAGATTCCTGTGGGCTTCTTTCAATTTTGGGGGCTATTGTTGTTTCCTCTAACGAAAGGTGCACTCGATACCAGTGTATTGACCTTCAGACTTGCGAATAGTGCTGTAGTTTTTTTCTTTAAAATGGTGAAATCATTTCAAGGCCTAAGTGTCTAAAAAGACAGACGCATTATCTTCTATTTGAAAGTGAGTTCCCATTTACATAAGAGTGTATAACTTAAAGTATACACGGGGATTCATTCCCTGTTTAAAGAATATGAAGAGTTGTAATTTTATTGAGTGTTGATTGCTGGTGGGTGTAAGATGGTTGGTTGTTGAAAGGTGTGAGTCCTATCTTAGTAAGGAGTGGGTTGGCTGGCAGTTAAAGTACAGTGCAGCATATCATTTTCTCCAAAGATGACAATATTCTTTTTAAGACCTAGATTTTAGGCACGTATGTAAATGTAGAAGTCTCACAATTGCTTTTCTTTGGGGTTGCACATTTATCATCTAAATACTCAATCATTGCACACTAATTGCCGTGAAATCCTATAAAATTTGTAAAAAAGGTCTCGCGATTGTGGCCTTAGGTCATTGCTTAATGCCATGCTAGTTGATACAAAGATCACCTTAGGACTCGGACTTTCAACGAAGTTGATCACTGATATCCTTTGCACGACAATCCCGCTTAGGTTCTCTTAAGCAAGACTTCAACCTTTAACAACCCTCGAAGTATTTTCCTCACACCCTCGAAGAAACAATGCTATAAAGACAATAAGAAAAAAAAGACAATCAGAAAACAAGAGAGATACTGGAAAATCAACCTTTATATTACTTTCCCTCAAAAGAATACAAAGAATGCTTTTTTTGACTGAATGAGGAGAGCAAAACTCAAATAAGATAGATATAGGCACTCTAGCTTGGAAGACAAGCTACATTCAGAATCTTACTTAAATTGAGCTGCCTAAGATCGTGCGAAAATCAAGTCTATCTCTATCATATTACATCACATGGACTAATTGGATAACACCTCTATACAAGTAGGACTCTAACTGATAAGATAGAATCTACAAGATAACAGAAAGATAGAATTTACATTCAAATAGGAAACTAACTTCCTTATTCTCAAAGATCTCCGCTATCTTCAGATGTTGAGTCCCACTATAACTCTAACTCTTAGTTGTCGTCACATCATCCAAGATCTCTCCACGATCTCTATCTGCTGATGATGCTGTGTGATCTTGTTGAAGCCCACATAACACACTAGCCTGATCCAATACTTCCCACAACAATTCTGCTAGTCGTGGTTCATAGGCCAAGTTCTTAGTCCATCAAGTACTTAGCCTGAGTCGAGTCAATCTCCACAAAATATGAGATTCTACTAAAATTTACACCAATTCTGATCCTACTCGCTCATGTTTGCCTTAGTATTTTCACATGCCTCCCTTATGCGTGTAAACTAGCTAACCTTCCACCTAAGGCATATCGTGAGGGTTGCTGAGAAGTGCTTTGAAGTTTAAAGGTCTAACAAACATTCACTCAACGATTGAATTCACTCAAAGGAGAGAGCTTTAAGAGTTGAGAGCTTTTGGGAGAATTCTCACTGTAAGGGCTTCGAGTAGGGAGTTCCTTGTAAGTGCTTTGAGAAGGAGGTATTTGTATCTTTTGTTAACATTTTTTTGAGAGTTGATGAAAGATAAGCTTCGACTATTTATTATATCTCTTGTTGCTTTTTTTTACTCTGTTATACACTTATGTTATTTTGTGAGAGAAACACTTTAAACACTTGTGTGCGCGTGAGTGTTCGAGAGCTAACAGATTTGTTCAACGATATTCATGTGAGAAGGCTAAATCTTGCTTAAACGAATCTAAGCGGGATTGCTATGCAAAGGTGGGTGCAGTTTGGGTAAAAATTCGAGTCCAAAGCAGACCTTTGTTACACCTAGTATTAGAGCCTAATTTTGGTATGACGGTAGGTAACTTGACAGAATGAGTGATTAGGGTAGAGGTACTTATTAGATTGATTCTTGCGGAAGCAGAGGAGGTCCCATCCTACCAATCACCATTTGAGGCGATGGAGGATTAGATTCGGCAGTTGCAACAACAGATGGTGGATTTGTTGAAGGCACACGAGGAGGCCTAGTTCTAAATCACAGTGCTGAGGCGTGTCATTGCAACAGATGCTGGTCGTGTGGAAAGCTCATCACCAAAACCTTCAGCGGTGAAGGTACATGAACCTAAGGTGTTTGAAAGGGTGCAGGATGCTAAGGTGCTTGAGAATTTCTTATGGGATATAGAGTAGTACTTTGCGACTACTAGGGTGCCCGATACTAAGAAGATCAAAGTGACAATCATGTAATTAGATGGGGATGCCAAGCTCTGGTAGAGGACGAGGACCTCTGCAGAGATCAGTACTGGTAGAACTCCCGTGGATACATGAGAGCTCATGAAGAAGGAGTTAAAGGATCAATTTCTTCTGTTGAATACTTCATGACTTGCGAGGGATGCCTTGAAGAAACTAAAACAAGAAGGTTCAGTAAGAGATTATGTTAAGTCTTTTAGTTCTCTATTACTTGATATTGAAAACATGTCAGACGAGGACAAGCACTTCAACTTTTTATCCGGGTTACAATCGTGGGTACAAATGGAGTTACAGAGGCAAAATGTGAAGGACGTAGTTCGTGCAATCGCGACCGCTGATACTTTGGTACACTTTCGAGTGATAAAGGAAACTAAAGCAAACTCCTCTAATTATGTGAAGGGCAAAGGCCATGCTCAACAGGAGAATATCGAGAGAAAGAAGAAGAAGGATTCCAAGAAGGGAGACTTCAAGGAGAAAAGCAAGCAAAATGGTGGCTCCGAGAGTGGGGAGATGTTCTCCAAAAAGTGCAAGATTGCTTGTTATTTATGTAGTGGATCACATTATGCAAGAGAATATCCAAGGAAAGAGAAGCTAAACACCCTGATAGCCGAAGAAGAGGGAGATCTTCGGATGATGCAGCGCTAAATTGGATTGTGTTGTTGAATGTGATTAGTAAAGAACTTAATCCCTATGATGATCTAACGTATGCGAGAATACAGGTTAAGGGGATAAAGGTGATCGTGATGATAGATACAGGTGTGTCACATTCTTTCGTGGCAGAAAGGACAGTGCCCAAGTTGGGGCTTAGAGTGTCAAAGACCCCGACAAAGTTACGAACCTGTCTCATGCCTGGCCATCGCATGTTTGAGCACCAACAGATCATAGATCATCTCCTCACGAACCTTTATCTGTTCTTTGAGCGCTCTCATAGTTGCTTGAAGCTTCCTCTCCAAGGCTGCAATCAATTCCAATAAAGGAACTACTCCCTCATTTGTCGGGGCTAGAGACTCAAGAATCACCTATATTCTGGTAACCCTTTTCATCAAATTACTTCTACCAGCCATCACTCTAAATTGGCTCAGATACTAGTTGTCACAAAGGTTTGCTTTGGACTGGAACTTCCACTGAAGTTGATCACCAACACCCTTTGCACGATAATCCCACTAGGTCCGCTTAAGCAAGACTTCATCGTTCAACAACCCTCGAAGTGTTTACCTTGTACCTTCGAAGAAACAATGCTACGAAGGCAATAAGAAAATAAAAGCAACCAGAAATAAAAGAGATATGGTAAAATCGACTTTTATATTACTTTCCCTCAAAATAATACAAGGAATGCTCTTTTTGATTGAACGAGGAGAACAAAACTCGAATGAGCTATATATGGGTGCTCTGGCTTGGAAGCCAAGTTATATTCATAATTCTACTTAAATTGAACTCCCTAGGATCGTGTTAAGATTACGTCTATTTTTATCAGATTTTATCACATCGACTAATTGGATGACACCCCTATCTAAGTAGGACTCTAACTGATAAGAAAGAATCTACAAGATAACAGAAAGGGAGGAAGAGAGATTTTAAAATTTTTGTAAAAAAGTCTCCCAATTTTTTAAATTTCTGGTACCGGCCGATATTTGGTCGGTATTTTGAATACCGATCAGTGTCAACTGGTACCATCTAAGACAGGTCGGTACCGATCGGTATTTAAACCCAGTATGACCTACCCTGTGTTTCGTACCAGTTTTGGTTCGGTACGGTATGTACCGGCTAATACGAAACGGTATTCACAATCCTGGTTACACCCACATTCCTAGGTTACAACTTTTGAAAGTATTATTTTTTATATACAATAACTCAAACTTGTTGAAAAAATAAGTAAAAGGTAAAATTTGTCCCCAAAAATTTCATAAAATATATAAGTTAACTCCAACTATTATGTGTAGTACTAATTCACTCCAAATATTTATAAAATAGAGCAATTTACTTTAAAAAAATTACTTCCTCATCTTTTTATTAGTTAAAGGTGCCGCTCTCATTATTTGAAAACGTATAAGATGTTAAATCAACGATTATGTCGACCTATCAGCTAACATGTCTATTTAATTTTATTTTAAAGATTTTTAATTTTTTAAAAATAAAAATAATATCACTATTCTAATTACACTCAAAATACCTAACACCTATATTCTAGAAATCCCTACCCGAAACTCATCTTTGTATTTTTCTACTAATCTTTACGAAACCTTCTTTCCTCTCGCATGGAAATCTCACTTGTCAGCGCCTTTGCATGAAATTATAATCTATCCATTCTTATCCTGAATAATTATAGACATTCACTTCCTTTTATTGTTAAACTCTAACAAATTAAGAATTTTTTATTCTCTCACAGATTCCTATGCGAGAGGTAAGTTCTTAAGAGAAAGAAATAATTCCCTAGAATTGGTGGATAAAAACATTGAATGAACTAATAAATTTATAGTTCAAAACATCACCTTTCAATCACTTGTCAAGGTATGTATATCTTTTCCAAATAAACACGTTTGATTAATTTCACTTGAAAAACTTTAAACCAAATTTTTTGGCAGCAATAACCAAAGCCCCTTCATCAAGTGAGTCTACTTCATGCTTAATTTTTCTTATCTCTTTTTTCTTCTTAGTAACAACAAACTTGCAAACTACTAATATTGAAAACATAATAATATGACATCTGCATTAGGTTCTTTCACAAAATTGCATCTATAAGACGACTATCCTTAAAACTAAATCCATTTATTACTAGTTTCAAATCTTTCTCATCTTTTGTTGTAACAACTGTCTCTAGTTGAATTTCGGATGCTCCTATATGATTCTCCTATGATTTACATCCTTCGCTTCTATGTATGGAACTATTAGATATTTATGAATCCTAGTCGTCTAAGTCTAGAGCAATTTATTTTAAAGATGGGGAAAGAAAGAAAGTAATTGTAGATATTGGGGAAGAGTGTTAGGTTAGGAATTTCTGGAGTATAAGTATCGGGTATTTCGAATTTAATCAGATTATTACAATTATTTTTTATTAAAAATTTTAGAAACCTTTAAAGAATAAAAATTAAATAATAAATAACATATTAGCTACCATGTTAGCATATTTGCTAATCTAGCAGGCCACATGTTTTCAAATAATAAAGGTCTTATGTCCAACTAACAAAAGTTGATGGAGCAACTCTTTTTCGGACAAACTATTCTATTTTATAAATTTTAGGGGTGAATTAGTACCATAAATAACAATAGGGATTAACTTAGACACTTTATGAAATGTTGAGGGGAAAATTGTACCCTTTTACCCAAAAAAATAATTTAGGCAATCTAGCCTTAACTAAAGATGGGACTTCTGATGTTCTTTAGGAGTACCCATGAGTAAAAAAGGAAGTTCATGTTATTAATTTTAAATCTGAGAGTAGATGGAGCTTTAGGTTCATATGAAGTGAGGTAAATCCTCACTTCAAATAAAAGGCATAAGGATCGTTTAATATTAGAAGGAAACAAAATCCTTCTGACAAAATTGTTTCTCTTACCCCTAGATATGTAATGTTAAGGGAAGAAGTTTCATTAGTTGTTGGTATCTTAGATGAAGAAACACATATGATATTTTCTTTTTTCATTTGGATTTCCTCCATATCTTTAGCAATTTACATTGAATTTTCATAATTGCAAATATAAATTTAATAAATCTTATGGACAAGGTCAATAAGAAAGGGAATTATATCGACTTATAATATGGGTTATGTTGAAGCCTTAGAGGGAGTAATTGCCACTACTCCTAAACCTGAGGTAACTTAACCTTTAATTAGGAAGTCAAGGGCAGAAAATGTCTTCTTCCCTAACTAGAATATGTGGAGAACTTACTCTATGTTTGGATGAATGAGTCGAACCATACATTTATAGTATCCTACTTCTCCTTGGCAACCACAAGTATCTTAACAAGGGCATATAAGAATCCTTCCAAGTGTTAACAAGGTATAACATGGTGAGCATAGGCCTATATTAGTCATTAATATTTTAGCATTGGTTCTTTTACTAAAATTTTCTAATTTGCATTCTTTTAGGCCTTAAGCTCATTATTTGTATGTATTGAGAGTGAAAGATGAATCAGAAGCAATCTAATTGGACTTATGATCAACTTGCAATGTATCATAAAGAAGTTTATTAAGACCCTTATAATGTTGCAGGAGGAGAATGAAAAGGAGTTCACAGAGTTGGAGGAAAAATGAAGAACTTTAGAGCAATTTTTAAAAGTTAAATGGTCTGAACAAAATGTTAGAGGAAGTTGTCAAGGCTTATGTGACTACTAAATATAGGTTGTAGGTCTGCTGAATCTTTTTAAAGAGCAAGAAATTAGGATTGTTGGAATATACAAAGATGGTAGATTCCTTTATGAATGGATTCAATGGATTATGAAAGTTATTGAAGGTTCAATGCCTAAATTTTGATTTTGAAGACTTGCTTCCCTAGGATGTTCTAATTGAGACTAACGTGATTAAGGGTGCTATCAAGGATGATACCTATCGATGACAAGTTTACAAGCTTGCTTTAAGATGATCGTCAACTTGATGCTTTCCTAATTGATGATGATGAAACCTTTAAGGTCTTATTTTCTCCCCCTATTTGTGCAACAGTACATTTATTTTCTTTTCATGTCTTTTATATTAGATGTTAGAGGCCATATACCTTGATTTTTTAATAGAAACATTGATATCCCTTTTTGAACATGTGCATGCTCTTATTTTATTATTTTTATGCTTCCATAAATGCTTAATACTAAAGCTGCAATAATTTGAGCTTGTCCTTTATGCTTTCAGTTACAATTTCTTTTCCTTCTCTTCATCCTTTTCAAAATGAAATGTAATGTTATTAGTGAAAGAAGCAGAGACGTTTAATATGTTTATATTTTATATGTTATTTGGTGTTAAGTTACTTAGTATTTATCACTTTTATAGCATGTTTTGTATGAATTACACGATGTTTTTCAATGTTTCATTAATTGTCTTATAGGTAATGATATTAAGGAGAAAACATGGAATTGAGTGTAACTTTCTTTACATTTATCCAATTAAAGATATTTTAAATTAATTTGAAAGATAAGAAGATGGAAAACAACTTTATAAGAGAAATTGAAAGTTCATTCTAGCTTGAAGATTTTGAAATGTAGAGAAATTAGTAGAGAAGGCTATAATAGGAATTATACTTACTAAGGAAACATGCACCTGTTTTCCATGAAGTTCAAAGAAGTTAAGAAGTAGAACAAAATTGACATCAAAGTGGTGTATGTGACCAGTACTGAACTTGTCATGCTTTTATGAAGAGAGTTACATAACAAAATTGGTGTCAGTTACAACTTGGTATCAGGCACTGGTTGCATGATAATTCATGATGTATAAAGTTTTAGAATAAAATTGACTTTGGTGTTATTACTTGTTCAACACTGACTCTCATGCATAATTTATAAGAACGTGTTATTTCTTAAGTTCAAGTATTATGGGGCTGGGGCTTTTGCTTTTGTAACCCTAATTATAAATACTTATATTAGGTTTAACTGTTGGACCCCGATCCTTGATTGAAATGTAAAATTATTAAATGACAATTAAAGGAGACTTTTGGGGTGAATTATGCATGTACAAAGGAAAGAAAAATGCAAGAATTGAAATGATTGTATTATAGATGTTATTGTGCTTTAAGGAAATTGATGAGAAAAAGAATTGATTGGTTTTGATGACTTTGAGATTTGAGTA
>JAOTIZ010000004.1:9383079-9402338 GCA_027123425.1 Erythroxylum panamense
ATGCTATCACAAGTTAATTAATCTCAATTCAATTCATGCTAACTTAACTTACTTAAATCATGCTTAATTAAATAAAATTTTTTTTTGGGGCTAACAGGAAGAAATATTCTGAGTTTTGTCCGTGGACGTAGCCCAAAATTAAGGGTGAACTACGTTAAAAATTCTGTGTCCATTTTGCTCATTTTATGTTTTCTTTTCACAAAATACACTCGCTGCGCCCAACAGTTTATTGTTTCCTATAGTTCATGAAGGCATCTAAATGGACTGAAACTCCTATTTGCTCTAAAATGGGGTTGAACCCACGACAACCACGTATGAAATCAATTGACACTCTCCCGTTCTTAATGGCTTCCTAAATGATGGGCTTTCTTTAATTTTATGTGTTTTTATAGTTTTCTGAAGTAAAGGGTGTGTTAGGCTCCAATGTATTGGCCTTCAGACCTATTGATCATGTTGAAGATTTCTCATGTGAAATCACTCAAATGTCATAATTAATGTATACCTAAAAAGAGTGTTAGAAAGAGAGAGATGTATTTACTTCTTAGTAAATGTCAGCTCTCTTTTATATAGACAAAATTGTATGACTTAGAATGTAGATCCTTACTTTAAGAGAAGGCAGGAGAGTTTAATTGTTGGTTGTTACGTAGTCTGTCCTAGTACATAAGGAGTTGAGTGGGCATAAATACTGAGGGTTTCCATACCCCATAGATATTTATTTGTCTAACCGATAAGCATAATGTTTTAAACCATATATTCAGAAACTGAAAAGAAAAATAAATAAAATAACTTAGTACATAATATAAGATGATCACTTCCTTACTCCATAGAGGCATATATATATTTATATATGTACCATACCATGACAATAGTTGTAAGAAAGGGTGAGTTAGGCAACTGAAGTAGCCACCCAAAAGGTTCTCCATATGTACATAATGCCACATTACTTTGAGGCAGGTGTCGTTCTAAATTCATAGCCTTCTTCATATATTCTATATGTATGTACAATAATAACAATAATCATACAGGGCTGTAAGTTTGTCATAATATGTAAACACGCTTTTGTCTTAAGTATAGGACTAGTAAATGGTCACTGCACAAGTGCGCAGTGATAATTCAGTAAATATAATTGCCCACTTAATTTAATTCTAGGAGTATTTATAAAGATGTGATATTATATAATGTATAAATGAATATTGTGTACTTAAAATTTTATGAGAAATTTAATATAAAAATTGAAAATGTATAGTAAAAAAGAAATTAAAAAGGTTTAAATTTGTGAATTTGAAAGAATCATTAAGAGAATGAAAATATTGTGAATTTGAAAATGTATAATAGAATGAAAATATTTTAAAAGTTTTAGAAATGTATTGTGGAATGTTTTTATTATAAATGGATAAAATATATAAAGTAAATCAATTTATTATAATAAAATGTTTTTGAGAAAAAAGTCACAAGTGTGACTAAAAAAAGTCATACCCGTAACTGATCATTCAAATATGAAAAATGAAATAATAAAATTAGTTGGTAAAAATTTGGAATGAAAAAATAAAAAAAGAAAATGTATAGTGTAATGTGGATTAAGTATACAAACTAAATAAATTTATTATAATTAATTTATTATAATATTTAAGAAAAATTCGTCAAAGTTTTGGTGTAATGTTTATGTTTGATTGATAGTGTTTTGTGTAGTTTTAGTAAAAGATAAAATTAAAATAGTTGGTTATATATATATAGATATATACAGTTGGAACAAAATGAATTAAATGAGTGATTTTTAATTAATATTAATTATTAATTGGTAATTTTACCTAAATCCATCTTCGGTAGTCACAACCTTGATTTTTATGACTTAATAAGTCACATGAAGTAAATCACTTGTCAATATAGAAATCACGTATAATATGTAAAATACACCAGATGGGGTGGGGGGAGGTTGAATTGTGTAAATTTTTCAAAGATATTTTAGGAATTTCTTGAATTTCTTTACAAAATTCAAATGATCACAAAAACACTTTACTAAAGTCAATGAGTAATGCAATCACAAGAATTATTATCTACTCTTCTAATAACAAGAAAATTAAAAGATAAGGGTTTAGAGAATAGACGCCGCAATTTTATACTGGTTCACCCTTAACATTGAGCTACGTCCAGTCCTCAGAGTTTGTCTAAGATTTCACTATACTCTTCAACTTTACAAGTTTCTTTCTACACTTGCAGAGCCTCTTCAGGTCTCTCTCACAAAATATTCTTTTTCTGCTTTCTTAGCCCCTCCAGGCTCTAGCCTTTCTTTCTCTCTCTAGGAAAGATATTTTTGAGCTTCACGTTACAGATGTATTCGCTCTCTTTCTTTCGCACTTTGAATATAGAGTTTCTCTAAGTATTGTACGATTAGATTTTCTCCCTTGTAAAAACATTATTTAGTTTACAACTAGAACTAGTATTTATAACATAAGTCTTCAACTGTCTTCTTGAGAAACTGGTTCTTAAATCTTCTAGAAACCATTATTAGTTGAGTTCTGTAACTAACTCCAACTAACTAACTAACTGACATTCTAGAATAGTTGCCTTTTGTATCGTCTGGTATTATACTTCTTCTAGTGTCGCTTTGTCTAGTATCGCGCTTCTCCTGGTTGACATGTATCTTCTGGTGTAACGCTTCTTCTGATATCGACGTGTATCTTCTATGATGACGTGTATCGTCTGTGATGAAGTGCATCGACTATGATGACGTGTATCGTCTATGATAACGTGTATCGTCTGTTGTTGACCACACATCTTCTGGTGTTGACCACACATCTTTTGGTGTTGACTAAGTGTTACTTACATTTTTCTACGCACTTAACAAACTTATCAAAATAGTTCATACATTTCTAAGATTATTATTATTTGATTGTCATCAAAATTAATAGAAATGAAGTCTTCTTTACTTAACAAAAACTAACAAGTGTTCAGATAAGGAACTTTTCTTATAGTGGTGTATGGATCATAGCATCTGATTTTGCACCTCCGCCCACACCTTTAACACTGTTATTGCTACTATGAAAAAATAAGCAATAATTTGGGCATAGAGTACTTGGTTACAACTATTGCAGAGCATTATGATGTAAATTGTGATGGACTAACTGTACATCTTCCTATGTTCCTTGACACTTGTCACTTGACGAGAGCTGAGATCTTGAAGTCCCACAATATAGAAATTTGAGATATTAGTGTAAAATCTTATATTAAGGATAATGCAGGATAAGCTAGTTTAAGTTCAGCACTACCGCAACAAGAGAAGGAATCAATCAATGAAGAGTTAGAAGAGGAAAAGACAGTTAGATGGGAGAAGGTACTTGAAGTAATTTCAAACACTAACAAGACAATTGCAGATAATGCTAAGGTGATGAAGGAGATAGTGAGAGAGCAAAGACATCAACATCGAGACATCTGAAGCATTCAAAAATAATTTGCTGCTCAAGGCATAAGGATTCCACCTCAGAGACCATCACCATCACCATCTCAATAACCATGACGGGTTTTTATGCTCTAACCCTTGTCTTTTTATTTTTTATTTTGTTCTTATGTTTTCTTACCATTTTGCTTTATTCCCACCATACATGTTATTTGCTCTTCTCACATTAAGGACAATGCGTTGTCCAAGTATGGGGAGGGTTATGTGCATTGTATGTTTTTATTTTGAGTGTGAATTTTGCATGCTATATATTAAGTCTTGTTTAGGTTTTCATGATGTGACTGGTGTAAATGTGTTAATGGCTAGGACTTAACGAAATTATTTTAGCTTTAAACATAGTCTTATAGGTTGTAAAGATTTATTAGCTTGTGAAATTAATGTCTTAGGTCTCATTGGTTAAATATGCATGTTAATTAGGATATGATGTTAGCTCATTCACCCTAGGATTTTGCCACTTACATTTATAATTTTAGGTTAATTGAATAAGCAACATCATTAGTGTCCCTTCATGAAAATGATTAGCTAAAGAAATGACGTAGGCAATAAAAATAAATAATATAAAAAAGTGTATTTCTTAAACAAATAACTATTCCGTTGACTTTTCGGTTATGAATAGAGCTAGTAGCTAGTTGAAAATGTGATATAGCTGAGTAACTAGGGGACATTCATCACTAATGTTTACCTTCTCGTCAAAAATCTAAAACGACATTGCAATCAAGCCTATGAATAAAAACATGACCCAGTTAAGTAACCAGAGGATATTCATTAAAAATATTTGCCTTTGCATCAAAAGACTAGGTTAATGTAAATGGGTATTAACAAAAAGAGTGTTTTGATAATAAAACCTACCAATCTTTGTGAATAGCTTGAATTTTCATGAAAATCTACTTAGGGAGTTACAATTTTGATTGACCAAATAATTATCAATGTGTGTGTGTGCAAGTGATGGGGGTTAATGAATTTGACATTAAGGTCTTGATTAATATGTATATTTAGTCTGAAGTGCTTAGCCATATATTTCATAAGTTAATAAGTTAAAACAACTTGAAGTTTTATGTTTGAAGTTAAAATGAGTTTTGTGAAGTTAAAATATAATTGTACCATTATTGCATATGAGTGCTTATATGAGTTATTGCTTGGTAAGTTTATGTTTTTTTTCTTGAGGTTATAGGTTGCATTATGTTTTAGTGGGAAATTTAGTGTGTTTTTTGTTGTTAACTATATGGTTTTTGCTTGTTTATGTTTAGAATTATGTTAGTATGATTATATGATTGTGCTTTAGGAGTGTTATGTGTTTTAGAACATGTTATTAGGCTTTAATTTTGTGTGTTTGAGGTTTTTTGATGAGTTTGATGGTGTTTGAGATCAAGTAAAGAAAACCGAAGAAGATTCGGAGAAAGCATGGAGGAGGAGCCAGGGCCACGATCATAACATGTCAAGATCATGAAAAAAGTAACCACCATAGGCCACAATCACGACTCATTAGCCACGATCATGACAGAAGCCAAGTAGGACTAGGCCACGATCATGACTCACTGGCTACAATCATGACAAAAGCAAATTTTCAAATGCCATGATTGTGACTCAGTGGCCACAATCGTGGCAAGTGCGATAATAGACATAAGGACTGCTTTTGAACTCAACTTTTTTAGAGTTATTTCAGACATTTGGACATGGGTAAACCCTATTTTTTCCCAAATTGGAAAAAAGATATAAAAGGAAAAGAAAGAAGCCCTAGAAAAGGAGAGCCTCCATTTTACGACTTTGGGAAAGAAGCTATGGAAGAATAAAGAAGAGGGAGAGGAAGAGGGAGTTGTTGCTGCTACTGCCATTCTAGTCCACCCAAGTTATATTTCTCTTCCATCTTGTTATTTCTTTCATTTTGATGTATAAGATGGATGAGATGATGATAAATTTGGGAGGATGTTCTAAACTCTTTTAGGAATTTGTTCTTGAATTAGTGTTAAATTGATTGCTTTTGATGTTAATGAAATGGGTATTGTGATTGTTTGTTGTATTTACATGCTTCGGTAAGAAATGAAGAGAGTGAATCGATAGCAAAATGGTTAGATTAGGTAATGAAAGTTAAACAATCTAATAGATCACGCAAACAATCAAATCGATAATTTATATGAAGAGAGATCTTGTGTAAGGATCCAACTATCTATTAGAGTGCTTAAGATCTAATTGGACGTGTAGGTTGTTTATTAATTAAGAGATTGCAAATTTCATAATTCAATTCAATTAGGGTTTATGATTTAGGGTTAAGTGATTATAACTCTAGAAAGAGTAATCATCATTTGAACTTCTAGGACTAATACTGGATTAACTTAAAAGTGATTAAGTTAATATTAGATGATATGATAAATCCTCTTTTCTTATAATTGGTTAACCTTCCTTATGTGAATTTCAATTTGTTAATTGGTTGAACTCAATTTTGATTTCTTTTTATTAGTTTTACAATTTTGTTTTCAGTCATCCGATATTTAATTGCTTAATTTCCTGGTCATTTTTTATTTTCATTTAAATTACACTTTTAAGCCTTAAACAAATTAGGATTTGATTAGTTCACAAATTTCTCATGATATTGACACCTCACATACTATGTTTATGACCTGTGTGCTTGTGAAATATTAAGGTTTTTATAAGATTAAAACTTGCTAGATAAACATTAGGTTAAACGCTTTCTCCCATCCTTTCTCTTTGTCCTCAATTTCTTTACTGCATGAGACTTCTTGTTAGTGTTGTCTCTATTCAGAACTAGAACCTACCTATCTAGTCCTGTATTTCACTTGTGATTTCGAACTAATATCTTGGAGTGCCATTTCATAGACCTCCAAGGTCTCAGCTAGCCTTAAATGTGTATGATTTAGAAACTTAAGAAAGACAACAGTTAGACCATCAATAGAAACACCATAAAATTGAGCAAGCATAGTAACAATGAAACTTGGGTCAAAAATGACCCCCAGCATCTCCCATGTCCGTTTAATAGACCTTCTCGGGCCAAATTTGGCTCCCTTCTTCGACAATGTTCGTTAGGCGGACATGTATATCTGTTTAACAGACATTCATGAGACAACTACAGTAAATCGCATTTTTGACTATTTTAGAGGTAGAATCTCACTTTGAGTCTTGCATAAAAGTTGTAGATCTCGAAGTCCTCTTTCCAATTGTCCAAAAATGACATCAATCCAACATCCGTAGAAAAAGTTATGGCAATTGCGCCAAGACAGGTACAAAATGATTAAGGACATAAACATGTTGGATTCTTTTGGTCATAACTTCCTCATCCGACCTCAAAATGAAGTGATTCTTGAACCAATAGATTCCTAACACATGTTTCTATCTCCTTACAAATATTGGGGTCTTTTGGAGTTGATTTGAGAAAGTTTGATGGAGAGAAAGTGAGGGGTCGGTTGGGAGAGCATGATTGGGGTATGAACACGTTTTGGCTTTTTAAGCATAGCTTGATCTTTAGAGCTCCGATTAAGATGGTTCGTGCTTCAAAGCAAACTAGAGACTTAGAGCTACAATTCTTTTGAAGAAGTCAAATTGTAATTTTGGAGATTGACTAGTGTGGGCACTCCACTCTTGGGAGGATGATTAATAAGGGTTCTTTGAATTTAACCCTACAAGGTAATACGTAAGCTCAAGGTTTAGGACTCCGGATTGTTGGGCTCCGAAAACGGGGTCCAACACAAGTATTCTTGATCAATCCACTTTCGGAAGATAAGATGTTCCATCTTGGACTCATATTGCATTGGTTCCCGGTATGAGGAACCATACTATTTGCTTGTTTTATAACAAGCATTTGAAAGGTAAAGGAATCACCTGATTAAAAAACATTTGGTTGGAGTTCAAGGAGATGTTGAACCCTATAAAAAAGTAAGTTATGATGTGAAGTGACAGATGAAAACATTACTTAATGAATATCAATATGAGAGAAATAGAAGGGAAAGGTTGAATTTTGAAATTGGTAGTAAAAGTTCGTTTTCTAGTTTCCGTGGTGATTTTGGAAATGTTGAAGATGGAAGTAGTAGTGGTAGTGATGGTGGTGATATTAGTAGTGTTCCTTCGTAGGCTCAAGAAGAAGTACCTGAATTTGATGTGAGGAAGAGAAGAAGGTAGGTGACTAGTTTTTTGCACCACGAACAACTCTTGGATCCTAACCCTCAATTCGTAAGACAATGCAATCAAGAGATGTAGCTCACAATGTCGATATGGAAGTAGCTAGATGATGGTATGATAAATGTTCATCATTTATTGCTTCTCAGCCTTATTATTATAAACCTAATGGATTCAATAACCTCTTATGATCTAGGATATAAGGTCCTTAAATTGATGATTTAAGATATAAACCTTTGAGCTAGTCTGTTTTTAAAATTAGAAATTATTTAGCTAAAAAAAAGTGAATTAGGGTTCTTATGGATGTTCAATCATGTGTGTTGGTTGGACAAATAGGAGACAAAAGCCTATTATAATATTTTTTGTTTATTCTACAAATGGCTCTATGTTTGTGAAATCTATTGATGCATCTGGCCTTGTTAGAACTACCAAGACTTTATTTGCGATATTTGATAAAGTTGTGAATGATGTAGGTCAGAAAATATTTTTAGTTTATTACTGATAATGA
This sequence comes from Erythroxylum panamense, assembly GCA_027123425.1. Taxonomy (NCBI): domain Eukaryota; kingdom Viridiplantae; phylum Streptophyta; class Magnoliopsida; order Malpighiales; family Erythroxylaceae; genus Erythroxylum; species Erythroxylum panamense. The sequence continues at coordinate 9,391,167 of JAOTIZ010000004.1, forward strand.
TTCCACTTATAAAGCGGCAGGAAAAAGGTTACAGAATACATATAATTCATTTTTTAGACTCCTTGTGTTGCATATCTCATTAACCTAATGCTGAAGAATATAGGAGATCCTAGGTATTTTTCTGTTATTGATGAGACTGTGCAGAAAGCTAAAAAGGTGATAAAGTTCATTTATAATCATGCATGGGTATCAAATTTGATGAGAAAGGAATTTATCAATGGTAGGAATTTGTGCCGTTTTGCTGTAACAAGATTTGCAACAAATTTTTTATCACTTTAGTTTTTTGTTTCAATGAAGAAAGAGTTAAGACAAATGTTTACAAGTAAAAAGTAGATTGCATCTTAGCATGCTAGGTCTAATGCTGGAGTGGAGGTTTGTAATATTATATTGGAAGATAGAGAATTTTGGTTTCAAAGCCAATTTTTTATCTGAGTTTGTAAACCTTTGGTGAGGGTGCTTCTCTTAGTTGATAGTGAAGAAAAGCCAACAATGGGTTATATTTTTGATATCATGGAAAGCGACGGAAGCAATCAAGGCCAATATAAAACATAGATCTTCTTTATACAAACTGTATCTTTCAATCATTAATGAGAAAAGGAAAAGACATCTTTGTTCTCCATTGTTTGCAGATGGGGCATTTTTGAATCTTAATGTTTATTTTATACCGTATCTTACTAACCAAGTTGAAGTTAATAGATGAATGCTTTTAACTATTACAACAATTGTTAGCATTGGCGCAATGCAAGATCTTTTAAGCTCACAAATGGAGCTTTACAAGTTATCTTATGGAGATTTTGGAATGTTGATTGCTATTCAACAAAGAGTAAAACTTTCTCTAGGTATTAGTTATTTCCTTTTTCTTATTTGTTGAAAATTAACTATCACTTATTTTGTTTATAACACTACTTTTGTTATCTTATAACTTATAGTTTCTTAGTAGGATCAATTTAGAAATAATGTTTTAGAATTGAAAAGGTTTGTAATTCGGATTTTAAGTCAATGTGTGAGTGCAACAGGCTGTGAATGAAAATTGAGCACATTTGAATTTATCTATTCAAAGAAAAGGGAAAGATTGGAGCATAAGAAGTTGAATGACTTAGTTTTTTTCGTTACAATTAAAGTTTCGGGAAAGATATGTTATTTTTATTATTTTCATTATTAATTTCGATATAATTTCTTATAATTTTCTAATAATTAAATTTAATTGTTTACTGGGAGTCTTAATAATACAAGTAATTCAACTGATCCAATTTTCATTGATATTATTGATCTTTTGGCAGATTAGGTTTTTAAAGAATCGAATTTGGTAGATGTCAATAACTTGGAAGATAATCTTAGATGAGAAAGTATTAACATGTTATTTGGTGCATTAAATATGAATGATAATGATAATTAAGCTATTCTCAATGATGATGATTTTGTATTAAATGATAACTGGGGTCAGTATAGTTATAGCGGGTATCTTTCTGTTGACGATTGAATTTCATTCCACGTTTTTGTTTTTCCTCTTCTTTTAATTTTATTTATATTTGATAATTATGTAAAATTCTATATATATAATATACCTGTAAATATTTTTGTTTTAGGTTTAACTTCTACTTGATTATTTCTTCGTCATGAACTCTTTTTGTAAATTATTTAAAGATATTTATTGCTCTTTTTATTGGATGTTTTGATATAATTATTATTTATTAAAATAATGAAATTATATTATTGTAATATTTTAAAATTTTGTATTATTCTTAATTTCATATTTGTATGATGATGATTATCTTTTTTATATTAATTTTGGTTATTATTTATATATGAAATATTAAAAAATTATTATTATTTCATATTAATTATGATTATGATTTTTAGAAACATAGTTGATATAAACAATTAACTAATAAAGTATACATTACAATTGCATAATATACCAATAAACTATTTTGTAAAATTTAAAAATTTTAAAGAGTATTTTATAAATTTAAAAATTACCTTAAAGAATACTTAATATTAAGCGGTACTAATATAATACTGTAATAAAACTAATTCCGGTACCGAATCGTCTGATACGGTGTTAGTAAATTCTATCGTATCGGTTATATTCAATGTTAAATGAAGAATCCACTTTTCAGTCTATAAATGGCCTAAAATATACAGATACGCATATTGACAACACATGCCCAACATATTTCGGAGCCATGGGAAGAGGAAAGGAAGATTTTTTGAAGGAGTTCGGTGAAGATTATGGATACCCAAATGGCCCCAAGACTATTGATGAAATCAGAGCAGACGAATTCAAGCGTTTAGACCAAAATAGTAAGACACCCTTTTTTTACTTTTGGTTTCTTTCAATCGGAGATTTCACTCCTTGGTAGTTAAGTGAATAAACTGCAATTCAATTGAGTGGTTTCATTCCTTTTATTTTGATTTTCCTTATCTTTGGCTTGCTTTCTGATTTCCTCTTTTTTTTTTTTTTGTGGCCGTTGGAATTGGGAAAAACTGTAGCGGTTGTATACCTGGACCATGCTGGAGCAACATTATATTCGGAGTTGCAGATGGAATCAATTTTTAAAGATCTTAACAGCAATGTCTATGGAAACCCCCGTATCCTTTTATTATTTTTCTTTATTGGTGCGTGAGGGTTGTGGGTGGGGAATTATATACTTTTTTTCCTTTCACTCGGATATCCCAAGTTCAAGCCTCATTGGCCTTGTTTAAAGTAGGATTTCTAATTTGTTTTAATTTGTTCGCACTCTGGGGTAATATTTGGTCCGTTCTTTGGACTCACTTGTCAGCCCTGGCTTTTAGGTTGTATAATCTTTTTTATTTCGTTTAAATGAAGTCATATGTGTACATTAATATATATGTGTATATGGATGTGTATAAACATATGAATGCTTGTGAGCTTTCTCATGATAACATATTATTATGTGATGATTTCTTTACTATAAAGTTTAGATAGTCAAACCGATTCTAGTTTAGCAACTCTTGCAGCTGTAAGGAAAGCACGCCAACAGGTACTCTACATTGTCTTTGTTCCCTTTTAGCACCTCTCCAACTCCACGTTTGTGGGGGGATCTTATTTTGTTTTAATATCATAACTATGTATGAAAGGCAATGGCTTTCGCTGAAATATTAGTATTATATCTTAGAACATTGGAACCGTAAAACCATATTGAGAAAAAAAAGTTAAAAAAAAGAAACTTAAGAACCTGAAACAAGTATCAAACATGATAGTGGAGAACATGACGAGCTTCATGTTGTATTTGATATTAAATTGGTACAAAAATTTCAATTGCATGTGCTATATTCTACTTAATGATCTCTCATCGTTAAATAAACATCTATCTTTTGTGCCTTGACTTTGTTGAAAATTTGGTGGTTAATTTTTTAACCATTTTTGTGCTATTGAGGACAAGAATTTCTTCTAGTTACTTATCATCTAGTTAAGATTATTTGTCTTAATAGTTTCCTTATGGACCAATAGCAGAGTCATCCTCTTCAAATAACTATCTTTTCTTTGTTATTAAAAGTACTTTTTGCTTTCTAATATCTAGAGATAAGCTAATTTGCACTAAATGAGTGCAATACGGTCAAAGGAGGAAAATGCTAAATAGAATATGGTTCGTAGAACTAAAATATTAAAATAAATGATAATCCACAAATCTACTATACAAAATATAAGTTTTGTGACTCATGCAATATGTCAAAACCTGATTGATGCATTCCCTTGGTGCTTGAATATGTTCTCTTTAGGTTTGAGGAAGAGGAGAAAAAAAAAAAGTAGCACCGCTAGTTGTTTAAATCTAAAATTCACTGTTCCGCACATACAAATGTAACAAACTTAGTACACATGTCTTATACTCAACGGTAACAAATATCCTTCTTATAGTTGTTGTAACGACCGTATCAAATAGCTAATGAAAATAATATGTTTTCTTCCTCTCTCATCTTGTTGATTCTTTGAACTTACTATCTCTAAACTTTTGTCAAACACTTATGAATCATTCACCTCCTTCTTCATTCTATTTTTGCTTAACATCTTGGTATTAGTGCAGACGAACCTCAACAGATTTCTATGGTAGAAAACACTAGAGACTTGGTGTTGCGGTGGAAAATATGCAGATTCTCTTTGAGGCTTAAATGAGAAATGAAAAGTGTTGATGTAGAATCAAACTCGAAGAGATGGGCAGGAAATAGAAATAGGTGATTTAAAAATAATGTTCCATCAGTTTATGTAGATATTTGGAAGGAACAACAATCCATTGTCCATAGGGAAGGAGAATACACGTAATATCATTAAACATCTCTTAGATAATGAAGGTTATACTGTACCATTGAGGTTGAACAAGATTTCCTGTATTTGTTGAAGTTGGAGCTAAAGGGTGGTTTTATAAGAGACAGAAGTTCTTCACGTTGACCGTACCCTTGATAATTTGAGAGTCGGCCTAGAGACAATGCATTTGGAAGGGCAAGCACATAAGTGGTATCAGTTAATCCTAAAATATAGAACTCAATAGGGACCGATGGAATGGGTAGAGTTCATACCCTCCCTTAACTAGAGATTTAGAAGAGATTTTTAAAAACCTTGTGGGTGAATTGAAGGACTTGAAGCAAGAAGGCTCAATGTTGGAGTATTGTGCCTAGTTCAATAAATATTCTAATAAACTCTTGCTTCTAGAAAATTACTTGATAGGGTTCTTCTTCATTGGCCTTAAATTGGAGTTAGAGCTCACAGTTAAATTGCTCGATCCTCAAAGTCTCCAACAAGCATAAGTTCTTGCAGAACGATGATGAACAAAGGGGTCGCCTCAATAACTATAACAACTATGCCAAACAATGGGAATGGAATCTTGCCCACCTTTAGTATCTTAAGAAGTGTAAACAAAGTCAATTACCTCAAGATTAACAAAGGGCAAAGTATTGTGAGTAGTAGAGATTTTGATGAAAAAATGGCTAAGGGATTGTGCTTTTGGTGTGATGACTGAAATACACTAGGGCATGTGAGAAGAAGCAATTTTAGTTGTATATGGTGGAAGGAGAAGAAGTTACACGCATGGGAGTTGAGGGTTAGGCAATAGAGGAGAATGAGGAGCAATTAATACCTAATGTATCCCTTCAAGCTATGATGGGATTAAGCAACAAGGAGGAGTATAGACAAATGAGGATTATAGGAATGCATCAAAACAAACTCCGCATATCTTGATTTACAAAGCTAGCACTCATAATTTTTTGAGAGTTGTTAGAAAAGGATGCAAGGAGATTGAGGAATTACCACCTCTTTATATTATAGTTGGAGGAGGCTTGTAGTTGGGCTACCATTAGTCTTGCAAAGGATTTGGATGGAGCTTGCAAGGCTTGAGGTTCACTACTGATGCATTGGTTATCAAGCTACACTGAATGATGTGTTGTGCAACTTTAGAACTTGCACAACGAGATTCAAATGGGAAGGCAAGTTGGTAACACTAATTGGGAATCCAAACAAGAATGCTAATGGAATTTTTGGTAAGGACATTAACAAAATCCTTAAAAACTTCAAATGCGGGAGCATATATATGATCCAGCTTTCACATCCTATTGAATGCCACGTGCAACAAATAAGATTTGGAATTAGCCAAACATAATGGATGAATTAAATGGATTGTTAGGAGAATTTGGGAGTGTAATTAAAGAACATGACTAGTTACTACCTGGAACTCATGATCATCGAATCAAGTTGAAAGAAATAGTGGAATCAAGTTGAAAGAAATAGTGGAACTATTAGGATTTAGCCTTATAAGATTTTTGGAGAATACAAAGATGTCATATAGAGAGTTGTGCAAGAACTAATGAGGCAATGATTAATAGCATTCGGCCCAATAGGTATTTCAAAGAATAAAAAGATGCCATAGAAAGAGTTGTGCAAGAACTAATGAGGCAAGGATGTGTCAACTCCTATGCTTCACCTGAGGTGTTGGTAAAAAAGAGCAAGAACTAATAAGGGAAGGATTTCTTAGCCCTTATGCTTCACTTGAGGTGTTGGTCAAAAAGATAATTCTTGGAGACTGTGCATTTATTATAGAGAGCTCAATAAATAGATTGTAAAAAGTACTTGATGAACTTCATGGCTTAAGTTGGTATTCTAAGCTGGACTTAAGGTCTGGTTACAATCAAATTCAAATCCATGAAGAAGACAATCCAAAGAGAACTTTCAGGACACATGAAGACTACTATGAATTCTTAATGATGCCCTTTGGGCTAACCAATGCACCTTCTATATTCCAAAGTCTTATGAATGAGATCTTCAGACCTTATCTCCGAAAGTTCATCTTGGTCTTCTTCGATGATATCTTGGTGTACAACAATTTTTTTCAATAACACTGGGAGAGGTGCTCCAAGAGATCATGCAAAGATGTAAACACTCCATAATCACCAACTATTCATAAAACAAAGCAAGTGTATCTTTGGGGCAAGTCAAATAGATTACATGGGCCTTTCAATTTCAACTCGTGGTCTATTTGTTGACTTGAAGAAGAGAACAACTATGCAACATTGGCCTATACCTTTGTCATTTAAATAATTAAGAAAAATCTTGGGATTGATAGGTTACTATAGGATATTCATCAAATATTATGGTATTTTAACTAAGCCCTTGATAGAGTTGCTAAAGAAAAAATATGCCAGAATATGGGAATGGTGAAAACTAGCAAAGAGCTTTTGAGCAACTCAAGAAAGCTTTCATCTTCGCACCAATGTTAGCACCATCGGATTTTTCACAACCCTTCACAAAAGTGGTAGATGCGAGTGGGATGCAGATATTGGCAATACTTCAATAATAAAAATCCAATTGCATTCCTAAGTAGGATATTAGCTAACAAAGCACATGGGACTCTCTACATTCGAAAAAGAGTTTTTGGCAATCATTAAGGCCATCAAACAAACAATGATACCATTAACTTAATAGGAGAACATATCAGACACAAGCATACCTTTGGAGCCTCAAATACCTACTAGAGCAAAGAATTGCGACATTTTCTAGCAATCATGGTTGCCTAAATTGAGGGGATTTGATCTTGAACTGGTGTATAGGAGTGGAGAGGAGAATAAGATAGCTAATGCCCAACCTCGAATGACCAACACAAGTTGTTAAAACTAGTAGTGGCTCAAGCTTACACTAACTTGATTGAAGAAACTAAACAAGGATGGGAGAGGGATGTAATAGTCCAAGACCTTGTTAAGAAACTTGAAGCCAGAGAAATCTATTTAGGGGTTTATGAATGGAGGGATAGATTACTTAGGTGGAAGGGCAGGCTAGTAGTGACTAGTGATAATCATTTGAGGGAAAAGCTAATATCCATGGCTCGTCATGGTCCTTAAGGTGGGCATAAAGAGGGTGCAAACCATGTTCTACTGGATAAACTTGGCTAGTTATGTAAGAAATTATATCAAAAAGTGTTTGATATGTTAAAGGAACAAGCATGATGATGTAGCATACCCAAGGTTGCTTTAATCCATACCAATACTAGAGGATTGTTGGATTGAAATTAGCATGGATTTAATCGAAAGATTATCCCCATCTAGATGTACGTTTGTAAGCAAGTATTCACACGTTGTTGCAAAAACATCCACACGCTGCACTAGAGATAATAGAAGTGTCTAAGTTCTACATGGCTATGCTCCTCATATATGTCTCTTACTTTGTAGGAGAGGCCAGGTTCTCGTGGTGGATCAAGCTATGAAGGATCGATAAACGGCTTTTATGTTTGCAAAGTTTCATTTGAGGTGAGCTCTACATTTGATAAAACAAGAAGTTGATAAAAAGAGGTCAAATAAGGTGTTTGAAGTAGGCCAATCGGTATTCCTAGCATTCACTATTGAAGAAAGCTCATTCCAAGATCGCTCCCCTATACTATGTACCTTACCAAATCATTGAAAAGATTGCTAGGGTAGCATATAAGTTGCAATTACCAACGAAGTCATTGATCCATCCCATATTTCATGTCTCTCAACTTAAGAAATATGTGTTTGATCAAGAGCCATTCTCAATTGACCTATTGCTAGCTCTTAGACTTGCAAATCAAACACCATTAACAATTTTGAACTGAAGAAGGGTTGAACATCATCATAGGCTACTGATACAAGTATTAGGGCATTGGTTGGATGGAACACTGGATAATGCAACATAAGAGACCTTGTTTGAGCTACAAAAGGGATTCCCTTAAGCAAACCTTGTGGACAAGGTTTTTGAAGGAGGAGACAGTGTTTTGTAAAATGAATGAGAAGAACAACGATGAAAAGAAAATAAAATGATGTTGCATCACTAGTTGTTTAAATTTAAAATGCATTGTTTTGCATATATTGATGTAACAAACTTAATACATGTACCTTATACACAATGAAAACAAATATCCTTCTGATAGCTTTTGTAATGATTGTATCAGAAAACTAATGAAAATGATATGTTCTCTCTCTCTCGTCTTGCTGATTCTCTTTACTTTCTATCTATAAACTTCTGTCAAACACTTGTGAATCAATCACCTCCTTCATTCTAGTTTCACGTAATATGTTCCTATAGCTAACTTAGGGACTGAAAAGTCTTTTTTCAGGTAAAAGCAATTAATTTCCCTCCATGTTTTGCTCTGTTCCTAGAATTGATTCCAGACCAAAGAAAATTTTGATATTAAAGAAGACAACAAATTTTTCTTTTAGATCATGATATTCTAAATATTGCCCTTTCCCCTTTTCTTGAATTGTCCATTGCTTAAATCATTGAACATTTGGAAGTTCCAAACTACTTTATGGACAATATTGATATAAAACATGTTTCAATAAGTAGGTAGGCTGCAAAAATGCACTCTGAAAAGAGAAGTCGCTGTGCATCTGGCCCTGCAAAGCTTTATACTTTCTTCGACTTGTAAAAGATGTGCAATATTTACACCTATTGTACTTTGGTGATGTGCCTAAAATCCAAACATCTTTGCTGTCTTCTCCTATGTATGTAAGTTCTGTTTATTCGTCCTTAGCATGTAAAATGTAAAATGTGAAATGTGAAACTGATGTTTAGTTAATAAGCAATCTACACCTAGGTCTCATCTAATAGTATAATCTTTTGGTTTTGTTGGTCCTTGATTTGGTATGTGAACCTTATGTTTGAGAGTGCTTAAGTTGAGGCTGTGGCCTCCTAACTTAAGTTTCATTTACAGTACAAGTTATAGTCTGCTTGGCCTATTTCCACTTTCCATCTAATGATCTTCTGTGTGAGTTGGTGATGCAGTGTTTGGCATATATAGTATTGGATCTACCTTATTGCATAAATTTTTGTGCTTTTTAATTTCTTGACATCTGATAGTAAAAATAAATGCCATGGTTGATGCTTTTCTCATGCCTATTGCTGTTGACCAACTGATAGCTATATTTGTTATACAGGTTCTTGACTACTGCAATGCTTCTGCAAAAGATTACAAATGCATATTCACTTCTGGGGCAACTGCAGCGCTAAAGCTGGTTGGGGAGTCCTTTCCTTGGAGCCATGATAGCTGCTTTATGTACACAATGGAAAACCACAATAGTGTGCTTGGAATCAGAGAGTATCTTTTTTTAAAAAAAAATTGAATAAGGGTTGAATTAACTATAGCAAAGCTATCTCAACATTACAATGCGTTCGCATTGAAATAAATTACAAAGCCAATTACAGAAATAAATTACAAAGACATGAAAATTAACAGTATTTGTTACAAATTCCATGTAGTCTTCGTTCCTGTTGATAGATTGTGCTAATTAAATTTAGCTAACATAATGACTTTTATCTAGTTGATGATGTCTGCAACTAAGTTGTACTTGTTAACTACCTCATTCATGTAGATCCTCATGTTTCTTTCCTTCTTTATAAAATAAATCAGAGAGTATCTTGAAGATTTTTTTAATCCTCTATCTTATCTTGAACTGACTAATAATCAATCCTGCTTCCATAGTTTGATTGCCTTATTACATTTTCTGGTATTCCTACACTTACCCTGTTCATTATAATTGATGTGGTGCCTTAGTTCAATGGAGTGGTGATATCCATGAACTTAGGATTTACCAGCTTGTTATAATAAGTCATTCTTGATTAAGCAGGATTCATATGACATGAAAAACTTGTGCAATTTTCCATTTTATGTTAAGATTCTAGAAGTAGTGGTTGCCTACCCTTGACAATATCTAGGTATGCTCTAAGTCAAGGTGCTGCAACATGTGCTGTAGATGTTGAAAATCCTTCGCATTGTTGTCAACCATCCACAAACCATTCAAATTCAGTAAAAATATTGCAACACCCAGTACAAAGGAGAAATAAAGCTAAAATTATGGAGGGAAGACCTACAGGTAACTTTTTGATTCACTATTTACAGTATTAGCATAAAGACTTTGAATTTGTCGAACACTTAACCTTCTACTTGCTGGTACAATTAGCCTCTTTTGAGTTGGGAAAAAGATTCTCAATCTCACTGTGCTCCAAGTATGCCAATAATGGACAAGATCATCTTTTCATAGAAGCTTGGGACCTATTTTGAAAATATTAAGAGTCACGTGTTGACAAGTCATGCAATGATAATGCAGAAATGAAGTCTTAATGACAGGTGTTTGTTTTAAGGAATAGTACATTCACCATTATGGGCATTTGCAGGTGATACTTACAACTTGTTTGCATTCCCATCAGAGTGCAATTTCTCAGGTTTGAGATTTGGCCTTGACTTGGTGAACTCTGTAAAAGAAGAATCAGAAAAAATTTTGGAAGGTTCTCCATATTTCAAGTAAGTCATCGTTTTCATCAATCACTATTTGGTCTAAATTTTCCATTGGTGTTCACTATTCACTATGGGTTTTATCCTTCCAGAATGTAGGCTACACACTCATTATATATTGGAGATGTGGTCAATTTTGATAGTATGTGTTCTAGACTTGCCTATTATAGTTTAGTAATTCAAGAACATCTAGTTTCATCCAGTAAGTTGAATATGGGCCCATTTGGTTGAGCTTTTATCAATAGAGCTTTTATCAGTAGAGCTTTTCTCAGTAGAGCTTTTTTTAAAAGCCAGTTGGCTGTTTGGCTGTCAATTAAAAAAACAACTTTTTAAAAAGAGCTTCATATAGTAGACTGTTTGGCAACATAAAAATAAAAAGCACTTTTATTAATTTTAACTATATTTTATTTTATAATAAAATTAT
>JAOTIZ010000004.1:9410865-9435231 GCA_027123425.1 Erythroxylum panamense
TCCATGTAAATATAAAGGTTTTGAAGTTTAAATGTATCTTGTATATGTTTTCTAAGAATGTATGGTTGTATGGTTAAATTTGACAAAAAGAAAGAGTAAAGTGAGATTACTTTATGTTTTGGAAACAATCATAATCCTAGGAGTGTGCTACTGCCTTTGAAGTATATTTGGTTTGGTTTCCGTTATGAAAGTTTGGAAGATTGAATTTTATGCAGGTAATAGAGAGAAAATTGAAGATTTTGGCTAGAGCACTTTTAGGGAAGGTGTTGTCCAATTTTTCCTAAAATGGGCAAAAACTTGATTTGTGTTTTAGACATCCTTAGGGCTTGAATTGAATTGATATGCCTTCTTGAAGATTGTAGTACTTGTTGAGAGCTTTCAAATGATATATAATTTGTCCCTTTTCGACTTAAGATGAAGAAGATATAAGGTTTGAAAGTTTTCAGTTACTGTTCATAAGAGTTTGTTTTGGCAGATCTTTTAGCAGGGTTTTTCACCCCCTTAGAATCTGCTTTGATTTTTGTACTCTTCATAGAAAATATAGCTTATCTTTCCCGCTTTCTATTGATGTATACTATGCTTTATTTGGAGTTAGGAGTAAAATGTTATGGGGGTTAGACCTAGTTCAGTTACTGTTCATTTGACAAGTTTGGACAGAACTTTTAGAAGGGTTTTTCACCCCTTTAGAGTTTGTTTTGGTTTTTTCATCCTTCATAGAAAATGTATATTATCTTTCTATCTTTCCAATGATGTATAATATGTAATTTTTACAGTTAGGAGTCAAAGTTATGAGGTTGGAAAGAAAACAGTTACTGTTCATGTAGACAAATTACTGTTCCATTGGTCTTTTCATTGGCAGAAACTTTGAGAGTGTTTATAACTCTTTGAATGACTGAATTGCTTCTTTTGCCCTTCATGAAGGTTGTAAATCATCTCTTTATCTTTCCAATGAGGTAAAATGTGACATTTTTAGGCTTTTGTGCTAAAAGTTATGAATATTCAAACTTCTAGTATAGTGCAGGAATTTCTTTAATTGTGGCAGAAACTTTGAAACAATTTTTGACCTTTTAAAGGCCAAACTAGTTTTTCAATTCCGCATGGAAGTTGTAGAGCTTCCTTTTACCTTTTTATTGATACCAAATTTGTGAGTTTTGGAATTGGGTATGAAGAGTTAAGAATTTTCAAAAATTTCAGGTTAATGTTTGGTTTCCAAAGAAAAAAAATCATATGTATCCATATACATATGGAATTTCGTACTCGTCGGCGCCCTCGCGAGGGCGAGCGAGCTCCTCGCCTTGCGAAGGCCTCGCCCCCACGAGCAGCTCGCGATCGCGACCGCGAGCGGCCCGCATGCGCGAGGCGACGCCGTTTGTGCGTTTTTTATTTTCTTTCATTTTCCTTTTTCCAAATTAAACCTCCTCTCACTCTTTTGCTTGTAACTTTTTCGTTTGGCCTCCGATTCACTCAATTTTCGAAGCATTGGTTTTCTAAGAAATATTTATACCCCTTCATGCAAAAATTTAGAATTTTTGGGATTAAGTAGAATTTCTCGGCTTTATCAAAAAGAGACAATTAGACGGAAAATGGGAACACACTTCCGTATTTTGGGATTTTCTTAATCTAGAGAGATCCGATTGAGGTGTTTTTTTATGCTTATGAACCCAGAGACATGGAATTTCATTTTAGTTTAGGAATTGGATTTTATTTTGGGTCCTAAGTAGATCAATTTTTTTATTGGGAGAAAATTTGGGTGAATTTATCCAGATTTGTTCGGATGATATGAAATAAGTCTGTTTTGAGGTGAATCTTACAAGATCAGTACTGATTGAATTAAAAATACGTTTGTTTTGAGTTTCCAATTCGTGGTGAGGAATCCCTCCCTCGTGAGATGCGCGCCCAGATGTCACGTAGGACGTTAGACGCGTGTCTCACCGGGGAGGGGTTCCAACAATAAGATTATTATTCCAAACTAGCTTGCACCATGCTACTTGGGATCCCCTCGGTTTCAACTATTCATGACTTATTTTGTTTATAATATTCCCTCTAGGGTAGTTATGCCATTTGTACCAATCCTTCACCTCCAAGTTAGGAGAATACTATGGGATCAAATGGCTTAAAACCTTTGGACAAGTATCTTACTGACCATCCTTAATCCATTCCCTTACATTAGCTCTAGCAGGTACTTCCCTCATAACCTATATATTAAGAGGGCTATTGATTAATTCCCCATTTCTATATCACTTATAATACCATAGAAAGGCTATAAATCCATCAACAATATTGCAACTTATATTATGTTCAATAGAGCTTCTTATTTTCAACAATTGAGCTACGAATCAAGAGTGAGAGACTTTGTTTTGAATAGTCTAAAAGCTTACCCCTTTAAATGTGTACTATGCATCCACTTCATCCATAAAGATTATTTGCCCACCAAGACCTTCCAAATCCTTTTAGCCATTAATATTTTACACTAATAGCAGTGATCCCCAATCCACTCTCCTTAAGGGTTTTGCACATTTTTGACCATTTTACCTTGGCCTTAAACCCATTTACATTGAGTTAACCCTACTAAAACTTTCTCATTAACCCTTTAATTGTTTTGTTTATTCCTGTGGATAAAAACATATGAGCACTCTAATAAATATGCATTAATTTGATAATGGATTTAATCAATTGTAGTTTACCTCATAAGAAAGATCCTTACAAATCTAAATTTTCATCCTCTTCTGAATTGTTTTTAAATCAAATGCAATCATTCCTTAAACTGTAGCTTCCTTGTTGCCAAAGGCAATCCCAAATACATTAAAGGATGGAACTTAATAGATAATTTTGTAAAAGATTTTAGCCTCTCTGCATATTGGAAACCACTTATGGAAAGTATGATATGGTTCTTATTGTAGTTTATGTCTAACCCAAATAGAGCTTTTAAATTGTTTTAAATTTGATATCAATACATGGACATATTTAGGCTTGACCTAGGAGAATAATAGTAAGTCATTTGCAAAGCATAAACTAGTTAGCTCAATCCTTTTACATTTTCTATAGTTATTGAAAATTTCATTTCACAAGGTATTTTCTTCAACATTTGGGTCAATGCCTCCATATATAGAATGAATAAGTAAGGAGAAAGGCAATCTTCTTAAATAAGTCCCCTAGCACCCTTAAAAAGCTTAGAGGTTAATCTATTTATTAGAATATTAAAGCAGTCCTGTATCCATTTCCTCAATGTATCAAGGAATCTAAGAGTTTTTAATAAGTTAGAGATAAAGTCTTAACTAATGCATTCAAAAGTTTTATTAAAAGTCACTTTTATTACATAATTTTGAGTTGATTTTTTCCTTATATAACCATTCTTAAGCTCTTGGGCTATTATTCTCAATTTACTCCCTTGAAGAAAGTACCTTGATTATCACTTATAAGAGAATGAAGCATAAGTTTTTGTAACATCCCATATCACCAGCTTATAGATATTGTACGCTTTGGGCCTTGACCCAGCCAAGTCCTCACGGTTTTGCTTTTCTCGAGAGCTTCCCAGGAGGTCACCCATCCCGGTACTACTCTTGCCCTAGCACATTTAACTTTGAAATTCTGATGGGATCCGGTGCGTTAGACTATGGAAAACATGTCTGTAAGGGAGGCCTAGCCTCCTGTCGGTCCAATCGGCCCAAGAACTGGCTCTGATACCACCCTATAATAACCCAGATCACTCGCTCACAGATATTGTCTACTTTGGACCTTGACCCAGCCAGCCCTTACGGTTTTGCTTTTCCCAAGGCCTTTCCAAGAGGCCACCCATCCTAGTACTACTCTCACCTAAGCACATTTAACCTCGGAGTTCTGATGGGATCTGGTGCATTAGGCCATGAAAAACGAGTCTATAAGGGAGAGGTATCCGTACCCTTATAAGGCATACTTTGTTCCCCCTTCAACCGATATGGGATCTCATACTCTCCACCCCCCTGAGGGCCTAGCTTAGCTGGCACAAGGGTTTGGGTACTGGCTTTGATACCACTTGTAACAGCCCAGATCACCCACTCACACCCACTCACAGATATTGTCCGCTTTGGGCCTTGGCCCAGCCAAGCACTCACTGTTTTGCTTTTCCCGAGAGCTTCCCAGGAGGTCACTTATCCTGGAACTACTCTTGCCCTAACACATTTTACCTCGGAGTTCTGATGGGATCTAGTGCGTTACAACATGGAAAATGCGTCTGTAAGGGATGCCTAGCCTCCTGTCGATCCAACTAGCTCGAGAACTTGCTCTGATACCACTCCTTCTAATAGCCCAGATCACCCACTCACAGATATTGTCCGCTTTGGGCCTTAGCTCAGCCAAGCCCTCACGGTTTTGCTTTTTCCAAGAGCTTCCTAGGAGGTCACCCATCCTGGAACTACTCTTGCCCTAGCATGTTTAACCTCAGAGTTCTGATGGGATTCGATGCATTAGGTCATAGAAAATGCGTCTATAAGGGAGGCCTAGCCTCCTGCCGGTCCAACCAGCCCGAAAACTAGCTCTAATACCACTTTTTTGTAACAGTCCAGATCATCCACTCACAGATATTGTCCGCTTTGGGCCTTGGCCCAACCAAGTCCTCACAGTTTTGCTTTTCCCGAGAACTTCCTAGGAGATCATCTATCCTGGAACTACTCTTGCCTATGCACATTTAACCTTGGAGTTCTGACGGGATCCGGTGCATTAGGCCATGGAAAACGCGTCTGTAAGGGAGAGGTATCCGTATCCTTATAAGATGTACTTCGTTCTCCGCTCCAATCAATGTGGGACCTCACACTTTCCAGCTCTCTTAGAGCCTAGCCCTCTTTAGGACCTAGCCTAGCTGGCACAATAGTTCAGGTACCGACTCTGATAGTCCAGATCACCCGCTTACAGATATTGTTCGCTTTGGGTCATGGCCCAGCTAAGCTCTCACGGTTTTGCTTTTCTGACTCTTGGGAAAATGCATCTGTAAGGGAGAGGTATCTATACCCTTATAAGGTGTATTTCATTCTCCTCTCCAACCGATATGGGATCTTACAACTTTAGTCTATTTACCATGATTTTGGATAGGACGTTATAAAGGAAATTAATGAAAGTAATATATCTACAGTCTCTGAAGCTTGAAGGATTAGGAACCTGAGAAACAAGACATAAGCAAGTTTTATTAAACTCTTTGTGGAGGACTCCACTATTAGAAAATTCCTTAATAACTTAAGTCACCATAGTATCCACTTGTGGCCAAGTTTTCTGGAAGAAGAATCCATTTATTCCATAAGGACCAAAGGCTTTTTGATCATTCATTTAGAAAACTATTCTCTCTATTTCCTACTCTTCCACAGGTTTGATTAGAGCTAGGATATCCTCCTGCTTAATTTGTTAATTGAAAAAAAGCTCAACAAATGAGGAACTAAAGGAATATGTACCAATTAAGTTCTTGAAAAATGCATTGCCCTATTTAGTAACTCATCTTGCTTATTGATCAATGATCCCCTTTAAGAAGTAATTAACCATATTTTATTTTGATTCCAGTCATTATTGAATTAAAGAAAAAATTAGTACATATATAATTTAGCTTTATTTAGGAAATTCATCTATGTTTGCTCCTATTTAAATGATAATTCCTTATTACCAAGATCATTAGGGAGGCTTTACTGAATCTGAATTAGTTTTTCCTTAGCATTTAGCACAACATGTTTGGTATCTAAGTCCTTTTTAGCATTCAACCTAGTACCTAAGTCCTTTTTAGCATTCAACCTCTTCAAATCCTACTTGATGCTCTTTAATTTTTAAACACAAATAAATTTCTTTGTCTCACAAGTCTAAGTTCATCCCTTTGGCTAAGGTATCTTGAAAACCTTCATCAAGATATTGTCTACTTGAAAGATAGTTACTAAATCTAAATGGACACTTTCTAAATACCTTTTGGAACGTATCCTATATTTTGATAAGCATGTGGTCTAAAAATAAAGGTTCCATAAATCTTGCTTTGCTTTGAAGGAAGTTGGTAAAACTATTTGATTCACTAAAACTTTATCCAACTTTTCCTGAGAAAACCCCTTGGCTCTTGCTTATTACTCTAAGTGAATCCATTATCCCATATCTTAGATCTAGCATTTCTAGGCTTTCTACACAATCTTTGAAGTGTTCATTGTAATTTTTAAAGCTTTAATGGCCTTTAGCTTCAAACCTATACGAGATTGAATTAAAGTCTTTACTTATTATCCATGTGCCTTAGTAGATTTCCTTATTTTCTTTAACCATTCCCAAAATATTTGATATATATTGTTAGGCGTATACAAATCAAATCCTTATTTTAATTTTGAATTTATTAAACAATTTAGTATAGAGCAAATAAGGGTCGATCTTGTGGGGAAAGTTAATTTTCTAATTTTGTCTATTAATTATAATACTTTTAAAAGATACAATTACATTTTAATAATTTCACTCATACGAAAGAAATTCTATCCTAAAGGAAAAAACATGATCAATGCAGCAACACATAATATCTTCTAAGATTATTAATATGCAAAATTAAAAATTAAGAAAATAAACTTTCAATACATTCTTGGAATGACACAATCAATATTTACAAGCTAGAAATCTACTTTCTTTGTCAAAAAGTTATAATCATTCAAAATATATAAAGCTGGAATTTTTAGTGATGATACTTAGTTATATAAATCCTCACAATTTTCTGTTGGACAACTTTTGTTTCATCTTTTAATACTTTTAAAATAATCATAATTTGGTGTTTACTCTTCCAGTTATATTAAGACATATATCTTTACATAATTCATCTAATAAAACATCTTTCGATAAACGAATGAACTGTTAAAAAATTTCCATATTTTCCATAGTGTATATTAATCAACATATTCGTGTGAAATATCCATTACATATTTCTGTTTAAAATAATAAATTATGCTATGCTATTTTTTGAGTTGAGATGAGATTAAACATACATAATGAAACACATATAAAGATTTCATCCAAGCTGTCCATTTTCATCCAATTATCCTCACATATAAGTTTAACTTTACTATAAGTGAAGGGGGTGTTTGATGTTTAAAACAAATCAAATTATATTTAGAAATCAAAGACATAAAACATAAATCTAACCTAATATTTACGAATGAACAAGCATGTTTCAAAATTTAAATTTAGTCATACAATTTTGACATATCTGAGAAAACATGAGAAATTTAATAGATTAAATGTAGAAAACCATCTAGCTAGTTCCTACCTATCCCTTTTCACTATTTAGAATTTAACCAACTTAACTCAAGCTTAAAAAACACATTAAGCATAAGGGAACACAATCAAAAAGCAAAATTTATTCGATGAATGTCGAAATTCTAGCTTATACAACTCCATATGAATTATTAATTCAACTTATCATGTTCAAATAATCAAGGGCATCTCCGAGCAAATAAGAACATGAATCCTCAAAATTAGGAATTCTAGCAATTGCATAAATGTTAAATGCATTAGGTAATCAATTGAATTAAATCAAAAGAATATCCCAAGTAGTCAAAACAAAATGTCTAAAATGGAATTCAACAATTAATCATATCTAAAGCTTGTAAAATTGGAAACAAGGACAATGAGGGTTTAGAAAAGCTCATTGAAGTAATCTACCTTCAGACCTCAGACCAGCGCTTTCTTGGTTTAAAGATCACCTTACCAACCTTAAACTAGCTCAAAATAGGTAGTAATTGGTTCCCTATCACCCCAATCACTCATTGGAACAACTCATTGCATTAACTTGCCTTAGAAGGATGATAAAACCTCTCGAAGCTCTCAACCTTGCATGAATGCTTGCTCATCTTTTCCTCCCCACTGCTACCTTTTTATACCCTAAAAAATGTCTCCAAGAGCCATGCATTGCTTGAACTTTGATGATTTTCCTCCTACTCTTCCATTTCAGAAGGATTGGGATGAGTTTCTACTTAGCTCTTCCATTTTGAAGAGATTTGGAGATAATGTCGAGTAGGTGAGTCTCTTTTGTTAGAATATATTTTATGGGCTACAATCAATTGTAATTTTGTTTTATTAAAAACAGGCTAATGATATGATCCCTATTAAGATACCTATGGTCCACTATTATTGTGATCCCTATTGGACTTGAGCCCTTTATATAGTTAGTGTGTTTAATGGTGTAGGCCTAACCCTAAGGCCCATGATGGGCAGGCCTCGGGTAATATTAATGGCTAAGTCCCCACAGCATTCCCTATATACATACATATAATCTCTTTACGGTTTGTTCCATTGGTAACTGTAATAACAAAAAGAGAAAGTGGATTTGTTTGTGGAAGCCTTAGCCATCACCGAACACTTGAGCGGTGTCTTCATAATTAATTGATCATGTCTTCAACACGTAAGTATCGGTATTCCTTATCATGTATTGTTATTCTTGATTCTGGTTTTCTTACATATCTGCCTTCGAACATTTTTTCGTAACAACAAAACATGGCAAACTTGTAATAGGAATAACTCCACATAATTCACTACGTAAAGTAATGCCTTTTCCTTGTCAATGACATGCAGTTTCAGGAAGCAACTCTTGATTTAAACTGCTTCATCCTTTGTAAAAATTCAATTTTCACTGGCAGCATCACCATGATTTTTTGTTAAATTTAATGATATTGCCTTCTGTTTTAACGTCGTAAAAGCTATGTTCTATCTGCTTTGGGAATCTGGCGAGGTGGAGAAAGGTTTTATCCAATTTGCTAGGCACTTTCTTTCCAATAGCAAGATTCGCACGAGTTCAACCCAAGAAGAGCGAAAGTTTAACGAAAAAAGAGTAATTTGGAGAGAAAAGATGATGCTTTGGTAAAAGTAATTTGGAAAGGTAATTTGCCATTAATGGCAATGCTCGATCACGGAGGACCAGGCAAGGTCCGTACAAGAAGAAGATGCCGATATCTTTTTGGCCCACCACTTAAATCTATATTCTCATCACAAAACACGTGTTGTGTTCAAAAACACTACAGTTATCATAAGGCTATTCTTGATTTTAAGTGTCGAATTTATGTATAGGGGCATCTAATGGTCGGTTTGGTTGTACTGATCTTCTTGTCTTTGGTATAGATTCTTAAATCAGCAGTAGTTCTAAGCATCGGTAATGAATGACTCTCAGGTTGAGTCGATGGCCTGAATCCATTCTTAGCTTAATGCAGCGAGAATCTCAAACTTATCAATAGTGGCATAGCAACATGATCGTGAAAACAATATATCTCAAAGAAATAATTAAAGAGCCTTGTCTATTGCATGTCAGGAAAGGTCAAATATTTCTTTAGTGAACATCAAACGTTAGCTAACTGATAAGGAACTACTTTTATTGTCAGACCGTATTTCAACTTAAGAGATATATTGTAGCATCAAAACTTGAGGTGATTTAACGCATTCCCAAAGAAAATGAATCACGTCCGAAGGGACTTGACATTAAACAAAAAAAAAGGATATCACATTCTCTCATCCTGATATCATTTATTAGATCAAGATGTAACTTATTTCAATAGTAAAAACATCAAGTATGAAGTGAATCCACATAAAAAGAATATTATATTTATTTTCTATTTTTTATATGAATAATTCATAGTTTATATTTCTTTCTTATAGACACAACTCTTATTATCTTTTTAAAATAATAATCCATGATTTTACACTTTATGTCTCAGGCCAGTGATAATTTCCCTTCTTTCACGTTAGAGAAACAGATAGACATGTGTCATAGTTTGACTGTTATTTCTCATGTCATTTCTACTTCTGCAAATAAAAAGGATAACGACAACATGATCGATAGCTTTGGCCGTCAGTTCAATTGAAGCTGAATTACACGTTATACTCTCTTAAAGACTTTGAACAATTCTGTTGGCTGAGAACTTCAGCAAACCATACACCATTATCGTTGTTCGCATCAAAGAGCATTCTGATGGCTTGTCACCTCATCACCAATGTGATGTCATTGTAAGTGACGAATTAATAGCCAAAAGATATTCCCCATTTACACAGAATAACCATAACAATTACAGGAGTTACAGGACCAGTCCAGTCGTTTTCACTTTTTTAATTTATGGCACTTCATCGTTTTGGATGTGAGCTGTGCTTCTCCTGTTTTTCTATTTGTCTGGTGTTAACTCCAAATTATCCATACCAGACATCAAGTAGGATGCAGTAGTCACCAAATTCTGTGTATGTTTCACATGCAGATCGAGATGACCCACTTGACAGTAAGAGGAGAAGATTAATGATAAATAACAGTCCTAAGCTGTGTTATACCGAAACAAAAGAATAGAAATTAACAAAGAGAATGTAAAATTAGGAATTATATTTGTGTTTAGCTCAAGTTAATTGAGTTTTGGGTTGGGATTAGATTTATTTTAAATTTTTAGGCTTCAAGTTGGATTTGAACTTGAGATACTAGTTTGGCCTAGTCTAAAATATGAATATATCAAATAAAAATGATATCATTTTCAAAATAAAATCATTGATCTTGATCAAGGGTGCCTTGAGATTCGTGCTACTCAAGTTTGACTTGAGCTTGAACTGTAAGTTTTAGGCCTTGCCTAAACTCGATTCAACTCACCACCAAATCTACCACAACAAGAAATCTGCCATTTACTGACAGAAAAAACCGACAGTAAACGATAAAATTCTGTCAGAAATAAAAAGACAGATAAAGGCATCGCTAATATGATCGTAAGTAAATTTAATAACGAAAATTATGTGTCATTCCGTCAGTAAAAAATACCGACAGACAGATGTAACTGTCAATAAACTATCATTAAGATAATCGCAAAGGTTTCAATATTACCGACAGAAGAAGAAGATCGGTCGGTAAATATCACAAATAATTCTCGACGGTTTATGGTATTCTGTCGGTAATTATATGCATTTTTGCAATAGCCTACATTCCATCGATAATTGAAAGTAAGAAATTTTTTAAAAAAATATCGACATGAATTTTTATTTGATGATCTTATAAAAAATGCATAATTTCAACAATTATGAATTATCTGTACATAATAAAAATAGAATATGACCTGCAAAAGATGTAAAAATAGAAATATTATGGTGAAAGCTGAATAGGATATACAATATGATAAAGTATTTTTTTATAAACTTAATTAATAACTTTAGTTTGAATAATTTTGAAAAGTTATAGAAATTCTATATGATAAAGTATTTTTTTATAAACTTAATTAATAACTTTAGTTTGAATAATTTTGAAAAGCTATATAGAATTCACAACCATAAAAATTAAGTACAAAAAAATAAAATTAAGAGATCGAAATTAAAAAAATAAAAGTTAAATTAACAATAGAAATTTAATTAAAAATATATTAAGTTATTTTATAACGCTTAATGTTTAGACTAACCAATAACAACTTCAATTCAAGTTTAAGAGAATTATAGATATAAAAATAGTTAGTTAGGAAGTTAATTAATAGTCATTTTTATGAGTTTATAAAAGCCTCTACCTCTCCTTTTCTTTTTGGTATGAGATTGTAATACCACCTCTTATGTGAGATCTCGTAATCTTTCCTTCTTGAGCCGTTGATATCCTCATCAAGACTCAATCTACAACCCATAATCTTCACTCCTGTTCTAATATGGAACCATACTAAAAGTCTGTTAGAAGTTGTCTGTTACTCAAGGCCTTGTCATAGTCTACCTTTATTATCTTGAGCCAACATTGTACTAATATAAGTTTTGCTTTGATATCATTTATAGTGCGCTGTGTCTAAACTGAACCAACAACGAATTCAATTTTAACTTAAAGAGAACCACATACTTATGAATAGTTAGTTGGGGAGTTAATTAGTAGTCCCATATAGGACATAGATATAACAATCCCATATCAAAAAGAAAAGGAGATGCAAATACTTCTATAAATCTATGAAAAGACTACTAATCAAATTTCTATCAAACTATTTTAGACTATATGATTATCTTTAACTCAAATTGGAGTTGTTGTTGGACACTTTTAGACTTGAGGCCTTACGATGGTATTTGAGTACAAAAATTTACAAATATGATAGGCTGAGACTATATAGGCAAAGATGGTGCTAGTAGCAAGGTCTTAAGTAATGGATGACTCCTAACAAACTTCTAACCAGATCTGTGTCATAAAAAGAGGAGAGAATCTATGCTATGGATTGGTTCTTAATGAAAAAATCAGGGCTTCAACGAAGAGAGATTATAAGATCCAACATAGTACATAGTTATCATAATCCCTTATCAGAAAGGAGAGGAAAAAAAATGAAACCTTTTATAAGCCTATAAAAACTACTAATTAATTTATGACTAGTTATTTTTAAGCATACGATTCTTTTAAGTATGAATTAAAATTGTTATGTGTAAGTCTAATCCTAAGGCATGACAAAATGATATCAGAATATTGGTTAGGGTACGGTGGAAAGAATGTGAGTAAAATGAGTGAACCATTATCCAAGTGGCTTATATGTGGGGTATCAAGTAACTTCTTTAGACTTTCAGGTGAGTTAAGTTTTGAGGAAAAACTTATTTTAAGGGTGAGAGAGAATATCATACCTCAAAAATTTGACATTTTCGATATCTATGATTTGATAGAACTTAACACCTCAGATTTTTTTAAAATATTTGTTAACTAAGTTGGATATTGATATTTGATTTTTTAAAAGATATGGGATCAATAAATCGTGGTGATAACACTTACAAAAGAAGGGGAATTTTTAGTGAAGAAGCATGTCACTTTATTTTGCTATCACAATTGAACACAATTTAGTATTTTAATCATAACTTCTGATAGAAATATCGAGTTTAAGTGATATAAGATGTTATAGAAAATTAAAATAATTATCTATAATTCATAAAAAGAAACTTAGGACTAATTTAGGCTTATCAAGCTACCGTTTTACCTTATAGGGAGAACAATGATAGGTGTTAAGAAATATTAGTCGACTAAGGTCTCAAACTAGTTGACCAGATTGTTTAAAGATTACTTTTAAAAATTAGTGATTAAGATCTAGACACTATTTGGAAATCTTTCAAGCACAAAAAAAGTAATTTAAGATACCTTTCATACGAAAATTAGTAGTATATGCCAATTAGAGTTTTCTAAGTTTATTATTTTGTTAACTATATATATTAAATATCTTACTAAGTTTTAATTAATTATTCACAATATTTACTTTTTATTTTTTGGGTAGATTGATAAAGAACCTTAATTTGAGGTGAACATAATTAGGATTTCATCAAACTATTAATTTTAAAGGTTTGATTATGTGAAACTTCTTGTATTTTGTATAATTTGTGGACATTATAAATTAATAGATATATGAATTATAATTTTAGGTGTTGGGAACCACTTACACAACAATGACAACAACAACCCAGTGAAAGTCTCATTTATACATAGGATCTGGAGAGATCCATTAGTATGCAACTTTACTCCTAACTTGGGGAATACCTGCAACTAACTAAAAGCTAAATTATGAAAGCATTTTCATAACTGGTGTGTCATATATGATTTTATGTGTTGTATGATTAAATATTGTTGTTGTGTGATTTAAGCCCCTAAAAAAGGTGATTGGTATGCATCTTTGTAAGGTGTGACAAGGGGTCAGGTGTAGTGAGGAGTTCAATTGACTGGAGCCTGTGATAGACATTAGAATGAGGTGAGTACCATTTTATTGCAAGGGTCAAATTAGCTGGGGCTAGAATGATATAAGTATCATTATGCTGCTTGGGATAAATCGAGATTAGATCTATATGAGTATGAGTCTATTGGCTGAGATAAATTAGTAATGCCTACCTTAGAAATATATTTGGTTTATCTATTAGTTGGCATCGTTTAATTATGTTTGGTTTATTTTAAAATGTTACATTTAAATGTCTTCTTTCCTTGATAAGTATTATGGAGAATTTGGTTGTCATTTAGGCATTAATTATAGAAACTTGTGACATGTAGAATGGAAGGAGTGTACCTTTATATTATTTTTTTATCTAGTTAGTATATATTACTCGACTATGTGTATTTTTCAAAAACTAGAGCATGTAATGTAAGTATGGGGACCTACATAAAATTTGAGCATGATTTCATAGAGTTGAAAATAGAAATATTTCTAATTAAAGAGAGGAAAATATTCGTTATGATTTTTCTATTTAATTGTATGAATTTAACATGTTAAAATTCTTAGTTCAATAGTAAAACTTAAAATATTAAGCTCTAATATTGGATGGTGGTCTATCATGGGTCCAGCTGAATTAGTGTCGACTCGAGGTATGACAATGATGGTGAGATGTATTATATCTTTACTAGGCTTATTATAAATCATGTACATCAGTGATTTATTTAAATCATTTCACTATAAGAATGCTTTTCATATTTTGTTTTGTTTTGTTCATATTGAATATGATATTTGATGATAAAAATGCTTGTTTCCTAGTATAAGATAATGTATACTATGAAAGTATATTTGTCAATAAACTGAATTATTATTTTAGATTACATTAATTTGATCTACTTGACAATAATTTGTTGATTATCAATTTGTTTAGTTCTATTTGCTTATAAGGATTACCACTTTTTTCTACGAACTTCAACTCAATTGTGCATATACTCTTGCTTATTTGGATATTATTTGGATTTAAAATATTTTTAGAGTGTTAAATAAATAAAAGGGTTTATATAGAACAGTGTTATTAAAATTTAATGATTACTCCTTTAAATAGATATCAACAAAATTTTAACAAGTTGATTGTTGAATACTATATACATTCTTGGAGAAAATTTCTTTATAATTAATATCTTATGTAATTGTTGAAATAGAAAAGATCTTCCACTTAAAAGGATATAATTTATATTAAGATTTTATAAGCTGTATCCTTAATTTTAGGTGACAAGATTTTAACTTATATCTAGTTGACCTATGTTTAATTTTAGATGTTCACTAATCTGAATGCTTAATAATAAGATGTAATCTTATTTTCAAGAGTTGAATGAGTTATAGAGTATAATAAGATTTGTATATATATTTTGTTTCTCATCAATGAAAATATGAAACCTATAAATAATAAACTATATATTGTGGTATCATAGTCGCCTTCTCTTTTCTTTCTTTTCAATTACTTTTAAAGATTTTTTTTCCTAAACTAATTCAACTATGGTCATTAGATGCTTATCCAATCTGCCACTCTTCAATATAGTGACTTTCATCATTATAAATCTTAGATTAAGCACCTCTTAAATTCCTACAATAATTATGTCTTATGGAAACATCAGTTTTAAACTCTATTTACTAAGTCTGATCTATTTAGTACATTGCTGCTTCTAAACCTTACCCTCCTATCACTCTCACTGGTAATAACTTGAGAGCACCAAACCCAACCTATAATATATAGGTTCATTAGGATCAACTTGTACTCAATGCGCTTATTAGATCTCTCTTTTCTACAGTTATATCATTTGTTAGCTTAAGACAAAATATCATAAAAAGCATGGATAATATTAGCAAACATTTATATCAAACTTTCCTGTGGTCATATAAAGTAAGTCAAAACTCTCCTAAAAATATCAATACAGGCACCATAAATATTATTAATTTTCTAATTTTAATAGAAAGTAAATCTCTAAAAACATGAGGAACCACTATTATGATTTACTGAAGGATTTAAAGCTCAGAACAAGGGAGCTTGTACTTATGCATCAATTACATCTAAAGTGTAGAAATAGCTTTTCCACTAGTTGGAGTCTCCAAACTTAAGCATCATTCATGTCAATATGATAAAGGTTATTCTATCTAAAGGTCAAGCCTCAGCATCTAAGGCCAAGAAATAAACTCTCTTACTAGGCTACATTATAGCTGCACTCTTACTCTTACTAGTGATTTGATCCTTTTCGATTATACTTATTATCAACACTAAGCTTTCCCTTTACCTTAGTTAATATGTACTTATCTATTGATTTATAAAATCATTTCATTTTATCAAAATATTTCATTAATTTTATACAGTTTGTTAAAGCTCGTGCGAAGGAACTTACTTTTCTTGGTACACCAATGAATGAAAAAGATCACAAAGAGAAAATTCTGGATGAATTGAGTGATGATTACTAAAAATTGACTCAAGTTGTTTAAGCTCATGACAGGTCCATATCATTTGATTAAATTCATGAGAAGCTTTTAATATTTGAATCTTCTTTATAAGGGAAACTTAAAGAATCAAGTCACTTTCTAGCTACTATTAACCCAACCAGTCAAATAAACTTGCATTAGGGCCTATAGTCTTTTACCAATAATTGATGTTTTTCCTCTCCTAGTTATATAATTACTCATCAAGCAATTTTTCTAGTTGTTCTTCAATATCCAAGGACTCTAACTACCCACAACCTTATGAAGATCATCCACGATATCCATACTTAGGCTATTATCAACTTTGTGATATACAAGGACACACAACTGACAACTATTAATTATTCTAATTGGCACCAATTCAATAATCAAACACAAGTTATATGCCACCATGAAGAATCTCAATAACACTTTGGCAACATTAGGCCCATTTTATTAACCATATTGCAACCAACAACTGAAAATAGTTACTTGACGTTGGTGCTTCTCTTTATGTCACAATAGACTTGAGCAACTTATTTATGAATGCCTCATATATTGGTTCAGACGACATTATGATTAGAGATGATAGTTCTTTCCATTAGACATAATAATTCCACTTCTCTTCTCACTCTTATAACTACATTTATATTAAATGATAGGCTTTGGAACTAAACATGACAATAAACCTATTTTCAATTTCTTAATTCTTCACCTCCAATAATGTATCAATTAAATTCTTACTTACCTTATTTCAGGTGAAGGGTCATTGCACACATAAAACTCTTTTATAGAGAATCAATATGAATAAAGTGTATCAGTGCCTAGCCATTAAGTCAGTATTATCTCCTATTTTTACTTTTTCTTATATCAAAGGCACTACCTTAAATTGGCACCATATATTTGGTTATCCATCCACTCTTATTTGTTCTCACCTTTTTAAATTATCTTTTCTAATATATGGACTTAACCGACCATTTTACATGATGGTTTTAAATATTATGTCATTTTTATTGATCATTTTACCAAATATATTTGGCTTTACTCTTTAAAACAAAGTTATTAGGTTAAAGAAATCTTTATACACTTTAAAGTCCTCATAAAAAACCATTTCCAACACCAAATTGTTACAATTTATTCAAATATAAGTGAATTTTTTTCTTAAAGACTATTTAACAACCAATGACAATTATCATTTCACCACTTCATCGCACACATACGAACTTAATGTATACTTAAAAAGATGACATCATCATATAGTCGAAACTGATCTTACCTTGCTTTCCCATGTCTCTCTTCCTTTGCTATTCTAGTCTCATGCATTTACTATTGTTGTCTATTTAATTAATCAAATGCCTACTACTACTTTTAATCTTCTTTCCCTGTATTCATTAATTTTTGGTACATCTCTTAATTATTCCAAACTTGGGATTTTTGGGTTCCTATATTACCTTTGGTTTTGAACATACAACTTATATAAACTTGATACTCGATCTAAATCATATGTCCTCCTTGGGTATTCATTATCTCAGAGTGCTTATCTATGTCTCCAACCATACATCAATAAGATCTATATTTTTCATAATGTTCAATTTATCAAATCAATTGTTTTCTTATAAATCATTACATTCTCATTTACCACACCCCAAGTCCACCACTCTTGACAGTTAGGTTCTACCTATTCTTACTATGTCCTTTTTTCATCATTTGCAATCACCTTCATATACTTTATTTGAAGTATGCTCTCAAAAAAATTCCATCTTGCATTGATCATTTACCTACACTCTAACAAATACTTCTCAACCATTTAAGCACTCCATTACAACCATTCCAACCCATTTAAATCTTTATGTCAATTAAATTCAGACAAAACTTACCTAACCTCAAACCAACATCATATGACCCTATGTACTAAAAACAACATTTTCAAGCTATTACAAAAAGCTAACCTTTATATTCATATTCATCCCACCTCAAATATTGAACTTACATCTGTGACTTAATATCTTAAAGAATTTAATTAGCGATATACCATGATAGATGAGTATAAAACTTTAGTCCATAATAGTACGAGGGAGCTAATAACACCTACTACAACCTCTAATATTATTGGTTACAAATAGTTTTTTTGTATCAAATGAAACTTTGACAATTCTGTTAACACATTTAAATCTAACTTAGTTGCTAAAGGTTTTAATCAAAGGACTTATTTAAACTATCATGATATATTCAATTTAATGCTTAAATTAGCTACTGTCAGACTTATTCTAAGTATTGCTATTAGTGATGGCTAGTCTCTTCGACAATGGGTTGCCAATAATGCATTTCTACAGGGATGGATTTTAAAAAATGTTTATATGGCGAAAACTTCCCACTTTATTGATTATGATCACTCTATAAATATTTGTAATCTTCACAAAGGAAAAGCCACCTATGGCCTTTGACAAGTACCACAAGCTTGGTACCATGAGATATGTCAATACCTTAGCAATGTTATATTTAAGAATTATCAGGTTGACATTTTCCCATTTATTCTTTATAATAGTACTCATATTCTTTATCTCCTTATTTATGTTGATTGTATTATACTCAAATGTGATAATCCATCTCTATTCAATCAGTTTTCAAACTAGCTCTTTACATGATTATCCCTTAAGGATCTTATACTTCTCTCATATTTTCACAGTATTGAAGTTATTTCTAATCAACATGTTATTGTATTATCTTAATGACATTACATTATGGATCTTCTCACTTGAGCTCATATGTTGCATGCCAAATCTATTGCTACTGTGTTGCCCACTAATGTATCTATTAGTTTACACTCTGGCACACCACTTTCTAATCCCACAACTACCACACTCTTGTTGATAGTCTACAATACTTATCACTTACTCCTCCAAACATCTCTTATGTAATCAACAAATTATCTCAGTTTATGCAAAAATTAACAATAGATCATTGTACGCTAGTCAAGCATCTTCTCCACTATTTATGTAGTACTTTAGATGATATATAGTATACTTCTCTATCATGATTCTCCATTGTCTCTTTATGCCTTATTTGATGCATAATGGGTTCGAAATAAAGATAAATTTTCCTCTACATATGTATACATTGCTTATCTTGGACGCAATCCTATCTATTAGAGTTCGAGGAAACAAAATACTATTGCTTCCTCTCCTATGAAGGCTAAATATCATCCTATTATTGCTACTGCTACAAAACTTACTTGAGTGTGATATCTCTTGTATGATCTTTTAGTCTCACTCTTTACCACACACTTATCATTTATTGAGATAATGTTAGTGCTACACATTTGTGTT
This sequence comes from Erythroxylum panamense, assembly GCA_027123425.1. Taxonomy (NCBI): domain Eukaryota; kingdom Viridiplantae; phylum Streptophyta; class Magnoliopsida; order Malpighiales; family Erythroxylaceae; genus Erythroxylum; species Erythroxylum panamense. The sequence goes on from JAOTIZ010000004.1 coordinate 9,430,280, forward strand.
CAAATTCTATGTTCCATTTAAGAATGATACATGTACATTGACTTTTACTGCATTCGAGATCATGTTCAATTTGATGCTCTTCATATGGTCCATGTCTCTTCTATTGATAAAGTAGTGGAAGCACTTACAAAGTCTTATTTTGCTTTTAGTTTCAGTTTTTTAAATTAATTAAGATATGACTTTCTTTTCGCAATTAATATTGAGGAGGCATATTAATATTATATGAATTGTATCTTTAATTAGATTGTGATTTATATATGGTTAATCTATATCTTTAATTTTAAATGTTCAGCAATCTAAATGTTCAATAATAAGAAATAAGCTTTTTTTTAGGAGTTGAATACACTAAGAAGTTTATATATATTGCCGTCCTTATCAATGAAAATATGAAAGTCTATGAATACCAAACCGTATATTATTTTTTCCTTATATTTTGCACGTGGGACACGACGGACTCAAAACGATAATAACATACAGGCGAGGATGGATATGAACATGTTGATTTGTCGTCTAGCGGACTTAACGGTTCGTGGCATCACAGAATATGATTTACATGGCTTTCTTTAGACTTTTCCCCTCAAAGCGATCTAGTTCGATCTGATTCCTTTCCAAAGTACAACCCCTGAAAGAAAAATCCTTGAGCTCTGCAAGTGTCAATTGGCTATCGTGATCACAGTAAGATATGCAAATCACGGACAAAAATTCCTCTATATGAAGTCAATTCATCAGGTACAAACAGGATATGAACACAGGAAGAAACGAAGGATAACAAGAACGGTATCCAGGAATAGGTGTTGGGGTTGCTTAAGATAAGGAAATGGGATCGTATGGGAATCTGTAGGGCCTGAGCTGTTGTTTCTTCTTTTGCTTATTCACGTGCTCCTCTATTCCTTCTTCCTTCTTTATGTGCAATTCTTGTTTTTTTTTCTTCTGTTTTTCTAATCTCTTTTTCGATGGAAAAAAATGGCTTGCATTATATAGAGAGACATTATTTGCTTGAGGTTTAATACTATATAGATTAACAAGGCACTATCTTTCGGGAGTGAGTGGATGTTAAGTGAACTCCTGAGTCTAATAAACAAGACTATAGAGGCAGTGAACAGCATTATGTCAAATATGAATTCGAGCCGTTTTAGATTTTGATAAAACTTTAATATAATGGGCGAGACTCATTATTAAATGGTTCACGAGTCAGTATCTGATCGGTTGTAAGGAGAAGGGTTCTTTCTTGTTTTACAAATAAAAATTTATGATTCTTGAAAAGAATAAAATTGCTTTTCCGGAGCTAATATGGCCTTAATAACTCTGAAGCGTTACATGGGGTGGAATTAACGTACAATGGGAAGAAAATGTGTGAATGAACTAACGAATCTGCCATTAACACGTGATGATCGTGTTATTTTGTACTGGTGGACATGACTGTCAATGTCAATTGTCAACACCACTTGCAAAGAGCTCAGCTTACATTTTAGGCATCCTGACCTAGTTGTTTAGTGGCCTGTCTATGCCAGGATGCCTAAAACTGGTAAGTGATTGAATTAATAGCATACCGTTAAGGATATCTTCAGAATCGCAAGTACGTACCCAAAATTTGCATACATACTCGTACATGTAGTTACGTACAATTCCTGCCACCGCTGATCATCAAAAATTTTAATGAGGAGTTGCAGGCTTTATTATCATCAACAATTAGATTGATCCATCGTCGCCATTCAATATAGTAGTAGTAGTAGAAGGAAGAAGAAAACGAAGGATGAATCAATTTCTGAGGCTATTGAGAATCACCATCCGCAGTAGCTAAAATACGTTTTTATTAAATGCAGGAAGATACTACACATGTAGCCAAGTGCTCTAGTAATTTAGTTATTATAGATACAAGCCTAGCATGAAGAATAATCTCCAACTTTGTATCAGGAAGGATAAACCAAAAGAGTAGTTTTCACCTTAGATAGAATATAAAGTACCTATAGACTATATTACACCAGGGAAAAAAAGGTAAAAGGACCTTATTGAGATATGCTATTTAATTCAAATCCAAATTGCTCCAGCATTCTTCAGCATTGTGCCTAGCTGGTTCTTGACCTGCAGGCTCATCACCTGCTGATCACCACCAACAAACTCTTCTCCGATGAACACCGCCGGTACGCTTGGTTGACACCCCAATTGTCGTAGTGCTTTCTCGACTTGTTGTCCATTTGGAATCTGGTCCAGCTCATAGACTGTAGGATTAGCTCCAAAGCTACATATCAGTGCTCTAATGGAATGACTCATGCAACAAGTGCTCTTGCTAAAGATTACCACTGGCTTTTCAGCAACCAACCTTTTCACAACATCCATAGTTAAGAAGGGTAAAACTGCGTTGGCGGTATTAGTGTATGAAGTTGCTGAGAGATGTGTAGAAGTTTTGCTATGATGAACTTGACACCGATTGAGGTCTATTTATAGATGCCACTCAGGGTGGTGAGCTGCACAAGTTTTTTTTATTGGTCTTTTCCATTTAATAATATAAGCTGAAAGGGAATAAAATTGTGGGATGTGCGTGTCATTTCATTCCGAACATTCTTTTGATGATTATTAGACAGATACACATCTGTTTGTGATGTCCGTACGTAGAGAATAGTTGTTGCCAGCTTATTAATTTGTTATGATGCACAATATGACAAACAATCAGTAAGTGATCAGCAGATATTCTCGAGTAACTGTAGTTTCGTATTAATATTTAACATTTCTAACTCCATATATTATTGTTGTTACGAGCTTAATTAATAACATCTTCTGCATAATTTGATAGTTATTACCATTGTTGAGAGAAATTGAAAGACAAATTGCTAACATATGTACCAAACTTATTCTACTCATTTTGTTATCGTCTGTTTTGTGTTCTTGATGATAAAATGTATCGTAGGGATGATCTCTTTCTTTTGGAGCATCTGCTGAGCTGGAGAAAGCATTTGTCTAAATCATGTCTTCTTTTCTTCCCTGGCAAAGATTCGCATAACTTCAGTACTGGAAAACCCAAAGCCGGCATGCAAGAGGGCGACAAAGAAAATGGAAGAGAATTTTGGAAAATAGTGATAATCAGCCGTTGATAGCACTGAAAAGATTACCATTTAAATGAGTTGATAAGGGGCTCTCTTGGCTTAAGTGAGGTCACAGGTTCGAACCGTCCTCATATATGCAGTCGTTTAAAACTTGGGGCTAGAGTTTTGCCTCTCGCAAGGATTCTACCCGGCCATCAGAGATTAATCTAAATGTGGATGGCTTAAACGTATCAATTTATAGTTGAGACTCTCTTAGAATACCTCGTGAGTAACAAAAAAGAAAAAGAAAAAGAGACTTACTTGAGGACCCAACCCACCTATGAAACAAGTTACACAATTTAGAAACAGCCCTGAAATACTCTCCGCATTAAAATCCTGATTAATTTATAAATAAATTTGTAAATAAGAATGACACTTTAGTCGGGTTCAGTTCAAAATTAGCCAAAATAGTCTGAATTGATTAACCTTTTTTTTTAATCAAGGGAAAACAAACAAAACCATTACATGATCACACTAGGGTGCAAAACCCGAGAAGCATCCTCTAAGAGGAAAGGTATGCAACCCGAAGGTGGGTGCTCAAAAGAAGTGACTCCTAGATCGAGTTGTATGGCAAAATTGGCAAGCCAGTCCGCACAACTATTACTTTCCCTATATATATGCCGGATAACCACGACCCAGTTGCGGTTGAGCAGTTCATCGATGCTAACTACTAACGACTTCAGAGAATTAGCACGCATTGTGGGGGAAGAAAGCATATTATGCACAGTAAGTGAATCCACTTCTACTTCAAGATGTCGATACCCCGAAGTCCAGGTCAGGTTAAGGCCTGAAAGCACACCCCAAAGTTCCGCTGTGGTCGTGGAACACCAACCCAAATTCTGAGCAAAGCCTCCCACCTAAGCGCCAGAACTATCTCGTAGCAAGCCACCTGTAGTTGCCGAAAAGTGTGAACTTTTACTGGCTCCGTCGGTGTTGAGTTTCACCCAACCCTGGGGAGGTGTGCGCCAACAGGTGATCTGCTCCCGTCTAGTACAAGTACCCCGACGAGACCGTAGTTGCCAATCCTTCACCTGGTAAATATGTTGTACATACTCAATAATCTAATGATCTGGTGAGAGTGGTCAGGAAAATTGTGCATCGAAGAGTGCCCTATTATGCCAGGACTAGAGAAACCAACACGTTGTGCCAAAGATAATAGCCCAGTCGTATCCCCTACCAGGCGGTGTGTGTGAAGATTCGTGATGAGCCACTCCTGATGGTTCAGCGTAAAGAACTATGCTAAGATAACTTGAGTGGGAAACCGATGCCATAAGCTGCGGGCTTTAGGGCAATCCCTCATGACATAAAGAGAGGATTCCTCAAAGTGGCAGTGGAAACAAGTAGGGTCTGAAGTAAAGTTCCTGTAGATTCTCTGTTGGTTAGTGAGAAGTTTATCATGCATAAGGAGCCAAAGAAATGCTTGAATTCGTTGTGGGCCCTACCATTGCCAAATAGTCCGCCAGTCTGCGTTGGTCGCAGCTTCTTCAGGGCTCAGGATCATGGAGTAAGCTTACTTGGTAGTGAATCATCTGTTATCCGTTGGGCCCCAAATAAGCTGATCCGGCCCTTGGGAAGGCTGTGGTGGAAGGATACCAGCGATAGTCATACAGATCGATGAAGGTAGCAGATGATGAAAAGCTACCCAATTCTAGTTACCAATAATGTCTGTAAAGTGAATGACCCTGTGGTCTATGATGTCCGATGAAATGGGTGCCACTACACGAGAGATAAGAGGTCCCCAGTCTTCAACCCATGGATCTAGCCAGAATCTCGTTCTGGAGCCGTCACAAATCATCCATTTCATACCTTTCAAGACGTGATGCCAAGTTGTTTTGATGCTCTGCCAAATCATCGAGCCACTTGTAGCATCAA
>JAOTIZ010000004.1:9437772-9450734 GCA_027123425.1 Erythroxylum panamense
ACCACCCTCGCGGGTCACGGGCTCGGATATCACTGTAGATGTCGGGTTCGGGTCTTGTCGGGAGTGGGGTGCTACACTTATAAGGCGTATTTCGTTCCCCTCTCCATCTGATGTGGGATCTCAAAAAAGCCGTAAGCCTCCATCATCTTCAAAATGAAATCCAAGCTTGTACAATCGAATGCGTTATGGAAATCAATCTTAATGGTACAATTAAGGGTAGAGTATGATCTTGAGTAACATTTGAGGAGCTTCTGCATAATTAAGATATTATCACTTATTTGTCTATTGCTTATGAATACGCCTTGATTGTTACTAATGAGTGGAGTTATAACTTCGTAACAAGGATCTTTGAGATGAATTATAGATGAAGTTTATACAGGCTATGAGTTGGAAGTCATGGAAGTGGTTTGGAGAGGATATTTTTGGTATAAGATATAGGAAGGTTCTATTTATTTCCTTGAGCAGGACCTTTTGGAAAAGAATTCTTTAACTATATGCTTGACGAAGGTGCCTATGATATCCCATGTTTTTTTTATAGAAGAAGTCATTCAATCCATCGGGGCCAGGTGCTTGCATGCCTCATAACTTAAAAACTATTTCCTCTGTTTCCTTGTCCTGCACTGTTTATTCCGATAAGTTAACTACATCTTTATGATAACTATGAGCCTTGAAATTTATTAAGCATAAGAAATTTATAGTATTGCATATAATTTCATAAATATCTTTTTCTTGTAACAATCATATGATATTTAATCAATATATAATTAAATTATTAGTTCTTAATTTCTAATTGAATTATAAATCATACAATTATGATTAGGCAATCATAAAGATTAATTACAGAATGAAATATTCAATCTAGAATTAGAATAAAACATCAACTTAATTAAAATTAAGCTAATCCAAGTATTTATAATCTGACTATATTGTAGCCTTAGAAAAGAAATATAAACATAATAAAATTAAATAAAATCTTACAAATGGTTTGAGTCATGATTTAAGAGGGAAATAAAAACTAGGAACTGAAGAAATTTTGATGTTTAATTCTATCTCTCGGTTCTTCCTTGCTTCTTGTATATGCTTTCTTCTTTAAATCTTCACTAGAAAAGTTAAAAGAAAGGATCATTATGACTTTATATTTGTTTGTAATGTATAACTAGCAATATAGATAGGATAATAGATATTAATTTAGCTAAATACATATATCATCATACAATTATTCTAGAATTTTATAATAAGCTCACACACTCCTCTAATAACACCTGTAAACTCATTACCATTTGCCTTAAAACTTGTTAATCCCATCACTTTTATATATGTACGTATAAACCACAACCACAACCACAACCTCAATCTTAATTTTCTTTTTATTATGTTTTTTAAATTTTTAGCTTATAAGGTGTAGCGTTAACCCCCTACCACCCCTATTACCTAAAGTAATATGGCCCACTTTTTCTTTTTAAAGAATAATCGCATGTTTTGAGTATGAAGTGGTCATTTAAGAAGACTAAAGGATTGGTGTGGGTAAAGATAAAGAATATACTCAAGTTAATTCATTGGGGGTAACTAGAGGTATATAATTCATCATAGGTTAGCTTGAAAGGCTTAAATGATCTAAAGATGAACTAAATCATATCCTAAATGCTATTTAACTTAAGATTTTGGCTCAAATCACAATTAAACAAGTTTTAAAGTGCTATTAAAACATTCTTATTAGCTTTCTCTAATTTGGCATCATGAGTGAATGAGGCAATATGAACAATGTTCCAAGGAATTGTCATAAAAGTCATTAAGATAAGCACACACGTAAACTTGATATCTATCCCTTTTTATGAGCTATTAGCAGTAAAATCATATTCCTATATTTGATCCTAGTAAAAAAAATAGAATATGACCAAATTTAAATATTAAAAGAAATAAAGACCCTAAAACTTATAATTGATATTTTCCTCAATGAAAAATAAAAATAAAATAAAAAGAAGAAAATGGAGGACTTCCAAAAGATGATATCATTTACTAGTATAAGACTCTAGTTTTTGACATGTATATGCTTCTCACCTTACACAAAGGTGCTAGGTTCTCTACCATCCTTCTACCTAGTGGGTATAGTGAGCATCAAAGTTATTCAAAATGGTGCCTTTGCACTGCTAATTCTGCCAATCTTCATAGAAAATCCCTTTATCACCTCTCTCAAACTTGTTTTATAACCTATAAATGATATATAAAAAATACAAATAAAATAATTATATGTAACCTTGAAACTCAAAATAAAATAAAATAAAATAAGAAAATAAACTAAAAAATAGTTTGTAATGGTTAGGTTATCTCCCGAGAAGCACTTGGTTTAAGGTCTTTGGTTTGATGTCTTCTCCTCTTATGGTAAGTTAAGAATAATGGTGGTCTTGTTCTTGCCAAAACCTAAAGATACAATTTTAAACATTATCTATTGACTTTAAATGCTCCTTACTTGGGATGATTTTCATAGCATCATATGGGGAAAACTTATTGATAGTGCAAGGTCTTGACCATTTTAACTCGATTTTTTTTAAAGGAAAAGTCAAAGCCTTGAGCTATATGAGAGAACTTGTTTTGCAGGTAAGGAAAGTAAACTTGTTATGTAAAGCCTTCATCCATTCTTTATAAGTTTTAATATTCTCACAAGCTTCATTAAGAAATTCCTATTAGTCATTTAATTGCAAAATTTGTTTCTCACTTACTACTTGCATGCCCATATCGAGCTGCTTTATCGTCTAATAAGCTTTATCATCTAGTTCCATTGGGGGAAGATGACACATTTTCCCATAGACTAGCCTATGTAGGCATCCTTATTAGCATTTTATAAATGGTGCAGTATGCCCATAATGCATTGTATATATTTTTAGCCTAATCTTTATGAGGATGCCTATTGTTTTTTTCCAAATTCGTTTTCATGTTGTGGTTAGATATCTCTACTTGACTATTAATTTATGGACGGTAAGCTAAAGTTTTTTATGCTTGACTCCATATTTCAATAATAGAGTTTTGAATTGCTTATCACGAAAGTGAGTGCCATCATCATATATTATAGCTCATAGAGTACCAATATGGTTATGATGCTATTTTGAATGAATTAAACCCCACCTTATTGTCATTTTTCTTAGTCGTCGAGGCTTTCATTTATTTAGACACATAGTTAATAGTAATGTGTATTTATTGTTGTATGATGATGAAAACTTTCCCATGAATTATATGCACTATACATCAAATACTTTTAACTTTAAGAAATCATTTTAAGGCCATCTCATTCCTTATAGAGATATTGTCCATTTTTTGACATCAATCATAAGTAAGCATAAATTATAAGCATCTTTAAATGGGTTAAGCTAATTAAAACCCTAATTATATGATTTTAATAGTTTTTTGATTTCCTATAAAATGTCGTTTGTACTCAAGTATATGGAAATGTCTCAATATGTCCTCCACATCTTCTTATGATTTGATTAGCAAAATGAGTGTAAAGCAGTAGTTTCTATTAATAATAATGCTTTACATAAGAACTTGTTCTTTTATTGATAAGATAGTTCTAATGGTAGAAGATTAGCAGTATGGTAACTAAGATAATTAACATATAAAGGAGGAGATTACACTTATGTTATAGAAAAACGTTGTTTACTTGAAAAATCATCATCATTGGGAAGTTTTTGTAACTTTTTTTATTCCTTCAATTTAAGTATAGAAAGGTGATTTTCCATTGAATTCTTTGCACCTTTTGGTCTTATATATTTATATATATATATATATAACAAAACCTAACAAATGAGTCTCAGTGTATCATCCTTCTTAGATATGAGATATTTAATTACACAGTGATCTGTGTATACAATCACTTTGTTGCCAGATAGGTAAGGTCAAAACTTATCGAAGGCAAACACAATAATTAATAACTCCTCAGCGATTGTAATTTAGTTAGTTATTATTGAGAGTGTAAGTAATTTAGTTAATAGTAATAAAAGTTTTATTCTTACTTTGACCTAAGAATAACCACCGCCATATTATCACTCACATCATACATTAATTCAAATGGCAAATCCTAATATAGGGTCATTGAAATAGATGTTAACATAAGTTTTTCTTTGGGAGTAAAGAGTTTCCATCTACACTCTTCATTAGAATCGAAAAAGGTACCCCACACTAAGAGGCTTAAGAATGGTTTGGAAATCTTAAAGAAATCTTTAATAAATCCTCTATAGAAACCTATACGATTAAGAAAAATTATAATTTCTTTAATTGACATTAGTTGTAGCAACTTTTTACAGTTTACATTTTATCTCTATCAACCTAATTTCACACTAAGTTTCTGTTGGAAGAAAATTGGTGGCTTAAATTATGCCTTAACATTTTATAAAATAACACTAAGTTAGTTTCTTCACATCTCTTTATCATCTGCTTCATATTATTTAGGCAATCATCAAATCAATTTTCAATAACAAAAATCTCTTCCATAAATACTTCAGTTATCTTTTCTACAATATTTAAAAAGATAGCCATCATACATATTTCAAAAACAGTTATTGTATTGCAAAGTCCAAATGGTATTTTTTAAAAGCAAAACATGCTATCAGGACATGTAAAAATTATCTTCTCTTAGTCTTTTAATGCTATGACTATTTGATTGTATTCATTATCCATTAAGGAAATAACAGTACTTATGCCCTGCTATTGAATCCAATATATGATCAATAAAAAGCAAAGCAAAGTGATCTTTTTGTATGGATTTGTTTAACTTCTTACAATTAATATAGACTCTCCATCTAGTGACGAATCTTATAGGAATCAACTCACTATTCTCGTCTTTTACCGCCTTTATTCATCCTTTTCTAGGCACTACTTGCACTGAATTTACCTACGTGCTATTTGAGATTAGGTAACTAACCTATGCATCAATCCTTTTAAAACTTTTTTTTGTCATTTCCTCTTTCATAGCTAGATTAAGTCATTATTATGCTTCAACTGATGGTCTATTATTATCTTCTAGTAGAATTTAATGCATGCATATATATGACCTAATTCATTTAATATTTGTCACAGACCACTTAATTGCAAACTTTTTACCACTTATCACTCTTAATAACTTATTCTTTTTGCATAATAGAGATATGTCTTTAATGGTTTTAATTCAAGACTATATAGATGTTCAACTGGTGGAATGGGACATAAAATTCTTTCTATTAAGGGTTAAAATATTTCCTTCTATTTGGCTAAAGGAGTCTTTCCACAATAAATACTCTATCACTTCCTTACCTTATATACTAAAAGACTAATCTTGAAATATACTAGCCTCCAAAGATTCCAATATACCTATATGTCTAATCATTATGGCCCATCTTATTAATTTGAAAGAAACAATGAATTGCATTGTGTACATTATAACATTAAAGACACTAAAAATTACCTATTCTTTTTGTAATTGAAGGTATATTTCATCTTTTTGAACATTAATCAATGATCTTGCATTTGTCGAGAATGGACTTCTAAGTATATTAAATATCTCTCTATCATCCTTCATATAAAGAAATATAAAATTTATAGGAGAGATAATTTTTTCTAACTTGACGAGCATATCTTCAAGTAATCCTCTATTTGAAAGAGGGATTAGCTAAATGAGTTGTCATTACAGTGAGTCTTGCTTTACCTAAACTCAAAATTTGAAAGATAGATAACGACATTAAATTTATACTTGCACCTAAATTGTATAATTCATCATGAACATATAATTCCCATTTGATCATATGATGGTGAAACTTCCTAAATCATTGAGTTTTTGGGATAACTTCTTCTATAAATTGACATTATATTTGTTAGTAAGTACAACTTCTATAAGTTGACATTATATTCTTTAGTAAGTACAAGTGTTTCATACTTCTCAAGCTTCCTCTTATTTGAGATAATACTTTCTATAAACTTCACGTAACTTGGCATTTGTTTTAGGGTATTTGCTAATGATATATTAATGTGAAGTTTCTTGAATATATTAACAAATTTAGCATATTGATGATCTAGCTTACTTTTTTTAAAACATTAAGGAAAGGAAATTATGAGACATAGTTTTTGAGAAGCTTGTTCTTCATTTTTCTTCTTATCTTTAACATTCTCCTTGATTGGCATTTTTATTAGAGAAGATCGGTTTTTTCCCAATCTTATTGTACTTTTTAAAACTCTCATAAGTGTCTCCATTTCTTTATCACTTCATAGAGTAATTACTTTACAATACTCATTACCATCTCCTTTTGGATTCACCTTAGAAGTATAAGGAAAACTTATATATTTCTTTTGGAAATAATTTAAGTTATTTGACTAATTATAGCTCCAAACTTTTGATTTATTATGAAAATTAGTATTGGCCTCATTTACAAACTGAGTGTGAGAGGTTACTAATTGAGTCGTTACACCTTCTAAGTTCACTTTTTTTCTCTTATGGTGGTTTATTCTATTTAGGTTGCAACACATTCTAATTGTTTGTCCATAATAAGTATGGATGATTATGCCATCCTTGAGTAATCCTGTTAAAACAATTTTTTTCAGTTGTCTATTAAAATTTCTCATATGCTATGTTTGTTCTCAATTTGCATATTCACTATTTTAACTAATGGAGAGACATTAAAAAGAAACTTTTAAACTAAATCTTCCCAAATATTGATTAAATCTAGAGGAAGAGAATTTATCTAGTTTTTTACTTTGTCTTTTAAAGAAAAATGAAATAGGATAAGGCAAAGGTCTTTAATATTAATTCTAATGTATTGGAAAATTTTGTAAATATTAGAGAAAATTATCTATGTGAGCATTGAGATCTTCATTAGAAAAGCTGTTAAGTTGAGTCCATTGAATAATTTGTAACATTACCAGTCTAAACTCAAAATTATTCATTTAAATGGCAGGCCTCTTCTTTACTGATTGATTGCTTATAGATTGTTCAATGGTTGGTTGCCTGATGGTATGTCGTTTTTATTTCTTGCTCCTACAAAATCAACCTTTGGTTCTTACAATTAAATGAAAACTTCTCTCTTCTCTTCTTTATTGTTTTGACGTATATGTTCTATGTTTAGGTTTGTTCTATCTTTAGGTAAAGAAGTAGACCACTACTTCAAACTTTTGGGTGAACTTAAAACAAGTTCCTATAAAACTCTAAACAAGAATAGGATCATATTAAAAAATACAAAGTAAAAATAGAGTTAACTGGTAAGGTTATTAATAAATAACAAAATACCCAATAAGGAAGCTCGGAACTTGTTATAAATCTTCTAACATAATTTTAAGTTATTATGAACAAGTAATATAATAATGAAAAGAGTATCGTACCATAAGAATTATTTTCATTAATTACTGATGTTAATCTAACTCTAGTTTTGCTTAACTAAAGAATGTAATTTAATAAATATAACAATTACAACTTAAAAATGACAGCACGAAAATAATGTAGAATAATTGACAATCAACATGAAACAACTATGAGACTTCTAATTTCATGAAAACTAATCCTATTTAAATCACCTAATTTAATCAATTAATGTCTATTACTTGTGTTATCAGGGTATTTCTCTAATGTGATCACTAATCTTTCGCAAGCATCAATAGTGTATTCTAATAAGTAATTTAATTACTTTTTTATAAATATGAACTTTTAAATTTATAAAGTATAAGTAATTCATAGTATTGAAAACAGTGTTATAAATATCTCTATCATACAATAACCATATGATATTTTGTTCAAGATCTAATTAAATTATTACTTCTTAGTTTCAAAGTGAATCACAAATCTTATAATTATCTGTTAGGCAATTATAAGCATTAACCATCACATGAAATATTCAACATAGAATTAGAATAAGACATCAATTTAATTAATATTAGATAAATTCAAGTATTCATAATTTGATTATGTTATAATCCTAGAACAGCAATTTAGAAAATCTAGAAAATAAAAAATTGAATAAAAATTTAAACGTGGTCTAGGTTATGATTTAAGAGAGAAAAAAAACTAGGAATTAAAGAAAAATTGATGTTGAATTCTACACTTAGATTTTGTCTATCCCAAATACTATGAAAAAAAGCGACTACCAAAAAAGTATCAAAAGTCAATGCCCTTCTTTAACCGTGCTAGCATATGTAGGAAAGCTATGTTATCGGTGTAAGGTGCTGCTCAAGGTATTGCATTTAGTGGACTCTCATTTAGTGTAAAGGAGCTAATCTTTGTGTAACTTTTAGACATTAGACGCAGAAGCACTTCTTCCTGATTTATAAGGCAATTATTTAGACGCAGAAGCACTTCTTCCTGATTTGTAAGGCAATTATACTTCGTAGATCGAATATCTTTTACAAGTTCTCAAATATAATGAAATATTATTCCCGTCTGATAGTCACGTATTATTCCCGTCTGATTGTCACTTCCATAGATTATGGGATCAGATCTTCTGATAATTTGTACGACCTCATACTAGCGTCTTGGTTCAACCTATATCGTCAATATAACAGAGTCAACCTAACTTTCAATTCGCTTTTGGGTTTCTGCTAGACTTTCCATTGCCAAATTGGAATCTTAGTTAGCTAGGTGAGGCATGACGCATCTCTTTTTTTTTTCCCTCCGGTACGTACGTTTGTAATCACCTGACATAAAAGGAGGTACTCTTGAAGCTACCTGAACATACGAGAGAAGGAATTAAAACAGGAGGTACTCTTGAAGCTACCTGAACATACGAGAGAAGGAATTATAATAATACCCGTCACTTTAAGGTTCGTGGAATTGCCACGAGTCCCTTTGCTGCATAGCATCCTTTGTGACCTTGCCATTAACTGAAGGGTCACCGGCATTTCATTCTTTTAATATTGTTTTCTTTGAAATTTTTTCTCTTCTGAAATTAAGAATAATAACCTGAAAAAAAATAAGACATATTATTTAATATGCCTATGGCAAATTCAGTTTTTTTTTTCAATTTAAACTGCTTATACTTCGAGATTTTTCAACTGAATTTTTTTAGCTTATATTTTTTAAAATTTTAATTATATATATACATATATTTGTTTGTGTGTGGGCACACACGCTTGTAAACATGTATATTTATAAGCGTTTACACAAGCGTGTGTACATATATATATCAAGAAGTCAATTATATATATATAGTCTCTATATATATATAATTGATAGACTCTATATATATATAATTGACGTATTGATGTCTGCCTCTTATCTTTTAACTAGAACATCGCAATTTGTAGATAACGAATGGTGATGGATGGATTCCCAAAGTGGTGGCTTCCAGTACTGGTTGGCTGCACATGCATTTCGTACGTCATATGAAATCAAACTTTCTCCATCGATGCCCTACCAGTTTGATTTATCAGTGCTTGGAGACGCAGATGAGAAGTGGATACGCAGGTGTTAAAGAATACAGGATATATATACATATATACATCAACTATATCGGTTCCACGCATCACATTATATCATTCTCATCTGGGGACCCTACCCACAATCTTGTAGCTGTAATTTGCATTCATATGATCATCATTTTTACAAGATTTTTATGTTGTTCAAACCAGTAGATTAATGTGAAAAGAGATGTATGTCTTTTTTCTTGACCAATACTCAAATGCCAATGGAGGTTTTTCTAAAATTTTGATGTAAAAAGAGAAAAGAACATTTTTATAACATGAAGGCAAGGGATATAGATTCAATAGCAAGACTTGTATCATTTTTAGGCTATTTATTGTCCAGATATTGCTGAACCAAAATATTCGAAGTAATCAATATTTCTTAAGCTCTAAAATTAATTAATATCATCAGTTTGCCATCAAATTAAATTTTGCGTATAGCAAGTCAACTCCAAAATATGAAAAAGTATACATAGTAGTAACTACAAAATTTATCAAGATTTATTTTCATTATTCTGAATTGGATTTACAAATGAAGTGGTTCGTTTAGGAGAAAACAAAATGGTACAGTACTCTTTATCCTTAGGGCAGTGATGGTAAGCCTTGCAGATAAATATGGGTCAAAGGTTGGCAGTTCTTTCTTAACGTCGTTTCAACTTTTGTGTGGCTAAAAAGGGAAAGAAGATCATCAATGACTTTGACCGTCACTCTTTTGGAGCATATTGATCGATTGAAGAGTTTGAAGGATTCTGTTAGCTGAGAACTTAAGCAAACCAGACACCATTGACGTAGTTTGACAGAGAGAGCCCTTAGATATGGCTCATCACCTCACCAATATGATGTCAACTGACGATAGGAGTAGAGATAATTCATGGGATAGACTAATTGTCAAAAGATATTCCCCGTCTACAAAGAGTAGTAACCACGCAAATTTTTGAAAATTCGAGCACATCTGTTACAGGACCAGTCCAATCGATGTCATGGACTTTTATCTCTGACTTTTCCATCATTTTTTATGGCATGTGAGCTGTGCATGTCCTTTTTCTTTTTCCTTTTTCGTATCTGTTCGTCTGGTGATAAACTCCAAATTATCTATCCATGGCATCAAGTGGGATGTAGTACTGTTAGGCACCAGATTCCGTGCAGATCAAGATAACCCACTTGACAGCAAGAGTAGAAGATTAATAATGAATAACAGACTCGAGCTATGATGCACCCACAAAAAAGTAAAAATGAAAAAAAAGTGAACAAGGAAAAGTTAAGCATTATCTCCAAAATATTTAAATTTAAAATTTTGTGGTAAATGTTAAAAAAAGTTTTTTATTTTAAACTTAAATCATTAATTTTAGTTTGAATAATTAAACAAATTATATGGAACTTCATCTTCATAAAAAATGAGTACAAAAATGTAGAATCAAATGAGACAAAATATATAAGAAATTTGAAAAGTTAAATTAGAATCATATAAATTTGATTCAAAATATATGAAATAGACATCTTTATTACATAAATGATAAAGATTTTAAATATAGTAAGATGTATTATATCTTTAGCCTATCAGTGCTCATGTGCATCGACAGTTCACTCGGGCATATTTCACTATGAAAATGTTTTTCATCTATCTTTGGTTTTGTTGACACTGAACATGGTGATTGATGGTAGAAATACTTCAAGTTGTTCTTAGAGTATCTGTATAGATTAATCATAAAAATGTTAAAAGGTTTATAATTATTCAAATGATTAGTTCTATTCATTTTAGTAATGGTTAATTTAAGTCTAATTTTTATTAATGGATTCTATACTTTATCCATATTAAAATTATAATATGATATCAGAATAGATTTAGTCTGAATTATTAATTTCCTAATTTTCTGTTTAGATGTTCAATCCTAACAGTTTGATCCGGTTAGTGTTGCTTTTATTTCAAGTGATATTGGATATCCAGTCCCAATTGCACTTGAGAGAGAGTGTTAGAATATCTCATATTGACTAAACATTAAAATGTTAAAGAGTTTAGAAGTGGTAAAGACCAACTATTCAAATAACTAGTTCTAGTCATTTTGACAATAATTAACTTAAGTTTAATTCTTATTAATAAGCTCTACACTTTATCCATATTAAAAATTCTTATGCCTACAAACAAGTAAAAGTATGCTGTGAAGTATACTTTGCATTATTGTGATCAATCCTTGTCCTTGACAACTTCCAATTTGTCAGCAATTCGTTTGCATTCCATTTTCTTGTAAGGACCACAGATTTTTCCCGTGAACTTTAACTCAGATAGCGCATATACTCCTGCTTATCCAGAACTGATTTGGATTTGAAAGCGACACCCATTTTTTGTTGGTTGTTGAATACTATCTACATCCTTGCAGGAAATGTCGTTATAATTCATACCATCTGTGTTTCTGATACTAAACGACGAAAGAGAAAAGATCTTTTCCATGCGCATAATAGGATAGAATTTTTTCCATATATGACATATAGGTGAGAATATTGGCTATGAATATGTTGATTTTTCCTCCAGGGGACGTAAAATGGCGGAGAAATATCCACCACTGAAATTCTGAAGTTGCATCCAAATTCGGTTCCTGGCATCACAGAGTAGCATTTAGCAATTGGTTCCTTGAGACTTTTTTCTTCAATCGCTGCCTAGTTCGATCTTATTCCGTTCCAAAGTACAAATCCTGAAAATAAAATCATTTAACTCTTTATCTGTCAATTTCATATCATAATCACTAAGATATGCAGATCACAGACAAAAATTCCTCTACCTGAAGTCACTTCGTAAGGTACGAACAGGATATGAACACCGGACGAATCAAAGGATATAGCTGATCTTAAGTACAAGATCATGATTCAGTAGAAGGTGCTACGATTGCTGAGGATAAGGAAATGGGGTCATGTAAGCATCAGTAGAGCCTGTGTTGTTTTCTTCTTTTGCTCATTCATGTGCTCCACTATTCCCTTATCCTTCTTTTTGTGCAACACTCTGTTCCTTTTTCCCTCGACTGAGCCCTGCAAAGCACCGCACATACTGTAATTGGACTTGTAAGAAAATGATAGATTGATCAGCATTCTAAAAGTATTGTTGAGATATTCTTGACAGGTTGGAAATCTTCTACTTCCATAATTGGAGCCAATTATGGTCCTGATTTGTAGTTAAATGGTGATGCTGTCGCCTGCAACCAAATATAAAAGAAATCACTTCCGTTAAAACAATTTAATGTAGTAGCGGTAAGCGGATATCGTTCCCACGAGGAATCTTTAACGGTAAAGGTTAGCTAGTTTAAACGACGAAAATAAAAAGGGGGGTTTTGTCACGGCAATAATAAAAATAAATGAGAAAATCACAAATCAAAAGCAATAATTAAATCTGAAAAAAATCAATGAGAAAATACCTTGGTTTTGGGTCACCGATATTACCATGCTATTATGGATCCTCGACATAAAATTGCAATTATTAATAAACATTCATTGGGGGAAAATCTCTCTTAAGTGTAATGACTAGAAACATGTATTCTAGCAATCTTATTAAACAATAACCTAGATACGAT
>JAOTIZ010000004.1:9517269-9529032 GCA_027123425.1 Erythroxylum panamense
GGTTGCTTTTTCCAAGGAAGGAGATCTGTAGTAGATATTATGTTCTTTTTAGGTACCCAGATTTTCTTGGGTCCTTTAAGGTTAGTATTATAATTATTCATAGAATGATAATAAGAAGACTGGTGATATTTCTTTCTAGGAACAAAATTCTTTTTGTAATGAGTATTGCTATTAGTAAACCCTAAACTACTCTTATAAATAAGGTGTCTATATCTTCCAGTGATGTCATTCCTTTTTTTCGTCCTTTCAATAAAGGTTGATTGCTGAGAGAGAATTAATCCTTTGTTTCAACTGACTAATTTTCTCAGATCTATCTATAGTTATTTTTCTTCATATCGTCTACTTGTTTCTTAAGGCAAACGTTTTTTTTCTAATGCTTCCGTGTTCTTCAAGTTTTCGACAAACTTTCTTTTTAAGGATTTATACTGCTTCAGTATAACATGTGAATCTTCTAACAATTCTAAATATGCATCTTGGAGTTCATTAAAGGTAGAAGTTACGTCCTCGTAACCTTCTTTTTTAGCTACCAAACATATATTTGCTTGTACTGATTCTTCTGAATTTGAATCAGATTCAGACGAATTCAAATCTTCCCAAGTTGCCATCATACTCTTTTTATTTTCCTTATTTTTCTTCGGTTTCTTCTAAGCAACGGACATTCAGACTTATAATGTCCTGGTTTGTTGCACTAGTAGCAAATGATAGAGGTCTTCTCGTTCTTGACTTCGTCTTTGCTATTTTTCTTAAAAGAAAAATATTTATTTCCTTTTGCTTTCTTTTTCCACATTCTTTTGATCTTTCTTGAAATAAAAGATAATTCATCATCATCTTCACTTAAATCTTGATCAGATTCACTGGCATCATCATTCTTGACTTCTTCGATCTTTAATGCTTTTGACGATGAACTTCTTTTTCTTTGAGTCTTGTGATTTTTCTGACCAGCCTTTAATGATATAGATTTGTCTCTTATAGGTTTATCTTCTGCATCAAGCTCTACTTCGTGTATCTTCAAAGAACCAAGCAATTCGTCTAGCTTTAATTTGCTCAAGTCCTTAACTTCTTGTATTGCAGTGACTTTGGGTCTCCATCTTTTAGGCAGACTTCTGAGAATCTTCCTGACATGGTCTTGATTTTCGTAGATTCTCCCAAGAGCTTTAAGTCCATTAACGATAGTTTGAAATCGTCCAAACATCTTATCAATAGACTCATCTTCTTTCATCTTAAACAACTCATACTGATATATAAGAATGTTGATCTTGGGTTCTTTTACCTGGTTTGTGCCTTAATGTACGATGGATAAGGTGTCCCACATCTCCTTCACAGTTTCACATCCATGAACTTTATCATATTCACTTCTGCTTAAAGCACAACTTAGAAAGAACTTGGCCTTTGACTTTAATTAAAATTTAGTTTTCTGATCGGCTGACCATCTGGTATGAGGAATAGTATTTCCTTCATCATCTATTGGTATGTATGGTCCATTCTCGATCATATCCCAAAGATCAAAATGTATGGATTCAATAAAGAGTCGCATCCTGTCTTTCCAATAATGATAATCCTCACCATTGAATGCAGGAGGTCTTGTGATGGAGGCACCTTCAGCTATAAAAACATGTGATTCAGTCATGGATCTTTGTCCTCACTTTGTAAAGGTGGTTCTTGGAAACCGAGCTCTGATACCAATTGAAGTAAATCACACGTTAATATAAAATTCACGTACAATATATGAAATACACAAGAAGGGGGGTTGAATTGTGTAATCTTTTCGTGAATACAAAAACTTTGATATTTCTTGTTAAGAACTTTTTCAACTGTTAAAAGAAGACCAACACTGTTATACAAAAGTAGCTATGCATATAAATCGCAAATAACTTCTATATACTTGTTTAAGAATAAGAGAAATTAAAAGTTAAAGGTTAAAAGATAGACAATGTGATTTTTATACTGGTTCACCCCAAACCTTGGGCTACGTCTAATCCTCAGAGTTCTTTTGAGATTTTACTATACTTCGTCAAATTTACAAGTATTCTTTCTTCCCTTCAAGAGCCTCTTCAGGTCTCTTACACAAAGTATTCTTTTTGCTATCTTAGCCTCTCCAGGCTCTTAGCCTTTTTTTTCTCTCACTAGAAAGATATTGTGAGCTTTTTGTTACAGTTGAGTTTGCTCTCTTGTATCACATTTTGAATACAGAATTTTTGTAAGTAATAACTTGAAAGCTAAAAGATTGTTCAGTCTTCGACTACGACTAGTATTTATAGCCTAAGTCTCCAACTGCTTCTTTGATTCTTGATAACTGCTTCTTACTTCTTGATAACTGCTTCTTGTAGAAACCGTTATTCAGTTGAGTTCTGTAACTAACTCCAACTGACTAACTATCGATGTACTAGAGTGTCTTCATTTTTGTATCGTTTGTGTTTTCAACTTCTTCTGTGTTTTTCATTTCTTCTGTGTTTTCGCTTCTTCTGTGTTTTTATTACTTTTTTTGTGTTTTGCGCTTCTTCTGTGTTTTTGGCTTCTTCTGTGTTTTTGGCTTCTTCTGTGTTTTCCGCTTCTTCTGTGTTTTGTGCTTCTTCTATATTTTACGTTTCTTCTGTGTTTTTCTGCACACTTAACACACTTATCAAAATAGATCATTTATTTCTAACATTATTATTATTTGATTATCACCAAAATTAATAAACGTGAAGTCTTTTTGACTTAACAGTAAGTTGAAATTGATTATTTGGGTTTTGAAATTTCGTGTTATTCATAACTTAAATACATAATAATGTTTTTAGAATATACGAGAAATTGTTACGCGAGCTAATGCCTGACAAAACACAAGATAATATCAATAAAGAAGTTAGAAGACACTTTCTTCAATGGTGCGAGAAATATGTAAGTTTTCACTTACAAATATTGAAATGATTGAATATAAGATTTAAGTGTTCAGATGACATTATACTGTTTGATGTGATAATTTATTTTGTGTAGGCCTTAGAAAATCCAATAAAGAACAAGTTCACATATGATCTTGCGAAGGGACCTCTACAAACTGTTAAATCATATCCGGTATATTTTGTTAACGAATATAAATATCATATAGAATATCAAGGTCATAGCATGACAACAATAAATGGTGGAGCTTGCATACAGAGAGAATTGATGAATTACTATAGAAAAATTATTGAGATACTTGAAATTCAGTACCCTGTTTTGCCAATAAAGCGAAGTGTGATATTTAAGTGTAACTGGTTTAACCCAACTCTAAATGATGGTACAAAAGTACATAGCCGATACAATTTAGTTGAAAACAACAAGCGAAGAAGATTGAGACAATTTGTTTTTATATTAGGTTGATTATGTCTGGACCGTACTCAAGAAACATGACATCCAAATTTAAGGAGAAGATTGATCTTGAGGGTTATGTATGGAAGAATATCTCTCAGGCTACAAAAGAATTTTATTATCATGAGTTTGAGGTACAATAAAAAATATTATTTTCTTTTTTATTTTTTTTATACATTAATTAGGTAAATATGATTACATTAGAAGTATTTATCGATGGATTAGTTAAATGGGAGGGGTAGCACCTCATCACAGTAATCAGGGCATCCACAGTCACCAAATCAATACTATACTTGTAGTAATTTCATTTGAATTACAAATACTTATTATGTACAATTTAATGTTTTTATTATCAATTAAAATAATTTTAACTTTATATCATTAATCAACTTTTTGTTTAAACAAATTAAATGCA
Organism: Erythroxylum panamense; assembly: GCA_027123425.1. NCBI lineage: Eukaryota > Viridiplantae > Streptophyta > Magnoliopsida > Malpighiales > Erythroxylaceae > Erythroxylum > Erythroxylum panamense. The sequence goes on from JAOTIZ010000004.1 coordinate 9,521,012, forward strand.
TAAACAAATCAAAATATTATACACAAATAATTCATAACTGTTTAAATTATACATCAACCATAAGATCATTAAATAAAATTTAATGACGGGATTTAAAAAAAAACTTTTTTAAAATATTTACCGACAGAAAAATAAGTACGTCGGTAAAATCAATTATATTTATCGATGGAACACATCAAGCCATCGGTAATATTTACCAATTTTACTAACAGGATTTGCCGCAGAAAAATTGTCGGTATGATCACCGATGGAATAATCATAACCTTCGGTAATGTTGTAATAAAATTATCGACGGAATAATCAATACCGTCTATAAATCTACCAACGGAAAAATCTTGATTGGCAAAAATTTACCAACAGTCGACTGAACATACAACCGTCGATATATTCACCGACGGTCATATGAAACATCCGTTGACAGACATTCTGTTGTTCGTCAAAAATTGTTATCTACAACCTTTTTAAGACGTCTTTGTCCGTCGGTAAATTTCGCCACCAATCTGACTTCCTGACAAAATTTGTAAGTTTTCCGTCAATAATATCCGTCGCTAAACGACATTTTTTTTGTTGTGAAAACTTACCAACTTTAATAGTTACTTCCTCTAATATACCTGCTCGATACTTAATAGAATGATCTGCCAATAATAGGACCTTTACAAGTTTAGGTTCAACAAAATTTAAATTGAATAGTTTTTATGATATCATAATTTTTTTGAAAATTCTATTAAACGTTAGAGTTCAAATTAAAATTTTGATACAAATATTTAAATTTGAAACAAATTCTTTTAAAAGTTAGGTTGAGGTAGTAAAGAGGAGTTGTTTCTTGTCTTCACCAAAACATTGATTTTTTTGGAAAAAAATAGAAATGTCTAGAGGTTGAAGGAAAAACTTGCTTTCATAAGATAATTTGGCGTTGATAATTCCGAAGCTACATGGGGTGAAATTGACTTCCAACAAAAAGGGTTTCAGTGGCCCATCGAATCTGCTATTCCCTTATTCTACGTAAAAGTAGAAACACATGACTATCGTGTTATTTTACGCTGGTGGAGGGTCTATCAATATCAACACTGATTAAAAAGAGCTTACACTTTCAGCATTCAGAAATATGCCTAGTTGTTTAGTGGCCTGTCTATTCTAGACGCCTGAAACTGCTAAGTGATTGAGTTTATAGTTCACCGTTGAGGATATCTTCAGAATCGCAAGTACGTGCCAAAATTTCGCATAGACACTGATATGTATAGTTTTTTTTAAAAGAAAAAAAAAACTATACATTATGTGCAAGTACTGCAACTGTTGATTGGTATCAACAATTTTAATGAGAAGCTGGAGGGTTTATTAGTATCAACAATTTTGATTGGTCCATCATCGCGATTCAGTAGTAGTAGTAGTAGAAGAGGGAAGAAGAAAACGAAGGATCAAGCAATTTCTGAAGCTATTTAGAATCACCATCTGCAGTAGCTAAAATGTGTTTTTATTAAATGCAGATAGTACACCTTAGAGTAACCTGAAGAAAAAACTCCAGGTTTTTATCAGAGAGGATAAACCAAAAGAGTAGCTTTAATGTTGGCTAGAATATTAAGTACCTATAGACTACTTGTTCTCAGCACTTTATATTACACCCGGAAAAAAGGTAAAAGGACCTTATTGAGATATGCTGTTTAATTCAAATCCAAATTGCTCCAGCATTCTTCAGCATTGTGCCTAGCTGGTTCTTGACTTGCAGGCTCATCACCTGCTTATCACCACCAACAAACTCTTGTCCGATGAACACCGCCGGCACGCTTGGTTGACACCCCAATTGACTTAGTGCTTTCTCGACTACTTGTCCATTTGGAATCTGGTCCAGCTCATAAACTGTAGGGTTAGCCCCAAAGCTACATATCAGTTTCCTAATGGAATGACTCATGCAACAAGTGCTCTTGCTAAAGATCACGACCGGCCTTTCAGCAACCAACCTTTTCACAATATCCATAGTTATGAAGGGTAAAATGGAGCAGGTGATATTAGTGTATGAACTTGTTGAGATAGCTGTAGTTTTGCTGTGATGAACTTGACCCCTTTTCAGGCCTATTTATAGATGCCACTCAGGGAGGTGAGCTGCACTTTCTTTCTTAGTTTGTTGCCATGACAGAATATAAGCTGAAAGGGAATAAATTTTGGAGTGTACTTGTCATTTGATTCCCGACGTACTCTTGATGATTATTTTTGATAGAGACGTATCTGTTTGTGATAACTGTAGAGAATAATCGGTTGGTATTAGCACATTAATTTGTTAGCCTGAACAATGTCACAAACAATCAGTAAATGATCATCAGATAGTCTTGAGTAACTTCTTTACTACGTTCAAAATAAATGGCAACTTCAAACATATTTGCCGAGAACTATTGACAAGTTAAATTGGCAACATATTTAAAATTTGTTCTCCTTCTTTTGTCATTTTCTGCTTTGTGTTCTTGATAACACATATTCATCTAAGGATGATTTCCCTTTTTTGGAGCATCTGCTGAGCTGGGGAAATCATTTGGATTTGTGCAAATTGTTTCTTATATTCTTCCCTGACCAAGATTCGCAGAACATCAATACTGCTGAGAAAAAGAAAAAGGAGGTGATATGCGTGAGGGCGACAAAGAAAAAGGAGGAGAAATTTGAAAATGAAAAAAGATGCTAAAAAAGTGATTATCGACCACTGATAGCATGGAAAAGATTACCATATCAATGGTACAAAGAAGAAAGAAGAATTCTTTAGGAACCACCGCACATGTTAAAAATAGTAGTTTGAAAATTTTAAAATGTAATTTTTATGATAATGTGATATTAAAATAGTGTGAATTAATTCAAATGTCTTTTTGTAATTTATAAAAGTATTCATAATCTTTTGGTAAGCATAGAATGAATGCCTCTATAAATATCATAGTTTATTTTGTAACGGTTAAAGACGAAATAGAAGAAAGTTTCTTTTCATTCTTAATTATTTATTCTCTCATTTCTCAACAAAGCAATATCTGAGTCTTGTTTCTTAAAGTGTAGAGAAGAGTGGTGAGAGGAAAGTAAGAAATAGCAAGTAATAGACTCACTTCCTTCTAATTTTCTAGTCTTACAAAGGACAATTATAAGCAATATTTTAAAAGTCAAACCGAACGTCAAATCAATCAAAGGAAATGTTTAAGGTTTAAAGAATTAATCAGTATTAAACCACTATAAAATCAGTACATAATAAATAAAAAGTATAAATTTTAAATTAATCAACTTTTTAGTTCAATTCAATTTATTTTAAATAATAATAACTCTTATTATTAAAAATGAATCCATTTGTTAATTAATCAATAGATCTTATGGTTGTCTTTTTGAATATTAAGATCTTAAACAAAGCATGTAAAGATTAATTTTTTTAAAGAAGTAAATAATTTCATTATAGCATGGTTTACTATTCCTAAAGGTTTTAGTTTGGTATATAAAACTTAAAATGAATCTATAACTTATGTATTAATTTTTATACGGTGCTCTTTTTGTGTATATATATATATATATTGGTCCATATAATTTATTCATTTATTTTCTTAACCATTCATTTTTCACCCTGTTAGTTTATCGTCTTTTTGAAAAAAAATTGTTGGTCAAATCCCTACTGCCATTAGCAAATCCTATAAGACATATCAAATTGTTTTATTACTTAATACGCAACTTTCAAGAACAACGTCCATGTTTTGTTACTGTATACCTAACTTTCAATAACAACTTTGAAAAAAGATTGTAGACAGTTATTATCATATTCTCTCTGTTCTTTGATTTTTTTTTCTTTTTGACTATTTTCTCCCTTTTGCTCCATCTTTCTACTCTTCTCTCTCAATCTCTCTCATTGTTGTATGCATGGATCTAGATTAAGGTCTCACCTTTTGTCTCGTGTGTGCTAATATAATGTTGTTCCCACTTCCTTTTGAGTTGTTCACACATAAAATGATGTGTATCTATCACCTTCACCACTGTCTTTAGTTGCCGCTAGATGACTCCCAACCTAGATGCTTCATTATGTGATTAAAAGTCATTTTGTTTTGATTTTGGGGCTTTGAGTAGGAGATAATACTTACATACATAGAAAAAGGTAGGAGAACATCACGATGCCTTTAGTGATGTGTGAATGGGCGTTTCTCTTTCTCTTTCTTTTTCTTCTTTTTCTATTTCATCATACATCAAAGTAAATGCTTCTTCTTTCCCTTAATAAGGTTTGTTCAACTTCAAATTCTTCCTTTTATTCATCCATCTCTATTTTGACTTTGATTTTCTTTATCTTTATTTTATCTTAAAAGGGGTTTTTCATTTTCGTTTCTATTAAATCCTCTAACATTCAAACTTTCAAACCCAAGACAGAGTGGCTGGTCTAAGCATCTACTCTTGCTCTCCTTCTTCTTGTTAATAGGATGCTTCATGGTTTAAAAATCGGTTGATTTTTATTGACAACGGTTAAAAGTAAAGATCGAACCCAAAACTAGTCTAATTCATGCTTAACTCAATTGAACCGGCCAGTTCGGTCTGATTTTTACATCATTGATTATAAGAAATATTTTCTGAGCATGAAAGCTTTACTTGGCTCTTAAGATGTATGGGAGGGTATAGTGAAAGGCTATGAGAAGCCTTAAAATGAAGAAAGTTTTTCTCAAAATGATAAAGAAGCTTTTTTCAAGATAAGAAAGATGGATCAACAAGCTCTCACTCTTATTCATCAATTTTTAGATGATTTAATGTTTGAGAAGATAGTTGATGCTACTAGTTCGAGGGAAGTATGGAATAGTTTAGAAAGTATTTTTTAAGGAGTTGATAAACTAAAAAGGGTGAGACTTCAAAAACTAAATGATTTTCAAGTTTTGAAGATGAAGACATCCAAGTCAATTTTGGATTATTATACACGAGTACTATAAGTCAATTAAACAAATATTGAGACAAGATAGAAGATGTTCAAGTAGTTGAAAAAAATTCTTTGCTCTTTAACTCCCAAATTTGATTATCTGGTGTGTGTCATTAAAGAGTTAAAAGATTAGACTCAATAACCATGGAAGAATTAGTGGACAAGCCTATAAAGAAAAGATCAAGAGAAAACAAAAAAGGTAATTAGAACAAGTTCTCAAAGTTAAGAACACTTTAAATAAAGATGGAGGAGAACATAACTAATTTAGACGACATGAACAAAAGAAAGAAACGGTCATGACATATATAAAATAGAAAGATAGGAGAGACAAAACATAAACATTGAAGAGAGAAGCCAACGTCACAAGAAGGGAATTAAAGAATATGAGGATGAGGATGTGACTACTATTTAAATATAAATAAAAGTAGGTATGACAAGTTCAAAATTAAATGTTTTAAATGTTATAAAATTGGTCATTATTCTTGATAATTTCATAGTGCCATCAATAATATTGAAGAAAAGGCTAATATTATTAATGTCAATCAAAAATATGAAGAGTCAACTTTGTTACTAGCAAGCAATAAAGAAGAAAACAATGTTAACAGTATCTAGTACTTGCATAATGTTGCTAAGCAATCACATATATGAATAAAAAAGTAAATTTGTAGAGCTTAATGAGAAGTTGAGAGGTAATGTTTCCTTTAGAGACTTGTCAAAAAATACAAATTAACGGAAAGGTACAATTCCCATCTCTTATAAAGATGGGTCACAAGATGATTACTGATATTTATTAAGTGCCTAATTTAAAAGTAATATTTTAAGTTTAAATTAAGTCCTTAAAAAAGGGTATGAAATTCTCAAGAAAAATAAAATTTTTTGGTTTCAAGATCAAAACTCTAGTTTAATTACTAAAATGATCATGTTAAATAATAGAATGTTCAAATTAAATATCAAAATAATTTAAGCAAAATGTTTGAAAGTTGGTTTGCAATATAAAGTATGATGGTGGCACATGAAATTTGGTTAGTTAAATTTTAAAGCTCTGAAGGTCATAGGAGAAAACAAGTTGGTAAAATGGATACCCTCAATTATCCATCCTAATCAAGTAGATGAAGCATATTTTCTTAAAAAAAACTGGCAGGAAGAGTTTTCCTATTAAAGCAACATTTGAAGCAACTAGTCATCTTCAACTTGGCATGTTAATGTGTGTGGACTAATCAATACACCTTCATTTGGTAAGAAAAATATTTCTTACTTTTTATTAATGCTTTTAGTATAAAAACTTGGGTTTATTTTCTAAAGAAAAAATCTGAAGCTTTTGTTGCTATAAAAAATTTTAACATGTTTGTAGAAAAAGAGAGTGACTATAAAATTAAAGTTCTGAACTATGATTAGGAGGTGAATTTGCTTCTAAAGAATTCAATATTTTTTGTAAAACTCATTTCATCCATTATCCTTTAATAGTTCTTAGATCACCATAATAAAATTATGTAATCAAGAGAAAGAATAGAATCAATTTTAATATAACAAAATGCAAGACGATGGATAAAAATATGCCTAAGGAGTTTTGGGTTAAAGTTGTTTCTTATGCTTTCAAGAAGTATAAAGTGGATTAAAGCCTAGTGTCTATCATTTGGAAGTTTTTAAAAGCATTATGTATGCTCAAATGCCACATAAGAAACGTTCAAGCTTGATGATCAAAGTGTTAAGTATGTCTTCATTAGATATGATTCACATTATAAAGGCCATAGATTATACAATCCAAACAATGGTAAGTGGTGATAAGTTGAAATGTTGAATTTGATGAGAAAGCTATATAAAATTGGGAGGCTCATAAAGAGAAAATTTATAATTTTCTTCCATATTTTAGAGGAGATGAAGAAGAGTCCTACGAATATACAAGAAACAATTCCACCTGATTCACCACTTCTGCGACCTCATAAAGAAAGCTTAAGTGAAAGGCTAAGGAAAATGAAAGATATAGGTGACATTTATAGAAAGTCTAATCAAGTTGTTCTTGATAATGATGAATTGTATTATCTTCTTCTAAATAAGGATAAATTTTGAAGAAACCATGCAAGATAAAAGGTGGATATTAGTCATGGATCAAAAAATCAAGGCAATTGAAAAGAAAAATACTTGGGAATTAGCAGGTTATATATAGAAAGCTCTCTTCAATATATAATTTGATGAATTCCTTACACTCGAATACTTTTATTCTTCTTTTTTTCACAAGTTATGAAATTTGATAAGTAATTAGGTTTGTTGTGTTGTTAAGGAATTTTTTATTTAAGGAACTTAGCTCAAAGAGATTAACAGGGTCTACATATGTCTTGTGCTAAAAAGTCTTAACCCTTCCTCCTTCTAGGATTATATTCATCTTGTATGTTGTAACACCATCTACAAAATTATCTAGAGGATATTGTTTCTGAGATTAAAAGTTGTTAGAGAAATAATCACTCTCTCCTAATGTGCTTTCATTCCAAGTTAAAGTATTAGAGATAATATCCTTATTTCATAAGAGCTCTTCAAATCTTATCATAATAAAAAATTCATTAAAATTCACTATATGAAGATTGATTTTTTCAAGGCCTTTGATACCATTATTTAGGAGGCACTACACGGAAAATGTTCATTAGCGACAGAAAAATACCGACGGTATAGAAACCGTTGGAAATACCGACCGAAAAAGCGTAACCGTTGCGAAAATTGGGTGTGCGTTAAACTTGTTGCTACCGAAAACTATTCGATCGCTGAATTTGGTGAAATATATGTACCGACGCCCATTTCCGTTGGTGAACACGTCAGATACCCGCCCTTCACTAAACGTAAACGACGTCGTTTTGGTTTAATCCTAAACGACATCGTTTTGGTTTTAATTTAAATGCCTCTGCTCCTTCCTCCTCCTCCTGCCGCAGACGCAGACGCCCTAGCTAATGTTCTCCTTTCTCTTCCTCGATTCTACGCCGTTCTTCCTCCTTCATCTTCCTCCAAAGACGCCGCCGCTCGCGGCTTGCTGTTCGTCGCTCGCGGCCGTCGCTCCTCCACTACAACAAAAATGACATACAGTAACACTAGACAATAACACTTTTGACAATATGTTATAAAATACCTATCTACG
>JAOTIZ010000004.1:9529132-9545180 GCA_027123425.1 Erythroxylum panamense
CAACTAATATAACGCAACACAAATAAATAAAGTATATATATAATATAACATTATTATAACAACAAAACAACAAAATAAAAAATATATATTATCAGTTCTTACCGACGGAAAACTGTCCGTCGGAAACAACCATATTTACCGACGGTAAATTAAACCGTCGAAAAAAGTGGTTGAAGATACCTTCACCTCACCGACGAACCAAATTACCATCGCAAAATTTCTCTGACGGAATCTTACTTGCCCATTCTGTCGTTATATAAATACCGACAACAACTTTCCGTCGTAAAATTACTACGGAATATTTCGGTCGGTATTTTTACCTGCGGAAAATTCAACGACCGAATTTTTGGCCACCAAATTCTATCGGTGATTACTTTCACCGACGAAAATCTGTTATTTACCAACAGTAATTTCTGTCGGCAAAACGCTTATTTCTTGTAGTGAGGTTCATCCTTCATGCTCTATATATTTTTGTCTTTCCCTCTAGATTCATCAATTAGATACAACAATACATTTATACTCCTTAAAATATTCAAGTTAATAAGGAAGCCACACATATATTTAAAGTTGTTAAAGGTATTCGACAAGGTGATCTTATCTTACTCTACATATTTGATAACTGCATTGAGGTTCTAATTAGATATATCTCTTATAACATTGATTAAGATATGCCTTTTAGTTATCACTATAAGTGAAAGAAATTGAAGATTTATGTCCTCTCATTTATTGATGATTTATTCCTTTTATGTGTTGCCAATAAGGAATGCATTCTCTTAAGCTTTTCACTATCTGGAATTTTAATAAGCAACTCTAAAAGTTAGTTTTTTTGCCTCTTGTTGTCCAAGGGAACTAACTCAAGAAATTGCTAAAATTATAGGACTTTAGATCTGCAATACCCCCTTTTAAATAATTAGGCATCCCAATCACTACTACTAGAACTACTTATAAAGAATGTGCCTCCCTCTTGGAGTCTATTTTTTATGTGAATTTATAGCTAGGAAAATAAGGTTCTCTCTTATGAAAAAAGGTATCAGTAAATACCATCTATCTTAATAAAATGCATGTTTATTAAAGCTCTTATCTCTTATTTCCATTCAATCTTATTAAGGCAATTGAAAAGCTATAAAGAACTTCCTATATAAAGGCTCAATGTCCATAAAATGACTAGTTAAAATTAGATGGAAAGATGTTTATCTTCCTAGAGACCAAGGTGGCTTTGGGATAAAATGTATTATACCCTTTAATAAGGTTCTTTTGGCCAAATGGATATCGAGACTAGTCAATGATCATAAAACCTTATAGATGAAATTGATACATGAGAAATACTTAAAGGGTAATAGCTTTTGGAATATATAAGCTAAGTCTAAACTTCATAGACCTTAAACTAAATGTTGAAGTTTAGAGATGTGCTTGCCAAGGAAAAAAATATCATATTGGTAATGGAAAAACACTAGCTTCTGGTGTGATAATTGGTCTAACTTAGAGCCTCTTTAATTATTTCTAGCCTTCTCCTCATTATAATATGCAATCTCCTCAGTTGTCAAAGTTTAAGTGATTATCAGAGAGGACAAGTGGTGTTGTGAACATAAGGGACTAATTATCATCCTTAATGCAATTCCAAACTATAGGTTTAATTTATTGAAAATGGACTCTATTTTCTAGCTAAGGCATAATTTTGGGAAGTTCACCAAATAATCATAATTTTCTTTGTTCAAATATCCTTATAAGGTGATCGTTTGTCCAATATGTTATGGTTTAAAGGCCATTTACCTAAGGTATCCTTTATTTCATAAATGGCAATTAGAAAATGCGTCATGAATTTTGATAGAATCAAGTGGAATTCTTTCCCCAATACCTCTTGTACCTTTTACCAATCTAATCTTAAGAACCACAATTATCAATTCTTTTCATGTCCCTACATGCTTTTTATATCGAAGCAGCTGCTTGAATGGAGCAACTTGTAAACTCATCTTAGCATTTAAGGTCAACTAATTAATTAGGTTTAAGGAGTTCAATATCACCACAAATCTTATCAAGCCATATTTAAGCTTCAGTTATTGCTTGTATGGTATATAGAGAGAAAGGAACAATAAAGTGCTCTAAAATCAAATTCTCTCTCTACTTTATGTAGACTCATTCACAGTTGGCTAAGAGAAATCGTTATTTCTAAAGGAATTCATTTTAATTATAGTGCAAGGTTCAAAATTAACATGAATCTCCTTTAACTCTAGCTTCTTCAGGTATGTGGATATTATCCATTTTAGACCTAATATAAATGTTTGAACTAGCTCTCTCGATTCCTTGCAGTTCCATATTTGAAACAAGGTGGCCTAATGACCCATACTTGTTAGTCCCAGTAGGCTATTTCAGTTATCCCATTTACTTTTATTTATGTTTGACTTCATACTCATATGACTTTTCTTAGCTATTGAGGGTTAGTCATAAAACTTTATTCAAGTAAGTAAGCTAGTGATCTATAGTTTATTACCTTTTAATCCTTGTTTCTCCATCTAGTTTCTATAGGCTTTAAAATGTTTATAACTCATATTAATGTACTTCCATTAATTCATTTAACTTTCAAAAAGCCATTAGAGTAAACTGGGTAAACAAGGTGAAGAAGAAAACTAATAAAGAGGTAGAAAAATACAAGGCAAGGTTTATTGTTAGAGGAAATAAGGAAAAGCATGAAGATGATTATGACGATATTTTTTTGAATTATTACATGAATGGAAAATTTATTAATTAGATATCAAGTTGGCATTCCTTAATGGCAATCTTGAAGACGAAGTCTATGTTGAATAACCATTAATTTATATGGTCAAAGGAAATGAAAGAAAAGTTTGAGATAGAAAAAAGCATTGTATAGATTGAAGCAAGCTTCAAGACTATGAAATAACTACATTGAGAAATATTTTCATGAGAGCATGTTTGTTTATTGCCTTAATGAATATGGTCTTTACATCAAAATTCATAAAAATGGAGACATTTTTCTTATTATCTTTATATGGATTATCTTATTTTCACTTGTAACAATTCAAGCTTATTTAAATAATTTAATAAGGCTATCTCAATTGAATTTAAAATGATTGACAAAGGACTTATGTCATATACTTAGGCCTAAGGGTGAGGTTGGAGGTCCTAAAGAAATTCAAAATGTTTGATTGTAATTCTTTAAACATGCCTATGAAAATTGGATTAAAGTTATCAAATTATGAAGATGGAAAAAAGCAAAATCCCACAGTTTTCAAAAGTCTTATGGGAAGTGTCAGATATTTAACATGTAAAAGGCCAAATATCCTTTATTTGGTTAGATCAGTAAGTCAATTTATGGAAGCTCCTACCTACACCTCTATGAAAGTTTCTAAGAGGATTATTTGCTACCTAAAAGGCATACTTTACTTTGGACTATTTTATTCCTCTTAAAATAATTTCAAATGCAGGGGATCTTGTGATAATAATTTTATGGAATATTGATAATATAAAGAGCAAAATAAATTTTGCATTTTTGATGGGTAATTGAGTTATCGCATAGAGTTCAAAGAATAACCTATTATTACACTTTCAACTTATGAATGTGAATATGCGCAGCAATATATACTTATCATGTTTTTTGGCTTAGGAAATTATTAAAGGAACTTCACTTGCTACAAGAAGAAGGCACAAAGATATGCACTGATAATAAGTTTGCACAAATACTTGCCAAGAATTCAGTGGTTTATGATCGAAGTAAACATATAGATACAAGGTATTATTTCATTAGAGGATGTATAACCAATAAGTAGGGCTCGGGTATGTAAAAACTCAAAATCAAGTTGTAGATATTTTCACAAAGGTATTAAAGTTTGAAGACTTTTGAACATTAAGAGAAAGACTTGGCATAACGAAAAAAATTTTGAAATTAAAGGGAATTTTGAAAATAGTAATTTAAAATTTCTATAATGTGAATTTTACGATAATATGGTGTTGAAAATATTGTAAATTAATTCAAGAGTCTTTTGTAGCCACAAGAGTCTTCTAGTATTAGGTGAGCCATTTATATTTGTATATATGGTCTTTTTCATAAATATAAAATGAACACGTCTATAATACCATAGTTAACTTTATAATAGTTAAAATGAAATAGAAAAAATCTTTTTTTTCATTCTTCATTCTCCATTCTTTCATTTCTTAACACTACAAAACATATCATATAACTTGGTAAGAACTCTCAATTAACTTGATAAGAACTCTCAATTATATATATATTCTCCCTATTAAACTCATAAATTATAACTTGCTTCGGGGATCACAAAATCCACATAAACCTATTTTCTTTCTCAAAAATTTCTTAATATAAACACATTCAACTCTATATATGATATATGTCGATACAACTAAATTCAAATCTTAAATTTCAACATTTAGTTCAAATATTCTCTTTAATCTATTCTTTACTATTTATGTAATAATGTCAAATAAAGAAGTTAATATTGGTATTTTTTATTTCATGCCTTAAATTTATTTAGAAATAGCTTTTAGTTATTTATGTATTCATTAAATAAAGTAGGATCCTTCATTAAATATCAACACTATGATGGAGGACTCAGATTATTTCATAACATTTTTCTTTATATGCATGAGGTGATAAGATCATGTAATTAACTAATTATAATTTGATCAATCGTATGATAGGTTAAGTTCTGTATTATATATGTTTACCACTAATTTATACACCTAGCTAATCAACATGTATAATATTATTGAAATTGGGAAGAATTTTTTATTTTGTGATTTTGATAGTTTAATATAATTTAATATTTTAGAAAGATCCTTAGTATTGTGTATTGATTTATAACTTGATATTTGATATTTAGAAAGTATAGGATTAATTAATTTTGGTGATAACACTTAAAAGAAGAAGGAAATTTTAGTGAAAAATCATGTTAGTTCAATTTGCTATCATTATTGAATACTATTTGGTATTTTAATCATAATTATTGATATAAATATTTGATTGAGGTGATTCAAGACATTACAAAAAATTAAATAATTTATAATTTATAAAAAGACACATAAGATTTATTTAGGCCTATCGGTTGACCAATGTGTCCTATTTGTCAACTAATATAAGGTAGAGAAGATGGTTTTAATCTATTAGTATCTCATATTGGTCAATCAAAATGTTTGAATGCTACTTTTAAAAATAAATTTTGACTTTTTTTTATCAATTTTCATGTAGAAAGAAGAACATTGATAGGGAATTTGAGAGAGACAAATTGGAGAAGGAAAAAAAAAGGAATTTAAGTTGAATAAGACTTGAAACACTTATAACATCTAGATAAATTTTAATATATAAAAAGAGACTCAAGGTATTTTTTTCATTGGCTAATAAGTGGTATATGTCAATTAGAGTTTTCTAGTTTGATTTTTAACTATTTTTATTGTTGATTGTTTGTTTGTCTCTTGATTAATTATTTATGTATTTCAGTATCTCCATTTTGAAAAGAAATGTATAAACCCTAAATTAGGATTATGGTAAATTGAGATTTTTGACAAAATTAATATAATTTAGGACTTTCGTTCATATAAATTGTGTGTGGAATGTGTGATTCATGACATGTAATTATAATTGCAGGTAAATGTGTGATTGGAAACACCATTATGGTTATGAATGTTGATTTTGATCGCATTTCATGGATTAGGTTCTTTGCGTGTAGAATTGACTTATTATGGTGACTAATCAATGTTTTTCTATGCAATAAGGCTTTATAAATTAATTAATTATGTTGTATGAATCTTGGTGGTATGGGATTGTTGACATAAGCCAATTAGTCGACACCAAATTCATGTATATACTAATTTATCGATCAGAGAAAAAGAGTGAAAAGTAAAATAGTGTATGTGCCATATTATTTCCTAGAGCATTATTCAAGTTCAAATTTGGGCATATATAAATTGTTGACTAGGGTTAATCGACATCTATCTTAAGCATTTACAAGGAATTATGTGTTATAGTTGCCAATTATATGTTCCATTCAATTTTGATGTACTACGGATTATTTGTATGGCATGTTATTTTCTTAACAAATGTTATAAAGATAAATATAATGCCAAATAAGCACAAGAAATAAGGATTATGTTATATAAAGATAGTAATATATTTTTTACTCTCATTTATTTATTTTTTTCTCTATTGTTATGTATTATCTTGTTACCTGTAATTTTTAGGTAAGAAGGTTGAGGAAGAATGTAAAGATTTAGGTAGGTATAACCCTAAAATGCGTAAAATCAAATCTAAAGAATCCTAGATTGGGAGATGTTATTTTAATTATGAATCAAAGTTGTAATTTAAGTTGTTTTAAAGTTTATTGAATCATCGTGAGTTTGTACAAATTGGCTTAACCTTAATCTCATGGTAAAACTCAAGGGATTGGGTCTTGTTATTGAGTCGTAGCCTACCATAAATCTAATGAAATTAACTTAAACTGTGTAAAAACTTACAATAAAATGCTATTAATGTAACGCTCCATATTAGAGGTTAGAATATTAGGAAAATTCAGTACATTTTATCCTTTTCATATTTGAATATTTGTTTATTTGTGTATAAACATTTTAGTCACATACAATTTTTATGCATGCATTCATGACATTCCAGGTGTAATTGGTTTTAGAATTTTGATTAAGGTAAGAATTTCGGTTTATTGGTGATGGAAATTTATATGGAAATTATTAGTGGGAATTTTAGGAATTTTGGGATATATATATTAAAAAAGGGGGTCAATGGCTTAATGACATGTAGCACTTTATGTGCAAGACAAATGGCTCACATGAAATGAGCCATGTGTCAAATTGGTAGCAATGCACGTGTTAGCAACACACGTGAGTATGTGTGTTACACGAGAAAAATTATGAAGCTTGGTTGTTCTTTGGATTAGGGAGTGCTCTTTGAAAGTCAACAAACCTTCATCATCGAAATCTCACTGCTGAAGAATTGTTACTGCTTCCTCCAAAGGTTACTGTTAGAGTTTTGTTGAAGCAACTAAGTGTTGTTGTTGATGTTTTTTTTCGGTGTAAATATATACATGCATGCATGGTTTTGAGGTGATCTGAAATGAATGTAAGGATAGGGAAAATGAATTTAGTGAGGTTCTGATACTGAGATGAGTTAATGAAGTGATTGTATTGATCAAATGTAGTAAGGATGAAGATAAAGTAGAGAGAGAAAGCTGAAAATGATTTCAAGTGTATGCATCAGTTTTTAGTGTTTGAATACAGATTTGATGTGTTTGAGTTGTGATGATCTAAAATGGTAGTAGAAGAATTGATTTTATTGTGTTATGTATTCATTGAATAAGAGGGAAATGAGAAAATCTGGGAAAAGAATGAGAGGAAGAAGATGTTTTTAGCGTAGTAGAGTTCGCCACGACCAACTCTTTTTAGTTCACCATGGCCAACTCAAAGGAATTGATTTTTGTAAAAGTTCTCCGCGGCAAACTCACGAAAAACTTTTAAGAAATGTCTTAGAATTCTACTATCTAGAAAGTTCGTCGCAGCGAACTTTTGGCTCACCGTGGTGAAGTTTCCTGACAGATTAAATATAATTTGGTATTTTAGGCACAACTTTCTCTGTAGTTATCCAAATGGAGTGATTTTTGGTTTGGAGTAAATTAGACACATAAGGATACAAATTTTATGAAGAGATTAAATTCTAATTTTGCCTCTAAGAATTTCATAAGTTGATTGGAAGTTGAGATAAGAATTTTGATGAAGGTCAAGAACCGCCTGAAATCTTTTGAGTATAACTTTTAGTATACTAAACCAAATTAGACAAACTTGGTATCATTGGAAACCTAAGACAAAGAGGGAAAACTTTCTAGAAGGAAATATTACCTAATTACCTCAACTACTTGATGGGAATAATTGAGCAATGTGGACTTGAAAGTTGAGTTTAAATTAAATATGGATTGAGGAATCGGGGTTGGTTTCACATGAATGATAATGTGAGAAGATTAGGGTTTAGAAACCCAGATTTTTGTCATGAACATGCATCATACATATTCAGTATACATGAGTGTGCATAATTGAATTTATAATTGTGCACAATAGTAATATATATTTGTATTGAATGTTTTAGAGGAACCCTTAGAGTGACCGATTCCAGATATTGCTGGGATTTCGAGGCAATAAGCAATAAGGGACCTTTTGTAAGTAATCTTAGAAGGTATTTTGTGTAAGTAATTTAGATGGTCAAATTTGACAGTTTTGCTTTGACTGTCTTGTTTGCTATTGCTTTTGGTCCATTGAATGATTTGCAAAGTTGTCAGATTGATATGTTGAATTTTGGCATGAAAACAATGATTGGCTAATTATGTTGAACATGAAACGAATTTGTTTAGTTTTAAAAATGTCAAGTCCTAGTCGTGAGTAAATAGATATACTTAGAAGGGTCTACAACTGCTCCTATTATTGACACTTCGGTGTCTCCTATATCGACACTTCGGCGTCTCCTGTATTGACACTTCGGTGTCTCTTGATGTCGAGACATATGTCTCTCTTACTAATACCAATCATGGTATCTTCTGTATAAGTCCCGTTACCCGCTTCTGTAAATAGATTTTTCAGTCATATGATTTTGTATTCTGATTTCTGTTTAACTTTGACATAAACAAGAAATTGTGTTCTGATTAGGAAGGGTTTATACCCTCCTGTGAGACTCAGTTCTGTTTTATGTACAATCCGTTTGAGATCTAATATTATATGTTTTAATTGTTCATTCCGATAAACTGTTAATGCTTGCTTATGATATATCATGATTATGTATAATTAGTTGTCCGTTTATGCATAGATTAGTTATTACTCACTAAGCTATATGATTAGCACGGTGGATTTGCCTCGTGTAGGTTTAGAGAAAATGACATAAGGACTGGGACGAGTCAACCGTAGTGACCAATGGAGTCTAAGTCTTGTTTTGTTAAAATTGTATTTTTGGAGTTTGTTTTTGGCTTGTCTTTCATGTTGTATATGACTTTGGATTTATTTGAAGGTTTGTAATAACCTTAATTTAGGCTGGTTTCGATTTGGACAAGTTGTAATTAAGCTCAGTGTATTATGATGTATGTTTTCTCCGAATTGCTTCTGCTTTGAGCTATTGAGATTGCATAACCAATGTTTCATATGTTTTGGTTTTGTTTCAGTTCTGTATGCATGTATGTTATATTGTCTGCGTGGCGCCCCTGTATCCTCCCAGGGGGTATTAGGGCGTCACATCTTTTTGGTATCAAAGCATGGTTTAGGCTATTCTAGTTTAACCAGCGCTTAACGGTTGCTTTTATTGAGTGTATAAGTTGTGTTTTGGCCTAATGCGGTGTCCCATATTTTGTTTATAGAATTTCTGATGGAAGGATCTTGCAAATCTATTGACAAAGTTGCTGAGAGCAATCAGTCGGAGCAAACTCGTCCAGGAATACCTAGACCCTCGGGGGCCAATCAAGGTGAAGCTAGGATGCCACCACCTCCTCCAGCTCAGGGAGAGGCTTTCATTAAGCTGTCCCAAGATATGAT
Source organism: Erythroxylum panamense (assembly GCA_027123425.1). NCBI lineage: Eukaryota > Viridiplantae > Streptophyta > Magnoliopsida > Malpighiales > Erythroxylaceae > Erythroxylum > Erythroxylum panamense. The sequence goes on from JAOTIZ010000004.1 coordinate 9,538,673, forward strand.
GACGTTGCTGCATCGGATGACGGCACCCAAGGCTCCAATTGATCAACTGAGGAAGTATGGAGCTAAGGAATTTACTGGGACATCTCTGGAGGAATCTGAGAGAGTTAAATAATTGATAGAAAAGGTTAAGCAGGTGTTGGATGAGATCAGTTGTCTAGCAGAGCAGATGGTGCGCTGTGCTGTCTCCCTTCTTCAGGGAGCAGCTTATGAATGGTGGAAGTTTGTTTTGAGGAGTCCTCAGCTGCCTGTGTCTTTGACTTGGGAATTCTTTGCCTAAGAATTTAAAACTAAGTATGTGATGGAGGCTTATAGGAAGGATAGGTGGAAGCAATTTCTAAATCTGAAGCAGAGAAGTTTGTCAGTTGCTGAGTACGACGGGGAATTTAATCGGCTTAGTAAGTATGCCCCTGAATCTGTACTTACTGAAGAGTTCCGATGCCATCAGTTCGAGGAGGGATTGCATGACTCTATCAAGGAGCATCTGGTAATGGTTACTCTGTTGCAACAAGTTACTTACCATCAGTTGGTGCAAGCTGCGATGAAAATAGAAAGACAAGAGATGATTAGGAAAGAAAGAAATCAGAGAAGAGGCTCTACTAGAGGTGGCCAGTCCTCGGGAAAACGAAGTCGAGAAGGTGCTACTTCTGCACCGAAGAATGCTCAGAGATCTCTGACTAGGGGAAGGTGACAAAACTTTCCTTCTTCGGCTGTTTCTATTAGGGGATCATCTGGAGGCCGAGGTTCTGAACCCCCAGAGTGCCCTGAATGTTCTGTCCATCATTGGGGTGTTTGCAGAAGGGCTACGGGAGCTTGTTTTCGCTGTGGTAGTACTGATCATAAGATAGCCAGTTGCCCTCTCAAACAAGCTCAAACATCACAAGCCAGTCGCGAGGTCTTTCATGCATCTGCTGGGAACAGAGGACGTGGTAGAGGTCGAGGAGGATCTGGGCAAAATAGGCCGAATCGGAGTAGCCAATCAGAAACAGTAGATCGACCAGCTGTGCCTACTGCTTCAGCTCGAGCTTATGCAATAAAATCTCGTAAGGACCAGGATGCACTGGATGTTATTGCTAGTATGGTTTCTCTCTTTGATTCTGAAATGTATGCATTAATTGATCCTGGATCTTCACATTCATATATCGGTGTTGGAGAAGTGTTTGATAAGGAGGTGCTTATAGATCAGTTAGAATATGACATGCATGTAACCAGTCCTCTGGGTAATAGTGTGTTAGTGAATCAGGTGTATAGGAATTGTCCAATTATGATTCAAGGCAATGACTATGTAGCAGATCTGATCAGATTGCCTTTCAATGAATTTGATTTGATTTTGGGGATGGATTGTTTATCCAAGCATCAGGCAGTAATTGACTGTAAGGCTAAGACTGTTATACTTAGGAGATTTGATCAGTCTGAAGTAATATTGCATGGCGTCTGCACTAACTCTTTAGCTAAGGTGATATCTGCTATACAAGCCCGAAAGCTTCTCAGGAAGGTTTGTGAAGCTTATCTAGCTTTTGTGCTTGATTCCAAGGAGTGTGGAAACCTGCTTGACATTCCTGTAGTGAAGGAATTTCCAGATGTATTTCCTGAGGAATTACCTGTACTCCCTCCTGAAAGAGATTTGGAGTTATCTATTGAAGATATACCTGGCACTGCTCCTACATCCAGAGCACCGTACAGAATGGCTCCTACTGAGTTGAAAGAGTTGAAGGTGCAGTTACAAGAACTTCTGGATAAGGGGTTTATTAGTCCTAGTGTGTCACCGTGGGGAGCACCGGTGTTGTTTGTTAAGAAGAAGGATGGCACACTACGGATGTGCATCGATTACAGGCAATTGAATAGAGTCACGGTGAAGAATAAGTATCCATTCCCAAGGATTGAAGACTTATTTGATCAGTTGAAAGATGCAGGAGTATTTTCAAAGATAGATCTACGATCAGGGTATTATCAGCTTCGGGTAAAAGAAGTGGATGTACCGAAGACTGCATTTAGGACCCGTTATGGATATTATGAATTCCTAGTAATGCCATTCGGGTTAACTAATGCTCCAGTAGCATTTATGGATCTAATGAATAGAGTATTCAGGCTTTATTTGGACCAGTTTGTTATGGTGTTTATTGATGATATCCTAGTCTATTCTAGGAATGAATAGGATCATGCCGAGCATCTCCGAATTGTATTACAGACTCTGAGGGAAAGACAGTTGTATGCTAAGCTGAGTAAGTGTGATTTCTGGCTTCGGAAGATATCATTTTTAGGGCATGTTGTCTCGTCTGAAGGAATCAGAGTTGATCCTAGTAAGATAGAAGCGATTGTTAGTTGGAAGCCACCACAGAATGTAACAGAAGTGAGAAGTTTTCTAGGTCTGGCTGGTTATTACCGTCGGTTTGTTAAGGGATTCTCGGTAATAGCATCCCCTTTAACTAAGCTGTTACGGAAGGGAGTGAAGTATAAATGGTCTGATAGATGTCGAAGTAGCTTTGATCAGTTGAAAAGTATGCTTACTGAAGCTCCTATATTGGTCCAACTGTTTCTGGTAAGGAGTATGTTTTGTTTAGTGATACATCTGGAATAGGTTTGGGTTGTGTTTTTATGCAGGAAGGAAAAGTAGTTGCTTATGCCTCAAGGCAACTAAAGACTCATAAAAAGAATTACCCTACTCATGATCTGGAACTTGCAGCGGTAGTGTTTGCGTTAAAGATTTGGCGGCACTACTTGTATGGTGAAAGGTGTAAAATTTTCACAGATCATAAGAGTCTGAAGTATCTGCTTACTCAGAAAGAATTTAATCTGAGACAACGGCGTTGGTTGGAACTGTTTAAGGACTATGATTGTATTGTGGATTATCATCCGGGTAAGGCTAATATAGTAGCAGATGCCTTGAGTCGAAAGACAATTTTAGCATTATCAGTGAAGCAAGGTGACTGGGAACTCGAATCTAATGGTGCTTTAATAGCTCAGTTGAAAGCAAGGCCTAAGTTGAGGCAAGAAATTTGTGATGCTCAGAGAGCTGATGATAAGTTACAACAACTTATCTTGGCTACTCAAGAAGGTAAACAATCTAATTTTTTTGTGCAAGGGGATGGTGAATTGTATTATAAGGATCGGCTGTGTATGCCAGCTAATGATGAATTGAAGAAGAAGTTATTGTTTGAGGCTCATAATATATTATTTACTATGCATCCGGGTGGAAACAAGATATATCAGGATTTGAAGCAGTATTACTAGTGGTTAGGTATGAAACGAGATATTGTGGATTATGTAGCAAAATGTTCGACATGCCAGCAGGTTAAAGCTGAGCACTAGGTCCCATCTATTTTGTTATATCCTATTTCTATTCCTCAATGGAAATGAGATAACATTACCATAGATTTTGTTATTGGACTTCCTCTCACTCAAAGGAAGCATGATGTTGTATGGTGATTGTAGATAAGTTCACCAAATTTGCTCATTTCCTGCCTATTTGTCTTGACTATTCTTTAGATAGGCTTGCAAATTTGTACATGAATGAGATAGTAAGACTGCATGGAGTACTGTTATCTATCATTTCAGATCATGATCCTCGATTTACTTCAAGATTCTAGAAAAGTTCACAGAAGGCTTTGGGAACTCAGGTTAAGTTTAGTATTACTTTCCATCCCCAGACAGATAGATAATCTGAACAAGTTATATAGATATTGGAAGATATGTTGCGAGGTTATGTGTTGGAGTTTCCCGAGAGTTAGGATAATTATTTGACTTTGATGGCGTTTGCTTACAATAATAGTTATCAAACGAGCATTGGCATGGCACCTTATGAAGCATTGTATGGTAGGAAGTGTAGAACCTCAATATGTTGGATTAAATTGAGTGAAAACAAGATGATCGGGCCAGAAATTGTGAAAGATATTGAAGAAAAGATTCAGATTATTCAGCAAAGATTGAAAGATGCCAGTGATAGGTAGAAGTCTTATGCTGATCTAAAAAGGAAAGATATTAAGTATCAAGTGGGTGATAAAGTATTTTTAAAAGTGTCACCATGGAAACACATTCTTTGGTTTGGAAAGAAGGGTCAGCTTAGTCCACGATTCATTGGTCCTTATGAAATTCTGAAAAGAATTGGACCAATAGCTTATCAGTTGGCTCTTCCTGAAGAATTGGTCAATCTACATGATGTGTTTCATGTTTCTATGCTAAGAAGATATCGATCTGATGTGACACATAAAATTTCAGTGTAAGAAATTCAGGTACAACCGGATTTGTCTTATGAAGAAGGGCCAGTTCTGATATTAGCCAGAGAAGTTAAACAGCTCAAGAACAAGTCAGTGTCTTTGGTAAAAGTACTCTGGCAATATCATGGACTTGAGGAAGCAACGTGGGAACCTAAAGAAACCATGAAAGCTTAGTATCCGCAACAATTCGGATCAGGCAAATTTCGAGGACGAAATTTCTTAAGGAGGGAAGAATTATAACGCCCCTTATTAGGGGTTAAAATATTAAGGAATTTCAATGCATAGTATGCTTTGCATAACTGAGTTTTTGCTTATTTGTGCATATGCATTTTTTGTCTTATACCAATATTTGTACATACATTTATTGATATTTTCAGGTATAATTGGTTTTAAAATTTTTGATTAAGATGAGAATTGTGGTTTATTCGTGATGAAAATTTATTTGGAGATTATTGGTATTACTTTAAAATTTTTGGAAATTTTAGGAATTTTTCTAAAAAATTTTGGGGGTATTTTGGATATTAGGGAAAAATAAACAAATGGAATTATGACAAGTGGCAGTCTTAGAAGTTGACAAAAGGTATAGATGCAAGGAGCCACGTGTCACTAGGATAATAAGACACGTATATACGTGTGTTAGGAAGCAAAAACCATATCTGTAACTTGGTTATTCTTCGGTATTGCTTAGTTTCCCTCAATATTGAACCTTACTTTACACTCTCACTGCTGGTGGTTTTTCTAAAAGCAAGGTAAGTGAAATTTTCTGGTACTGTGAATAAGTTGATGATGTGTCACGGCTGATAAAGGGATACATGCATGAATTATGTATAAAGAATTTTGGTGATAGTGTGAAATACATATAAGGATACAAATTGTCTAAAGAGATTAAATTCTAATTCTGCCTCTAAAAATTTTAAAGTCTGATTGGAAATTGAGAGAAGAATTCTGTTGAAGCTTAAGAACAGTCTAAAATCGTTTGAGTATAACTTTCAGTATACTAAACCAATTTAGATGAACTTTGTATCATTGGAAACCTAAGAAAAAGAGGTACAACTTTCTAAAAAGAAATATTACATAATTACCTTACCTACCTGATAAGAATAATTGAGAAAATTAGACCTAAAAGTTGGTTGTGAAATAAATCTAGATTGAGAAATTTAGTATGGTTTCTCTTGATTGATAATGTGACAAGATTAAGGATAAGAAACTCAGAATTTGTCATGAACATGCATTATACATATTCAGTATACATGAATGTGCATAATTGAATTTATAATTATGCACAATAATGATATGTGTTTGTATTAAATATTTTAGAGAAACCCATCAAGCGACCGATTCTAGATATTACCGAGACGTCGAGACAATAAAGGAAAATTTTTAAGTAATTTTAGATGGTAATTTTTGTAAGTAATTTAGATGGTCTTATATGTAATTAAGTCTTATTGAATAATTGTGGGTAATTAAGTAAGAAATCTAGTGAGAAATTTGGATAGTTCTACTTTGACTGTTTGTTTGCTGTTTGACTTTAATCCATTGAATGATTTGCAAAGCTGTCAAATTGATATGTTTGAATTTTAGCATGGAAGCAATGATTGGCTAATTATGTTGAACATGAAATGAATGTGTTTAGTTTTAAAACTATCAAGTCCTAGTCGTGGGTAAGTAGGCATGCCTTGAAAGGTCTGCAGTTGCTCCTGTTCTTAACACCTCGATGCTCTTATTATTGACACCTCGATGTCTCCTGTATCGACACTTCGGTGTCTCTTGATATCGAGAAATATATCTCTCCTGCTGATACCAATCATGGTATCTCCTGAATAAGTCCTGTTACTCACTTATGTAAATGAATTTAACAGTCATATGAATTTGTATTTTGATTTCTTTCTGACTCTGATGTGAACAAAGAAATTGTGGTCTGATTATGAAGGATTTATAACCTCTTTTGAGACTCAGTTCTATTTTTTGTACATTCTATCTGAGATCCAATATAATATGTTTGAATTGTTCGTTCCAATAAACTGTTAATGCATGCTTCTAATATATCATGATTGTGTATAATTAGTTGTCAATTTATGCATAGATTAGCTATTACTCACTAAGCTATATGCTTAGCACGGTGGATTTATTCTGTGTAGGTTCAGAGAGAAGGACATAAGGACTGGGATGAGTCAACCGTGATTGCCAATAGAGTCTGAATCTTGTTTTGTTAAAATTGTTTTTTTGGAGTTTGTTTTTGACTTGTCTTTGATGTATATGACTTTGGATTTATTTGAAGGTTTGTAATAACCTTAATT
>JAOTIZ010000004.1:9552335-9588495 GCA_027123425.1 Erythroxylum panamense
GGTTTGGAACAAGTTGTATTTAAGCTCAGTGTATTATGATGTATGTTTTCTCCGAATTGCTTCTACTTGGAGCTATTGAGATTGCATGATGAATGTTTCGTATGTTTTGGTTTTGTTTCAGTTCTATATGCATGTATGTTATGTTGTCTGCGTGGCACTCCGGTATCCTCCTAGGGGGTATTAGGGCGTCACACTTTTTTGGTATCAAAGCATGGTTTAGGCAATTCTGGTTTAACCAACGATTAACTATTTCTTTTATTGAGTGTATAAGTTGTGTTTTGGCCTAATGCGGTGTTCCATGTTTTGTTTATAGAATTTTCGTTGGAAGGATCTCGCGAATCTGTTGACGAAGTTGCTGAGAGCAATCAGTCGGAGCAAACTCGTCCAGAAATACTTGGACCCTCGAGGGCCAATCGAGGTGAAGCTGGGATGCCACCATCTCCTCCAGCTCAGGGAGAGGCTTTGATTAAGCTGTCCCAGGATATGATGACGTTGTTGCATCGGATGACAGCACCCAAGGCTCCAATTGATCAGCTGAGGAAGTATGGAGATGAGGAATTTACTGGGACATCTCTAGAAGAATCTGAGAGAGCTGAATACTGAATAGAGAAGGTTAAGCTGGTGTTGAATGAGATCAGTTATCCAGCAGAGCAGATGGTGCACTGTGATGTCTCCCTTCTACAGGGAACAGCTTATGAATGGTAGAAGTTTGTTCTGAGGAGTCCTCGACTGCCAGTGCCTCTAACTTGGGAATTCGTTGCCCACGAATTTAAAATTAAGTATGTGACGGAAGCTTATAGGAAAGATAGGTAGAAGCAATTTCTGAATCTGAAGCAGAGGAGTTTGTCAGTTGCTGAGTACGATCGAAAATTTAATCGGCTCAGTAAGTATGCCCCTGAATCTGTACTTAACGACTATACATTTCTAACATTAGAAAAAGAAAATAATTAGAAATACAATCATTCTCTATTGCATTGATGTTTTGACTCTTCATCACTTTATAAATAACAAAATGTTTTAGTCATTAGGGTCACAAAAGACAATGTAAGTAATTTTTATCGATACAATCTGATATGCCTTCACATACTTATACTTATTGCTGTTATCGTCAATTCTTTCGTCATAATGATTTTTTGTGATTATTTAAATTAATCTTAACTAATATTTAATACATATGGCCCGAATAATTATAATACTAAATGACAATTTTGCTTGACGTGATTCATGTAATACAAATGTCAACAATATTAATAAAATTAGATTAAGAATTTAAGTGTGTAGGATAGAAAAATAGAAAAGGAAAGCCTCAAAACAATTAATTTCGTTATATATTAGTTTTGCAATGGAAATCAAATGATAAAGCGTTGGTAGTGAATATATCAGTACATTGCTTTCGCAAACATTATTATCAAGTGGAGCTTTATTTGTAGATCGAATATCTTTTTCAACTTAACTTTCAATTTGCTTTTAGGGTTCTTCTGGGCTTTCCATTACCAAATTGGAATCTTCTTTTTTCTGCTTCTGGTACGTACGCATAAAAAGAAGGTGGAACATACGAGAGAAGGAATCATACTCATACCCCTTACCTTAAGGTTCAAGAAATTGCCACCAATACTACCCCTTCTGACCCACCAAGTATGCCGGCTCGTGATTAACCCAAGGGTCACCCACCCCCCACTTCCTTCTTTTAACATTATTTTCTTAAGAACACCGCAAGTTGTAGATAACGAACGGTGATGGATGGATTCTTAAAGTGGTGGCTTCCAGCACTGGTTTGGCTGCGCATGCTTTTTGTTCAGATGGGATCAAACTTTCGACACAGAGACGAGACGTGGATATGCAAGCCTTAAAGCAGAAATGATATAACGTGATCGGCTTCTCGCATCCCATTATCATTATCTTCTATTGTGTACGGACCTCCTAGTCTTTTACCTGTAATTTGCGCTCATATGATCCTTTTTTTTTAACAAAGTCTTTTTGTTGCTCGAACCAATGGATCAATGAGAAAGGAAACGTATGTCTTTTTATTAACCAATACTCAATATTTGATTTGATGTAATACAAAAAGAAAAGGACAATTTTTAATAACACTTTCATAGGCATTTATGAAACTTTGAGATCATAAGTTTATACATTCAAATTATAAAAATAGCTTTTTTATAAAAATATATTATATATATTATAACTCTCCTTCAACTCCCCCAAAGCACTCGCTATGTTAGACTCTTTGACTTTCGTAAGCGTTTAGGCTATTCACCGTACAAATAACACTTGCAGTTGTGTTTTCTTTTTCCTAAACAAAACCGAAGAAGTGGAGGAGTGGACTTTTGGAATTGGCCACTTCCACGAGTGCGATCGAGTAATGGAGGAGCGTCATTGGGTTAAAATCGTCCTTTAAGGATTTGATTCTCCGAAATCTAATCATGGGACTGGTGGACGGGAAAGGGTCCAGCAGACTTTGATAATGGATATGGGCATCTACAGCAGAATTAGCCGCTTCTCATTAAGATAATAATTTCAACACTAGTTTTTTTTTATTTATTTAAAGGAAAATGCCGGAGTAATTTTCAACACTAGTTTTCGACTGCCCAGACATGAAAATTCTCTGGCCTATTAATGCTATCTCAATTTATCTTAACCATTTATTTATGTGAGATATAAATGATTGAAATGAATTAGAACAAGATTGGTACAGGATTAATGAGCCAGAGGATCACATCCCTGTCTCTTTTTTCTTACCTTGTATGGCAATCCTGTATAGCTCATCCCAGTCCATATATTACATTCTGAGGTGCTTGAATTCTCAGAACAAGACCAGAGGAGCATAAATCGCCCATTTCTTTAGCCCGTCACACATTGTAGGTGCACTGCCAACTAGTATTAGTGTTAATGCAACAATTTCAAGTTCTTGAAGAAGAATGTCCAAATTTCTATTCATTTCATTGGATATCGTGTCCCGAAAACTCTCTGTCTTAAAATCCATAGTCAGAATTCCAGGGGCTTGAGAGTAACCAAGCCTATTTAAGAACTTCATGTTAGTGGCGCCATTCTAACTATTTTTTTACTTCTCCAACTCTATTTTTACCTTAAAATGACATCGTTTTATAAATAAATAAATCTAAGACATCTCTATATCACTTAATCTGTTCCAACTGTGTTTCTACCTTAAACGATGTCGTTTTATGTATAAACAAACCTAAAATGACGACATTCTATGTATAAACAGAGTTAAAAAAGATTCCAGTGACCTAAAAGGCTAAACCTACGCGTGGTTTATTATCATCAGTATCATGAAACTCCCTGACATTTGCTCGAAATCTTAAGGATCAATTTAGAAGTCTGACCCCGAGCGGCAAAGCAAATCCACATATCTCTACAAAGTAATATTACAATTGACAATAGTCCATCAGCCAAGCTGAGAATATGCATTTAAGATCTAAAACAGGCTCAGGTAGTAATCTCGTTTAAGACTTCAAAGAAAACCAAATGTGCTTACAAAAAGCACCATGTTAAAGGTAACACGGTATACCTATCTGATCAAATTTGGAACAAGAGAATTGTAGTGTTCCCCCAGACCGAATGCATGCTTATGATATGACAGCATAATACTTGCATTAGATGAATAGGCTCCCTCAGCTGATAAATACTCCTTGCCTATCTCCACATCAGGAAAGGATCCAGAAAATATCATGATATGTTTACCAAGGCAGTGAGATAAAGCCCCAAGCTCTAGATGCCCTCCCCATGCCGCTGTAGACTCAACTTCAACACAATACTTTTCAAATCTGTCTGCAACTGAAATATTAGAATCTCCTTCTGTTGTATTATCCGATAGAAAAAAGGGAATGAAATCTGAGGAATTTTCCCTCATATAACCAGCGACCATTTTCCGAAGATCTTGGAAGGTATATGGAGAAGAACCACCAGAAAAGGATGCTAACTGATCTTCAACAGCTCTGTAAAGGCAATGCCCATCTGGTTTTATTTGGTTAACAATCAATCCATGGGGTTCAAGCTTTTTCTTTAATTTCTCATCTTCAATCATTCGATCACTTACAAGGCTGCTCTGCTCTTCCTGAATCCTCTTTTCTCTTTCTGCTTCTTGTTGAGCTCTCTTTCCCCGCTTCTTTGCACCCTTGGTGATCCTTGCATGTTCAGGTTGATTGGCAACAGAAACACCAGCTATAGCCTTCACTAAATTGTCAATATTGCTTTTGTCATTTCCGTTGCTACTGCTGCTATAGCCCAGTGAAGCAAGTTCCTCAGCGTGTTTTGTTTGTAGCTTAGTAGAAAGTTGAGAGATCTCTTCTTCAACCTGTTTCTTCTTAGCTTTCTGTTCAGCCTTGCTACCCTTTGCTGCACCTTTTTTAAGTTCCATCTCTTTGTTCTGCAGCTGTGCTTTCTCCTTTCTGCATACAGGACAGTGTTTAAGAACAATATGTAATACTGTCACCAATTAAAGTATATCATTGACGACAGACCCATGATTAGACAAAATTAGCAATACCCCAGTCAATCTTAAACAATTGTGACACAAGAGCCCATATTACTTATTTCAAAAGAAAAGACAAGAAGATTTTGAACAACAAAACATTCTTGATCAAAGTCCAATATAAGCTTCCCGAGAAGCCTTACAAGTAGCTTTAAGAGGTCTGAATAGTTACCTGACCAACGATTTACATTTATATACCATTGGTGCTAGTAATCTGTATTCTCCAAAGATAAAAAGGCAATTACATATTTAGCAAGGAGTCTAGAATGAACAGTTAGAAAGCAGACTAGGACTTTTCTACATATAACTCACCACAAGGATTGGAAAAAAAAAACATATTGAACCCCCGACTTAAAAATGAGAATTTCATGAACAGGATCCATACTGAACCCCTGTTTTGAACATGAGAATTTCAGGTACAGGAAGGTATTCTGTTTTTTGATGTTATAACCAAATCATAAAGCAATTAACACCATAATAATATTAGAATTACCTGTGCCTGGAAAGCATTTCATCACGAGTTTCATGTTTTTCATGAGATGCATTTTCTGAACTTGTTTCAGAAAGTTTATCTCCTAATTCCACAGTGTCAGTCATCTACACAAGCCTGAGTTTAAATATATATATATATACATTATTAACACGAGTCTGACATTCAATGAGAAACTGTAGCAAAATCAGAGAGCATGGCCAATAATATCATGAAAAAAAAATCAACGTATCAAGCGCACAAGACTCCCCGCTTTGCAAGGGTCTAGAAAAGGTCATGATGTACGCAACGATCCCTTTGTATTTTTACAAAAAGGCTATTTCTATTACTTGAACTTGTAACCTTATGGTCACAAAGGAGCAACTTTATCAGTTACTCCAAGGCTCATCCTCATGAATTTAGGGTAAAAATTGGTGACAAATTGATGTAGAACAAATAGAAGAATTATTAACTAGCAGCTAAAAATCTCAAAATTAAGAGATATGGATGATATTAGACTACTGGAATATCAAGTTTTAGGGTTGAATTTTCGCTAGGAATGCTGAAATTTCAGATTTTATATAGCTGGAATTTTACAAGTTAATTGCTAGAAATTTAGACTTACGATTTCAGGGCTTAATATGCTGAAAGTTAGGATTCTGGTTGTTGGAATTTTGTGGTGAACACAAAGAATGAAAGGTAAGAAACTAGAAATCAATCCTAAGGTCTAAGAATCACTCTTAGAAGAAGGCATCACACCTTTTAGTTGAAAACTAAAGTTTGTAAAAAATTTCCAAATTGCTTATTATTGATGAAGAGTTAACTACACATAGATATCGAGGTTTAGAACCCTTATTCTAGTAGGAAAAGGTTCCCAACAAATTTCAATCCTATTCTAATAAAAATTCTATAAGTCCTAAACAACTAGGATAACTTATGTAAAATAGAATAACATATTTAACCTACTACTATTTCCTATCTAATATGGAATCCTAACATAATTCAAATTTCAGCCCTTATCTTTTGTTGTCAACTCAATTCCCAATCTTCATCCCACCAAATTAAGATTTGTGGTTGACTAATTTTTCCTCTTTTATTTCTCCTATATACTTTAAGTTCTTTTGCATCATAAATATCAGATTATCCTTAAAAGAGAAACTAAGTCATTAATAAAAATATGAAAACCAAAGGAACTTTTGAACAGTAACCTGTGCAAACACCTATAAAATGAAGATTTGATAGATAGAATCAACTCAGTAATGTCTACAAAGCAGGACATAAACTCCTACCATCCAAATTATAATCCTACAAAGCTCAAAGTAAAACAAATCAAGAGGAGGTGAAAGCCAACTTTCCAATGAACCTCGACTTCATTACTCAACTAAAAGCCACTACTCATTGACCCATAGAGTTTCAACCTTAAAATTTGTAAATGAAGACCTATCCTCGTGTAAAATTTAAATAGCAAACAATTGGGTTTAATATAAATGTGGAACCGTTTGACCAAAAATAGCAATCAAGTTTCAGAGGGTAAATCTGACATGTTGGGGATTGAATCCCAAATCTGCCCTAAACTATCATGACCTGTTCTGTCTGTTCCTCTTGTTTGCCTAGGAATATTGATCAGACAACAAAACAGATGAAAACTCGAGCTGGTGTTGTTATCTTGGTTGACACGTGACAGTAATAAGATTTGATCGAATTTCAGATGTGGAATATTCGTTTAAGTTGCAGGAATTTCAGATTTGATATAGATGAAATTTTAGGCTTTTTGATTGCTGGAGATTTGGTGTAGAAGTGCTGGAATTTTAGTGACGTAAACAAATTATGGAGGGTAGAAAACTAGGAATCACTCGTGGAGTCTAAGAATCACTATTAGAGTAGCATTACATTTTCTAGTTGAAAACTCAAGTTTGTACAGAAAATCAGGCTTTTTCTCCTCTTTGAAAGGCTGGGTATATACACACACACATACAGAAAAGTTGTTAGAACCCTGATTATAGTAGTAAAGGAATTCCCAACTAGAATATCCAAAATATAATTGAATCCTACTCTAACAAAGATTCTTTATTCTTTATTAAGCTTAGGTCCTAAATAAACTAGCACAATATATATAGCTTACTAATTACTCCTTACCAAATAAGGAAGAGCTAGCATAAAGTGAATTTCAACCTTTGTTGGCCTTGCTGTCAACTCAACTCCTATTCTTCATTAAACCAAATTAAAACTTGTGATTGAGCAATTTTCCCTCTTGTACTTCTCTTACAAATTCTAAGCTCTTTTACATCCCCCTAACTAAGAAAGAAATTGATGCTGAAAAATAATAAGTCCAATTATCAATTACTATTTTATATTTGCACCTAAAATAGACTTCAGCAAGTCTCTTATTATCTGTCGCTAGTCCTGGACCACATAGGGCAAGTATGGAGCTCTTATATTGCAACCAACTCTTCCACTTTTAAAATCATCCTAAAAAATTTAGCATCTTGGAATCAAACACTAGGAAACAGTTGTTAGAAGAAGTGGAATGCCATCATATCCATTTTTGTCCTACCTTTTCTCTTTTTCAAATAATGAAGCACATAATGTAACACATTAGAGCTAAGGCAGAATTGGATGATTTATAAATTGGAACTAATTCAACATTAACTCAAAAGGACATTGGAATTTGCTCAAACTGAGACAGTTAATGAAGTCAACCCTCTTATTTCACCCCTTTATCAATGAAGAAATGCGAAAATGAGATTACAGAAAATTAAGATCGATGTCTGCTTATTTGCTTACCACAAAAAAATTTACACTATGAAGAATAAAACCACATTCAAAAAAGTAAATACATACCCAATAGACTAACACAATTGATCAATGTCAAAAATTAAACTAAAAAACAACTCCCCTAAATTTGAAATTCCAACTAAACACTCTACCCATGTGATTCTTTCTTACTGACTTCCAGTTAACAAGACCCAATACAAACACATTCAATCCATATTAGCTAAGAGCTCTTAATCAAATAAGAAAAGACAATTACATAATGCTCACTATCAAAGGCAGTAACTTTACCTATACACTTAAAAGAAGTCGCAGTCCAATAAATCAAATTATGAAGAAAGTTGCAGTCCTATTCAGAGTTTTTCTAGTAAAGCCTATAGGAAATGGGTTTATTGTTCAGATCAAGATGTGCCCTGGGCTAGGGTAATCTGGAATAATTTCCTAAGACCCAATACAACTTTCCTTCTATGGCTAATGGTTGAGAACAGAATTGCTACTATGGACAGACTACATTACTTACAAAATCTGGATGGGATTTGCTGTTTCTGCAAAGATGAATTATAAACAAGGGACCACCTGTTTTTTCTCTGCCCCTTCTCTAACTCAATCTGGAATTTGTCCAGAGTACACTTCGGTTGGTATGAGCTATCAAATTCCCTAATAGAGTTGGCTAATATGCTTACTAATGCACAAACTGCCACTTAAATCTGGAAGCGGAAGGTGCTGATTCTTGCCATATCTTCTCAAGAATTACGGAAAAAAAGAAACCTGACGAAGTTCCAGTTTAAGGAACGTTCCAAAGATGTGTTGGTGTAAACAATCACCGTCAGTATTAGGGAACAACTAATCAGCTCGGAAATAGATCATTCTTAACTGTAAAGAGGATTTGATTACAGGTTCTTATCCGGAATGCGCTTGACCCTTCTTGCTTTACACCCGTGAGCCCATCAAGTTGAATCCCATGCCTAGCAATGAGGGTACAATGGTTAAAGGAAGCAAGATGAAGTAGGCCCAAGCATCCAGAATATAGATTCCTTACCGTTGGCGTCTGATCTTGCGTGGAGGAGACGATCTGTGCCACGCATCAACATAAAACTAAAGTCTGATCTTGCGTGTCACGTATATGAAGCACATAAAAACTAAAGGTTATAACTTGAAAACCTAGAACCTGCAAAACGATGGCAGAAGAAAACCCAAAAAAATCTCTGTGTTCTCACCAGACGAACACGAAGGAAAGAGTAGCTGAAAACGGTGGGCTGACAGGAAGAGTGTAAGCTTAAGGATTTAGGGTTTTATTGGAAAAAATAAAAGGAAAAAGAATGGGCTTCTTGTTTTGAAGTAATACTACTAGTCCATGTTCTGATGTCTAAATCTAATTTCCTTGGCCTAATAGCCCATAACCCATTTGTGGAATCAAAATATGATGGGATGTTATGTATGGATGCATATGGCGATGCGCATAGCCATCCATATACACGGATGAAGTGTTATAGAAATTTGGCCTACACATACGTGTGCAGGAGCAGGACGAATAAATGCACATTCCTGGACTTTGGTAGAAGGATTCTATGGCATATTTTGAAGTGGCCTATGACTCATTCATTGTTCAAATTTTACCAGCTCAAGCGCAAGGGTGTGTGTCATTCATAGCAACTATACTGTTGGTATTGATTGATTGCCCTTTGCCATCTTCTCTACTGCTCGAAAGGGATAGAACCGAATATGAATATGTACGTGGATGAAGTCGGCAAAATATAAAAAGAATGATTTATGTTTCTCAAGAACAACCGCCTCATGCAATTGGTGAAGTCGGAGGAAATTTTATATTTAAATCTTGTTGTTGAGGTATGTTAATTTAATTTGTGATTAGGTCATTTCTAGCTTGTACATAAATACTGAGCCGAAGACTATTTTGTATGTAAGAGAAACCCATATCAAAATTTTGTGATTTTTTTCACAAATTCTAAAATTGACAGAGCCTGATTCATGGTTTTAGAGTGTTCGGTCCTAATCGAGTATGATATTTCGATTTGAAGAAGAAGCGATTTACTTTGTAGCTAATCATTTGATTACAAAATGGATGATGTGTTGGATGAATCAAATACCCATTCTCTCCTAGGAGCAGTCTATAAAGGGGATGAAAGTCAATTGCAAGGTAGTGTAAATTTACTTATCTTTAAGGATCATACCATCCAGATATAAAAGTCCATATCAAATTCTCATATTGAATTGAGAATAATGCAATGTTAACAAGAACACAAAATATATATATATAAAAGGCAATAATGGAAGAGGAAGGCAAAATATGAAGCAAAAAGGAGGAACCATAAATAAGAGTGAAATGTATTGCAATTATTATAAGAAAAATGGGCATGAGAAGGAATACATGTTTCAAGTTACATGGAGGACCAAATTAGTATAAAGAATTACAAGAAAAGAAAAGAAAGGTTAATAATCAATCCTTGGTAGCTAATAAAACTAACGGGGAAATGGATTAAGAAGGAGATGATGAAAGCAAACAAACGCAAGAGGGGGATGAATTGTGTGTATAAAATTGTTTGCAAGTTCTTTCAATTCATATAATAAACAGATCCTAGTAAAACAGTAGGAGCTTATTAGACGATAATCCTTCTCAAGCGATAGGAACTTGTTAGTCAATAAGAGCCTTTTGTGGGATAGGATTACATTTAAACTAAAGGAGCCTATTAAATGATAAATCATGTTAAAAATTTTAAAAACAGAAAGCTCTTGTTAAAACTGAAAGGAACCTTATGCAAATTGAAAATAGAAGGAGCCTTTTAAAACCATCACACACACAATATAATACGGTAATTTGAAAGTTAAAGAGAGAGAGAAGAAACACGCAGTCGATTTATACTAGTTCAGTTTACAACCCAAACCTACGTCTAATCCCGAAGTATTCAACTTGAATGTTTCACTATAAAAATTGATATTAAATTTGACAAGCCTCTCCAAACTCACAAGTACATATTTTTCAAGGTTCTTCAACTTTTCACACTCGAAATATATAACAAGCTTCTAAAAAGTTCACAAAAAAAAACAAAATAACAATTTCTCTCTTGATAGAGTGATTTCACTTTCTAAAGCACAATAGTAATTATATGATTCGCAAGAGTATATATGTTACTTAAAATGTTTCGATAGTTTGAATATGTTCGCTCTGCTTCATAAGCGTTGTTGCTTTTCCTTAAATGATCAATTTCTTCAACTATTCGTTGCTTCACTTGCATTTTTAGTTAACTGGATGGATTTAACCTTGAATAACTTCGATATCATCTTTGCCAAAAATCTTTTAGTAATCACGGAGCTAATATATGACTTTCATAATTAGTCAGATCCTTTCAGATAAATCATTTCTAATAAGGTCTCATAAAGAAGGTTTTTGTAAGAAAGAAAGCTTATTTCTTACGATTTTATTTTCTTTTTGAAAATTAGACTGTTAATTTTGCAAGAAAATAAATGCAATTCGAATTTTGAAATGTTGTACGATTATCATCAAATCGTTAAATATAAATCTTGAGCTAACTATCTCCCCATTTTTTATGATGGCAAGTAATAATAGATATATTTTTCAAAATTCAAAATGATAATAAATAATTTCAAAAGATACTTGTGACTTTTTATGCTCAGTCATAATTAGCATGAGCCTATCTCTTAAAAAAGGAACTATCGTTTATATATCACATATTTTCACAATCTTCAACAGCATAATCAATCATGTATATATTCGAGCAATATTGAGAAATATGCATTTAGAAATATATCATATAAAAAATATTCAAAAATATATCATATAAACTCTCTCCCTTTGTCATTATCAAAAATAAAGAGTATAGGGAGGGAATAAAACAGAATGAAATAGAGGACAAGAGTAAATGATGCATCCAACAAAACCATCAGTATAAATAATCCAAGTAGCAAGCAAGTATCAACAGAGTTACTGAAGAAATTCAAGGATTTTTCTAAGCAAAATTTGCATGTCAAGAAGTTGATTCTGCATACTGTATATTTTTCCTCACATTTGATCTTGATTGCCTTGAATGCTCTTTAGCTGTTGTTGGAGATTTGCACTATTTTCATCTTGAGGAGGAACATTAGCTTATTGATATGAAGAAGAGCTTAGTATTTTTTCTTCTCTTTCAAATTTCTTTTCCACCCAAACATTGTTTTGCAATTTGTATCCAAACTAGTAAGGAATTGAAGGGTGAAACTTAGTCGCTGCATACCAACTCAGATTTGCAAAAGGTACTCCATAATGGTGGAAAATCTTAGTGAGAAACATTCCATAAGGTAGGCAACTGGTTCTATTCTTGTGAATTCGTTTATCTACCATAAACCTTAAGATCATTACAGGGAGATTTATTCTGTTTCCTTTCAGCAAAGTATACACTTTTATAAGTGTCTAGCAAACTGCATCTTTCAAAAGAACTACTCCTGGGGAAAATAAAAGTAGCTAATAGCGATTCAAGGCATCGTGGTAGTAAGTCAAATTGCTTGCTCCAAGGTCTCCCATCTTGGGTATTTTCAGCATTAAGGTAGATAGATTTAAGAACTTCTCCTAAATCCATATCATTAACATTCTATTTGTGACAAGGAAAATCAGTTCTCCTTATAGAACCTATGTCTAGTATATCTCCTAAAACCTCTACAGAAATTAGAATCTTACTTTCACGTACCCATGAAACAATGGCTAGCTTTCCATCAATTACTTCCTTTTTTATATTTGTATGGAATACCCTAACTAGCTCATCACACAATGTCTCATCTAATTTTAGAAAATTTTCCTAACCAATTGCAACAAAGTAAGGAGAGACATGTATACATATGTTATCAAACATTATGGGAGGCAAGACTCTCCCAATAACCACCTTTCTTTTCTTGTACTGCATTTTATAGTGAACTTTAGCTTCCGTTGATTGAAACATTTTTGGTGGTATTGATGTCTTTCCTTTTTGTATAGCTATTTTTATCTTCTTTGCTTTGTTTTCTTTAGGAATCATCTTTTCATGAAACAACTCATTTCTATCAATAGGGTCCTTAATAGTTTCTTTAGTCACAAGTGCTTTTCCTTTCTTTATTTCTTCCCTTTTTCTTTTTCTAGATACTTCTTCATCTTTCTTTTCAACATCAGTGGTTTCTTTTTGTTCAGAAAATTTCTCAGCTTGCTTTGCAAGACTTCCTCTGGTTTATGGTTGTCCAATCAATTGAGAAGGTTATTCATCTGAATCATCATCGTTTATAACCCAGTGTACTTCTGATATTTGGGGTTTAGTAACATATGTTTCACCATGACTATTAGTAGAAGATGGAGTTGTCTTTTATCCTTTTGATTTGGTTCATGTCATTATAAGATAAATGGATGAGGTTTAGAAGATTTGAGATGAAACTAGAAAGTTAGAATGCAGAGAGTCAAGAGTGGCAATTCGAAGAACAATAAGGGTGAGTAGAGGATAGAAGTATTTTTCTAGTATATTAGGTGTTTCTTAAGTGTTGATCTTGTGTAAAGATGAATGATCGTACACTAATACATGAAGTGTGATCATTTGCGTATCTTCTGTCAGATCCATACCAGTGCTTATCAAAACTTCACTCTTGTCTTTAAATGATCTAACAACAAAACAAAAAAATTACCATTTTAGTACATGTGTAATTTTGCTCTATTAAACTGAGAGGAGCCTTCTAGCAATGAAGGGGCCTATTAAACCAAGAGAGAGTTTCTAAAGGATTAGAATAGAAGGATATAGCTAAATGAAATGTAAAGATAAGTAATAGAGAATATTTATACAGAAATAATATCAGAGAGTTCGCACATTCCAAGCTCTTTTCTTAACATGTAAAATCTATCTTCAAATGGTGGCTTGATGAAAATGTCAGCTACTTGATTTTTAGTAATAACTTACAAAAAATCAATGGTTCTTTCTAAAACATGGTCTCTAAGAAAATGATGTTTTATTTTTGTATGTTTAATCCTAGAATGATGCACAGGATTTTTAGAAAGATTTATAGAACTCGTATTATCACATAATATAGGAATATGAGAAAAGTTTAGAGAAAAATCCTGTAATTGATGCTTCATCCATAAGAATTGAGCACAACAGTTGGCAGTTTCTATGTATTCCATTTCAGTTATCGAAAGTTTTATGCAATTTTTGTTACGAGCTTAGGTCTCTATTCCTTTGGTAGTGACCTCAGAATCTTTGTTACGAGCTCATCATTGGGATATACCTTTCCCAAGTTCTTTAGGGCTATGATGATGTTGTTGAAGCATCCGAAGAATTTGTCTATGGTCTCTCCCTGTTTCATGCCAATAGTTTCGTATTGATACACTAAAAGACTTATTCTATGTTTCTATACCTCATTTGTTCCTTCAAATATGACTTGAAGTTTGTCTTATATTTCTTTTGTTGTAGAGCAGTAGGATATCTCTTCATATTCTTCTAAAGACAATGCACATATCAAGTAATGTTTTGCCTTAGCGTTTAGTTATGCATTTCTCCTGTTAACATCAGACCATACGTCCATATTATCATAAGGAATTCTAGTACCACCTTTAATTGCTTGCCATTCTTTGATATCTACAAATTGGAGATATATGGTCATTATCTTCTTCTAGTATGAGTAGTTGTTTCTATTGAAGTAAGGAGGCTTTGAGATGGACTGTCCTTTAAAACTTCTTAAGTGTTTGTCATGATCTATCACGTGATGTAAAATATAATAAATGTGAAACCTTGCTCTAATACAAATGATAAAAGCAAGCACTCGCAAGAGGGGGTGAATTGGATATAAAAATTTTTCGCAAGTTCTTTCAATTCGTATAATAAACAGATCCTAGTTAAAACGGTAAGAGCCTATCAGACGATAAAACCTTTTCAAACGACATAATATTATTCGTCAATAGGAGCCTTTTGTGGGTTAGGACCCTACTTAAATGAAAGGACCCTACTAAATGAAAAATCTTGTTAAAACAATTTAAAAATAGAAGACTCTTGTTAAAATTTAAAGGAACCTCTTGCAAGTTGAAAACAGGATGAGCCTTTTAAAACCAAAACATACACAATATAATGTGAAAATTTAAAAGTTAAAGAGAGAGAGAAAAGAAAGACGCAGTTGATTTATACTAATTAGACTTACAATCCAAACCTACGTCTAGCAAAACCAACACATACACAATAAAATGCAAAAATTTGAAAGTTAGAGAGAGAGAGAGAGAGAAAAGAAAGACGTAGTCAATTTATACTGGTTCGACTTACAACCCAAACCTACGTCCAGTCCCCAAGTATTTAAACTTAAATGTTTCATTATAAAAACTTAGTATTAAATTTGACGAATCTTTCCAAACTCACAAGTACATATTTTTCAAAGTTCTCTAACCTTTCACACTCGAAGTGTATAACCAGCTTCTAAAAAACTTATAAAAAAACAAAATAACAATTTCTCTCTTGACAGAGTGATTTCACTCTCTAAAGCACAATAGTAATGATATGATTCTCAACAGTATAGATGTTGCTCAAAATGTTTTGACAGTTTGAATATGTTTGCTCCGCTTCATAAGGGTTGTTGCTCTTCCTTAAATAATCAATTTCTTCAACTAGCCATTGCTTCACTCACATCTTTAGTCAATTGAATGGATTTAAACTTGAATAACTTCGATGTCATCTTTGCCAAAAATCTTCCAATAATTACAAAGCTACTATATGACCTTTATAATTAGTAAGATCTTTTCAGATAAACCATTTTTAATAAGGTAAGTTCATAAAGAAGGTTCCTGCAAGAAAGAAAGTGTATTTCTTATGATTTTATTTCCTTGTTTAGAATTAGACCGTTAATTTTACAAGGAAATAAATCCAATTTAAATTTAAAATATTATACAGTTATCATTAAAATTGTTAAATATAAACCTTAAGCTAGCAGGAGAAAAGGGTCCTAAGACATCATCATTATGTAAATGATAAAGCAGAAGCTAGTAAATTGATGAAGGGAAAAGAGCCTAATGATCTTATTATGATGAATTTACACAATTGAATGACTTTGCAGATATTTTTTTATTTAAAGATATTAATTGCCTTGATTTAATAGAAGTAGGTTTTTGGATATTAGACATTGGAGCTTTAAATCATATATATGTGGATTTAAACCTCTTAACTAGCCCTGATGCGATTGACAAATTTACTCCTATATATTTACCAGATGAATCTTTAAAATTTGTTCATCACATTAGTGATGTTACATTAAACAAAACCCTTATGTTAATTGAAGCCTTACCTATTATCAGTAAACAAACTTTCCAATATAGCGTTAATTACCTTTAAATTTGGTGCTAGACATGGCATTTTGCAGGACTTGAAGACTAAGAAAATAATGGCAGTCGATAAGGTGATAGGAGGATTATACATCTTAGATGAAAGTTCATTTTGTAAGGAAATTATCAAATAATAATCCTTACGAAATCTTGAGGTTGATCATGATGTTGTTAATTTAATGTCTGTTTAATCTTTTTAGTATAAAAGGTTGGGTGTCATCCTTCTGTTATTGTACTTAGACACATTAGTTATATTCAAAACTAAGTTGCTAATTTAGAACATGTTTGCGATATATGTCCTCTTACTAAACAATAAGACTACCTTTTCTTTCTAGTGAAAAACATACCACATATATTTTTCAACTAGTGCATATAGATATATGGGGACTATATAGGCAATGATCTTTATATGATAGAAATTTTCTAACTGTAGTGATTATTTTAGTAAAGCAATGTGGACTTATTTGAAGCAACCTGAGAGTCAAGTAGTTCATATACTACAGATTCTTTTTAAAATGATAGTGAATCATTTTAAGAAATCTGTCAAAACTGTAAGATATGGTAATGAAGCTTAATTTTTTAACAATGAGTGTCAAAGGCTATTTGGTGAGCTAGGAATTATACATCAACCATCTTACATATATACTTCACATCAAAATAGGATAGTAGAGAGAAAACATAAGCATTTATTTGCAAGTGGCAAGAGATTTGATGTTTCAAGATTTTTTTACTTAAGAAATTCTAAAGAGAATCAATTCTTACAATCGCACACGTAATTAACAAACTTCTAACCTCAGTCCAAAAATAGAATCCCAAAGCCTTAAAACTATTTAATCTTGATTCTCAAGTTCTTCTTGTTTCTAGAGTTGTGATGTTTCATGAAACTTAATTTCTATACAAATTTATTTCAACTTTTGAAACTAATGTTTCATTGCCATCTATACCAGCTGATTAGGATGAAAATTCACTTGATTTCTTAACCCACACACTTATACCATAACATATGTCTCACTAATTATATGCTAGAAAATAATATACCCAGCATACCACATTCTTCTCCACTTGACAAATCTGATCATTTTTTCCCTAAATATGAAACTACTTCCCCAAGTTCTCACAATTCTTCTCCTATATCTAAGGTAAGAAGAAGTAATAGAGTGAATCATGAATCTGCTTGGTTAAATGATTTTGTTCTCATATAGTTTTTTTAGGATTATGGTCAAAGTGCTTATATACAATATTTATTTAAAGGTCTTGCATCATCTTGTCATATACCAATCACTTACCCTTACATTCAACCCATACATGTCATTTTTAGCAAAATTGTCAAATATTTAAGAACCAAAATCTTTAATGAGGCAAAGAGTCGTACAACTTGGATGAGGGTTATGCAATAAGAGTTAGACGCTCTAGATGCTAATCAAACATAGCACTTGGTTAAGTTACAAGAAGGAAAAAGGGCCATTGGTTCAAAATGAGTGTATAAACTGGAATTAAAGCTTGATGGAAGCATTGATTGTTTCAAAGATTAGCTAGTGGCGAAAGTGTATAACCAGATGGAAGGAATAAACTATGTAGATGGTTTTTCTGTGGCAAAAATTGTCACTGTTCAACTTATGCTTGCTATGGCATCTTCATATTTTTGGCCAATGCATCAACTTGACACGAATAATACTTTTTATATGATTTTTTAGATGATAATTGTATATTCTTCCACCTGAAGGTTATTCAAAGGTGAAAGAAGGTGATGTTTATAGATTAAAAAGGTCTTTGTATAGGCTTAAGCAAGTTTCTCGATAGTGGAATTACGAATTTACAACTCGATTGAGCTTTTTTGGTTTCATTCAATCTACTCATGGTCATTGCCTCTTTGTATATATCTTTCATTATGCTCATTATATACATTGACGATGTATTGCTTAATGATCCTTGTGAAGCTGAATTACTTACAGTTAAAACTTTTCTCTACGAACAGTTAACTATTAAAGACCTTTGACATGCTAAGTATTTTCTTGGGTTGGAGATAGTAAAATCTACTTATGAAACTTTTGGCAATCAAAGAAAGTATATCTTGGATGTTACTATAGATGCAAGTCTTATAGGTGCAAAGCCTACTAGTACTCCTTTTCCTAAAGGTCTCAAAACTTAGTCAATATGCAAGGCCCTTATTTCCTATCGTCAAGAAATACAAAAGACTTGTAGGCAGATTACTCTATTTCAGATTTACTCGACCTGATAAGATTTACTTGACATGATATTACTTATGAGGTGTAACAACTAAATTAGTATATTCAAGCACCTTATCAACAACATTGGTAGGTTGCAATTCATTTGCTTAAATACTTGAAAGGTTGTCCATTGAAGGGACTATTTTTTTCCAACAAACAATCCTTTCAAACTTGAAACCTTTTGTGATGCCGATTAGGTGTCATGTATAGATTCTCAACTTCCAATTATTATATATCTATGTGAATTTCTTTGGATCTCTTGTCATCTCCATGATTTCCAAAGATCAATTCCCACTCTGATTCATCTTTGGTATAACAAGTCGCACTTCATATTACAGCTATCCAATTTTTCATAAACGAACGAAACATCTTGAAATTGAATGTCATTTAGTTCAAGATCACTAAAAACGTGATTTTATATCTATTCTTCATATTTCAACAAAGCTAAAAGTTGCAAATGTGTTCACGAATCTTCTTACTACTCCATCCTTTTCTTTTTTCCTATCCAAGTTGGGCTTGTTAGATGTCCACGAAGCTCCAACTTAGGGGATGTAAAATGTGTTAATTTAATTTGTGATTATTAAGTTAGGTAGAGGCAGTCATTTGTATCGTTTTAGTTTTAAGTCATTGCCAATAAGCTAAAGGCCCTTTTGTAAATAAGAGTGAGGTATCTCGAAATTCTGTGGTCTTCTCACAAACTTACAGAGCGGGGTGGTTTAACATAACATATGGAGCAAGAGATCAATTAGCTTACATTTACAACAATACCTTTGTTAGGATGTATATACACACACATATATCTATTATCATTTTCGTATCTGATAATTTGGTTTCCCATGGATACGTACAGGAGACAAGTGTCAGAAAGTTGGAAAAGATTGGATAAACTCTATCCTTCTCCACATCAGCTAATAGCAATAGGTGCTAGCTAGAAGGACGAATAACCATTTACACGTATGACGCATGTATCCTATAAAAACGACTTTTAAAGACCAGCAACTTTTAAGACCCAATTACGTCATGCCCGCAACTACAGTAGGCATCGATTATCAAGGAAAATGCTGACACTAGACATCATCATCCTGAGTCGGTTAATGGACTTTATGTCTTGGAGAACCCTTTGACATTCCAAGCCAACTTCTCTGAGGCAGTTAAAGTTCTGAGTTCTGATAAATTATTCTCCTCCACGTTCTCATCTGCATAGTTCTCAGATCTTCCATATCTTAAAATTTCCATGCCATTTATGGCCTCGGATCTAAAGCTTATAGTGTATTAATGTATTCATTTTGTTCTTGCAAATATTTTTCAACTTGTACGGACAAT
The DNA here is from genome assembly GCA_027123425.1 of Erythroxylum panamense. Classification (NCBI taxonomy): domain Eukaryota; kingdom Viridiplantae; phylum Streptophyta; class Magnoliopsida; order Malpighiales; family Erythroxylaceae; genus Erythroxylum; species Erythroxylum panamense. Next base: position 9,571,940 of record JAOTIZ010000004.1, read on the forward strand.
CTGGAGGAACTTTGAATTATGTGTTATAGTTAGGCATGATCCAAGTTGTTTTTAGCATAAAGGGTCGCCATCAGATAAATCACGAGTGGCAATTTTCTTATCCACACAAATATCTGTAAGGAATTTTTCTCTTTATCCTTTTGATATATTTTTTTTTGGTTGCACGGTTTGATTTTTAGAATTGATCTTGACTTTACGGATTGGAACAATCCAATCTACCACCCTCACCACCCCTTATAAATACGACCCGATGAATCTCAAACTCACACAGCGAAGACTCAATAGTCAAGTACAGACATAAAAGAGCTACCTGCCACTCACTAGCTAACTTGTCCAGTTTCCTTCTTCATAGTTACTTCCAGCTAATTCTTCACTGCACAGGAAAGGTATAAAACTATTTTCATTTCTTAGCAGATTGAGAGAAAAGTTGTTCCTGTAGTAATGGATATAGTGAGAGATTTGGCTTCAAAGAATGCTGCAGTTATCTTCACCAACAGCTCATGTTGTATGTGCCATAGCATCATGAGACTGTTTTACGATCTTGGTGCGAGCCCTGCGATTCATGAAGTTGACAGGGATGTGAATGGGAGACAAATGGAATGGGCTTTACGTAGTCTTGGGTGCAATCCTACTGTTCCAGCAGTTTTCATTGGTGGAAGATATGTAGGCTCAGCCAAAGATGTGTTGTCCCTTCACTTGGATGGAACTCTCAAACGAATGCTCAAAGATGCCAAAGCAATCTGGTTCTAGCACGTCTTCAACAAAGCTCGCCCCATGCACGTCTGTTTAATTATGCTCATACACTAGCTACTATACTATATATGGTGAAAAACAATGTTATATTGAGGGCTCTGCTTTTTCTTCAATTTCCCCACTACATTGTAATACGAAAATGTTATCCTAGGAAGAAGTTCCCTCAAGAATTTCTAGAGGCACTTCATAAAAATTAAAAAAAATATTTCGAGTTTTCATTACAATGGGTTCTGTATAAACCTCAAGAGACACACTTGCCAAACCATATTGCAGGTTCAAACTTTGTAAGATTCTTACCTGTCCACATAATACATAAAACATCACATGTAAGCCTTGAATACAGCCTAATAATTGATCCTCAGACATTTCGGCGAAATTCTTGTTCTGAAAAAGCTTAGCAGAATTGTTCCTATCTATCTATGCAAAGTAAATCTGTAAACAGAATAAAGTTCCCGCAATTCAAATAAGCAAATTGAGATGCTTCACATTTGCCACTTTACTGAAAGTGATCCCCCTTATCTTGAAGTGGAAACTGCAGTATTTATATTAGCAGAGGTAATTCATCTGCAGATCCACTAAATAGCAGAACGGAAATTCTTGTCTTCAATATGCTGCCTCGGACGTTTCTTTCAGTCTACGTCTTATCAGTTTAAGAGAATTAAATCTGCCATTATTCTTTGTGCTTTAGTTTTATACCCCTCCATGTATCGAAAACCTCCCGGCTTTCTCAGTATTCTTGAAAGTTAGTTATTCAGTTATTTGATTAATGCCTCACCGCTATAAGGTGATGACCAAAAAGTTGATCCTAGGATCCCATGTATTCTTCCATATCCAAAGTGCTGCGCTTTTTAAGCTTAGGGCCACGGACTAATAACATTGTATACATCTATATGTATGTGTGTGTGTGCGCGTGTGTCCCATCCCATGAATCATGAGTGCATATATGTGCGCCCATCCATGCATGATCAAACATAGCGGCTTCAGTTATTAAGAAAAAGCTACGAGGGCGGAGCCATGAAAGTGTTAACAATGAGTATGAATGGTTTACACTTTACATACATACGTCGGTATTACCGAATGTACTGTTCTATGAGCGGACACCGAATGTAGTGTTATTTGCTTACGCCGCAGTTGCCAGATTATTTACGGCAATTATAGACTATGTAGGCACATTTACAGGTCCAGTGTAACTTCGGGAATATTAAGATAGCAAGTTAAAACCTTCACGAGTTTTATGCGTTTGAGAATGCACATTCAAGGGAAGGCCGAAGGCGCGTATCATTTCTATTGCTGTCGTGCACGTGTCGCCATTCACTGACTGAATCTACACATGCGAGAGCATAATTCATTGGAGTGCATCATTGGTTGAAGGAATCGTGCAAGTTGGTGGGGGCAGCATAAAGAATCGTAACCACCGAAAGCCTTCACATTCCCGATCTTTCATCACAGGGTCGATTCAAAGAAGGTGATTGCGGGAATCTGTTAAAATTGACTAGACTTGCAATATTTTTCATCCTGAATTAATAAAATAATATCAACCAAGGATGAAATTGAACGGATGGTTGGTAGGATAAGCATGTTATCTGTTTTGCATACTTGCTTGTTTATATTTACTACTCTTATTAGAGCTGCTTTCCGGCTTTGAAGAAGCTTACGATTTTTACTAAGAGGCTCATAGTCTTAACACAAAACTTGAATATTTGGTACAGAAAATACGAGTTCCAACTTGTTCGGCACATTGAAGTACAGTAGTCTCTATCTTTAAAGGTAACTTTGATAATTTCGGGCATCTAAGTAAAGCTGCTCCGCTTTTGAATGTTCTTGTTCAAACAATGGACTCCATTCTTACCTGTCCCTATAAATAGTCCAACATGAGGGCATAAGTTCAATAACCTTCAACTTTCAACTCTTTTCCTCTCTTGCTTACTCCCCCCCTTGTAATCTTTCCTACCTCAATCACCATTGGATCGAATTCCGCAGAATTCGGTCTAATGGTCTTTGGTTTCCAGTAAAAATCCCAAAAAAAAGAAAAGGCCAAGAACTCATCTGCACTAGAGTAGAAAACTTGTCCACATCAGGAAAAAATTCTGAATCCAGGATTATCAAAATGAACAAGGTACTGGCATTAGCCTCAGATAAAGCGGTAGTGATATTCAGCAAGAGCTCATGTTGCTTGTGCTATGCTGTCAAAATCCTATTCCAGGAGATTGGGGTGGATCCTCTGGTATACGACATTGACGGAGACCCTGATGGGCGAGAAATGGAGAAAGCTATTGTGAGGTTAGGGTGCAATGCGCCACTTCCTGCAGTTTTCATCAATGGAAAGCTCGTGGGTTCCACCAATGAAATCATGTCTCTCCATCTAAGTGGCACTCTCAGTCAAATGCTCAAGTCCAACCAAGCTTTATCTTAAACATTTACTACGTTCCATCCACTTCAAGTTTCCAAGAATAAAATTGGCTTGATTATTATAGTCTGGCGTGCTTTGCATTAAGTAGCCTACTGCAATATAGCGATTTGCGTGTTCAAGTTCTTATATAGCTTTCGTTTAGGTACTGTGTAATTTGCCTCCTATTCTTAATGAAGTCTACCTGTTATATTTAAGTAGTGGTCCGCTTGCTCAGCTGTAATAATTCAGATATCGACATTTCAATTCGAGCTACTAAAGCAAAGGAAGTACTTCTAAACCCTACTATGGATCCTGATCTCAAGCCATGTTCGTAACTTAAAATGGCTGAGACAGTTCAATGGTGCATACTTAACACCAAAACCTTGATCAGTAACTTGCACATCTCTAGTATTTGACATTCCTTGGCACAAAATGCTTGATCCACCAGTTATATGATTCCCGGTTTATTCTTTGAGAAGAACAATTGCAAAAGAATGGATTTTCTACGCAAAAGAAGAAATGGGGTAGGCCAACGGTAAACAAAATTCCGACTGGAGGAGCCAACGAGATGAAAGGGAGGAAAAAGAAAAAGAACTAATGGGATGGGCAGTAGAACTTGAAGGACAACACCTTTTTAAACTCCCTATTGCCTTCTTCCATTTGCAGAAAGGAAAAATTCTCAAACTTTTCTTACTTATATGTGCTGTGCCCATATATTCCTCTGCTTTATCTTAGAAAAAAGAGGGAATTACATTCCTTGTCCTTTTCCTCTTTTTCTTCTGTGATGGTATCTTAGTCTGTTGGAAACTGGGAATGGTGATATGTGGTAAGTTAATTACGGAACAAGATCCTCTGTTTAATATTACCTTGTCTTATTCTGTCCATGAAATCTCAACCATTTATTTTGTGGGATCCACGTAAAATTTACGTGAGACCTACACAAAATTCACATAAATAAACGGCTGAGATTCATTGGACACAATAAAATACCGTAATATTGGACAGGAGATCTGGACTCGTTAATTACCACCTTTGGACAACATGAATGTTGGGCTAACCAGCTCATCGCATTGTCTTTTCATTCCAGTCTTATTGCTTAGGATCACCGAGTTATTTTTATTTTTACTTACGAAGAAATTATTACATTTCTTATTGGCTCCAAGTAAACTTTTAAGTATACTTAACAGTTTATTAATGGTGAATGAATTATTGACCTAAATTAAAAAACTAATTTAATTTAAATAGTCATTTGATTTTCTTAATTAATGTAAAGTGAGTTTGTTTGTTTTTATTTTTAGTTTTTAGTTTTTAAATTTAATTAAAAATGTTAGTTTAAGTTTTCCTTTACTATTTTTAATTTTGAGTTCTTTTAAAAAATCATGAAAACTATAAAAAGTAGTTTTTGTTTTTCATAATATGATTTACTATCAACTAAATATGTCTTATTTAATTATTTATTATATTAAATTTTAATATAAATTATGAATAATATAACTATAATAAGAGTTATGAACTATTTTATTTACAATTTGTAACTAAATTAAATTAACTTAATATAATAATTATTAATAAATATAACTAAATTTAAAATATCTTCAAATATATAAATTTCAATTAAAATTTGATTTAATAATTAAAAATAATTTTAAGTTTTTTATTTTAATATAATAAAATAATTTTATTAATAATTTACTTATAAATATTATATCAGATATTGAAATAAATTTATTTAGTTGAAAATAATTTATTTTTAAGTTTTACATAATATGTAATTATTATCAGTGATAAAAATACAACTACAATGACATTAGCAATTAAACATATTTTTGTTTTTATTTGAAAAACAGAAAAATTAAAATTAAAAATTACAATAAAAAATAGATAGAAGAACCTTATTTTCTAATACTTAAAGTACGAACAGAATTTTATAAAGAATTTAAACTCAAAACTTCTAGTCCCTAAAAATATTTGGAGCGTCACTACAAACTAATTGGATTGTAGTGCTGCTGCTGGGTAAAACTTAGCGTGATTGTTCCAACCAAGTATGGCCTATAGACTACTAAAGTTCATGCATACAAACCACTTGTTTGTCTACGTGAGTTACCTAAATAAATATGACTACCAAAGTGCTTCAAATTATAGTTACTTGGCAAAGACTAGTCAAATGCTGGTGACTTGTTAAAAGCAACCTGATATGAACGGGACATGTCAGGGGTATGGGCACAGTGACTGGCTGAAAGCAAGAAGGGTACCCTACTTACCGAGACAAGATCCTCTATTTAATTTTATGGTGTCTTATTGTATCCAGTAAATCTCAACTATTTATTTTTGTGGGATCTATATTTATTTATGCGAGACCCAAACGAAACTTACATAAATAAATGACTGAGATTTACTGGACATATTAAGACACAAAAAAACTGAACAGTAAGATCTGAACTCGTATTCATGCTAAAGAGATTTGAACAGCTGGTGTCCCCGCACTTTGCGTGACACGCAGAAGCGATTCAATTCTGTATCTGAGATTGAATTTCCTTAAATAATGGCTGTTAACATCCTAGATTTTGTTCTCTTGCGCCTTAATCTGAAATCGCACGCAAACTCACAAGATTCTTTACCCATATATATGCATGCGCACAGGACAAAACACTTGATCCCAACAAAAAAAACAAAAAGCCCAGAAACTCAGAAGGCTCACGTCGCCGGATAGATGGCTAATTGGGAAGGTTTATTTATTAAAGTCTGTCGGCTATATGATTAATGTAATGAATAGGTACAGAATTTAATTTTAGTACCAAAAGATAAATATATACTTAAAAATACACTTGTAATTAATCAATTACTTCAAGTACTACACATATATCAAGATGTGTAAATAATAAAATTTTGCATATTAAAGCTATAAAGCCTTAAGTTGTTGATACCTTTGTGTATGTATCAAATGAATTGTTTGCATATTCTAACTGCTACAAACTAAAGCATATATAATTTCATTATCATCATGTTAAAATTTCGCTAAGACGCGAGTTTAAAGATATGTAAATTTAATTACAAAATGATAATTAACTAAAAATAATAATAACAAATTGCTTTGGTTACGATGACTAATATCTAAGTCCATCTCTCCACTTTTTGAAGTTTCATAATAATCTCCAACATGAAAGTGGATTTTCTTCAATCCACTAAAGAGAAAGGACACTCGTCAGGATAAACTTGTTTGTGGGATTCCACTTCTAAATTATAGTACATCTGAAGCCAAATATTCTCGCTTATTAAAAAAAATTAAAAATAAGAAGATTAATCAACTGGTCATTTGAAGAAGTGCCAATAAAATGAAGCACGTCGCAAATTCCACACAAGTATTAAAGAGAGAGTACTAACGTGACATGCAAGTTTTAGGAAGGCGTTGTAGCCAAAAAAGGTTAAAACGCGAACATAGACACTCTTGTGATTTGTCGTTTTAAGCAATCCTATCTCTTTTGGAGATGTGCACGCGTAACCGTAGAAAGAAATATCAAAATCATGTTTTGTGCTTCTTTTAAATAAATAATCACAATTTTGTGAACAACATTATTCTTTTGCTTAACAAGTGCGGTACAAAGTTGGATTTTCATATCCAATCTGGAAGATCTCCTAAACGATGTGTCAATTCAGAGTCAATTTGGGCATAACCCTGTTCTTAAAATAAAATTTATATAATTAGCTTCTTACGTCTATTTAGAATGATTTATAACACTTCATTTTTATTCCAAAGATATAAATAAATTGAAAATTTAATACTTTATAAAAAAAATTAAATAAGATTAGATAACAAAGACAATATATTATTAAGGTCCACTTATTTAATTAAATAATACTATTTTATTCAAATTAATAAAATTGAACTTAATTTAATAAAAAGTAAGATAAATTCAATAATAAACTTGAAAGTTCTCATGTCCCTCTCTTAATTAAATAACATTAACAATAGTAACAATGAACTAGTAAACTTAGAGTTTGGAGAGGTCCAATTACCCTTAACTTTTTTAAGTACATTTACCAAATCCAACTTACTGGATTTCTAAAGGAAGATTGCGGAAACCTTTTTAGTGGAGATCTATGATATGTATAGCATGTGGCATCATGATGTATTTAGGCTGGATTCACGTCAATTGCAGTTGACGAAGGAAATCGACTATGGACAAGTTAACAATCACTTAAAAGTAACGAAACCTACAGGTTATAGATTATAGATTTTGGAGGACATCAATGGTTGGTACATCCTTGCTTAGCTTAAAAACAGTCATTTGTCTCCTTCTTAATGTCAACCAAACCACATTGTTATGTGGCCGTTTAACGGGTATTGTAGTTGGGGTTGGCTAGCTTAAAAAAAGTCATTTGTCTCCTGCTCAACGTCAATCAAGTCACGTTGTTATTGTAACTTCTTTCTAATGTATCGTACATTATTTGGTTGTTAGTTTAATTACTGGTCCTTGTCTGGTTAACCGGTTTAGGAATATGATCGACTACTATACTTCTATATATAAGCAAATCGGGTCTAGTGAGCTGATTTCTATACTTCACAAGTTCAACTACCAAAATTCAATTTTCGTTTTGAAGATTAAATAAACCATAAATTCCATTCACAGTTATGCTTCAAATACGATAAGATGCATATTATAAGTACGTAGAGTTGCATGTATATATAGCCATTAACATATCTTAAACGATTTTTCATTTGATTTCTGTAAATTTCCAAAGGGGTTTCGTTTTGCAAAATTTTTGATTAAGTGATTAAACAATAAAGAACGTAAATAAAAAACACTTGAAACAAGAAACAAACAACTTCCCTAATAATTCTAACTTTTTCAAAAAGAGATTGGAAAATGGTTCACTAAAAAACATAAATGTTTTTTCATTAAAACATTGTGAACATCAGAACTGCAAAATTCACGACGATTGCTAGAATTTTTAGCACATCAACACCACTATCAACAGCTACTAGAAACATACCCAATCAACACTCAATCCACTAAACAAACATCACACTATCGACTAAAAATAGCAGCTTCAACTTCTGAAATTCTCTCACACCACAACTCACAATCAGCAGCCACAAAATTAATACCATGAATAATAAGAAAACCACCAAAGATTCACGCACACATCAATAAATCCCAACTGCAAAAATCAACACTTTTAACCTGCCCCATAGCCTACCTCAATAGATGTTTAAAGCATAAGAAAACATAGCTCTAAGAATCACACAAAATTAACAACTTTTCAGTCTACTGTTGTCATGAAAAGATGGAGAATATCCAGGATTTACGATAATATAACATATGAGAAATGGAGCACACACACATCAACCTAAGTTGGGTGAACCCCCAACAGAAAAACAACTGCTTTCTCATCTAATAAGCAATGACAATTACAAATAGAACATGACTCAAAAATCTACATAAGTCACGTGATTCAGCCTACAAACGTTTGTAAAATAGAGTTGTAACTAAAAACAATCAACTGATAGAGATCATAAAAAATCACCTTAGGAATCTCAGCTGCCAAGTCATCCAAAAACAACACCATTCAGGCCATATCACATATGTAACCCAGCCATAATCTTACTATCATAATCAAGTTAAATTTTCAGAAGATGATTATTATCACACCTTATCTTAATTAGAATTTGAAACTTATCAAACTTATCTTAGAAGAATCCCATAAAAACTCAACTAAGTCTGATTATCAAATAATGTCCAATATTAAATAATTAAGATATTATAATCTATATCTTAACAATCTCCCTCTTTGTAGCATTATTTGTCACGCTTATGAAACTCCTCCTAAAGGAGATAATTGGACATATAATATCGAAGTCACAAATCACATGAGAACTCATAAAAGAACTCCTCCTTAATTAGTCAATAAGATCCAAGCATAAGCAATTATCCGAAGATGCAAATATCCAAATAAACAATAATCATCTATTCTCCCCCTTTAAAAAAAAGATGCCAAAAAGCAAGAGTAATAGTCACATCTAGCCTTGAATTGAACAGTCACAAAAAGCAATCATATATCTTTCCCTTGGGACAAAACAATGCCAAAACGAAGAATGACTTTAATGCGATTAATCTCAACGAATAAAGAAACATAAAAATTAGTAGTAGGTGCAGTAAAAGAATCATAAGCATATAATGCAGTAGTAGAAGGCCAAGATGATAATTTACCACCAGTAAAAGCACTAGCCAACATATCATTACCTACATCAAAGTCATCCATATACGACTGATTAAATTTAGAAACCTCAAAAATGTATTTAGCGAATCATAATCAAACTTAATCAATCTTTTCCTTATATAAACCATATGAGTGCAAATTTACAATATAAAGAGAAACTATAATAAACTTAAGAAACACAAATCATAGAAAACTTGAATCTTCCTACAGGTCTCCAACCAAGCATCAACATATTCTTGACATAGTTCCATAAATTAAAGTCCAATAGTAGAATTCTTAAATCATCAAACAAAGTCTCATTTTCACATCAAATATAATATTCAACAAGTAAAGAAAAATCCAAACACATACCAATCAACTGAACCTTAGAAAACTCATAAATAAAAACTAAGAAAATCTAGACAATAACTCCTTTGCACCTTTTTTTGTTTTGTTTAAAAACATCAATATACTTCAAAAATATAAACAACACAGCTCCTGTGTCCCTCGAATAAATTCGAACTTGGTCTTATTTCTAGCCACATTAACTCTATCATCAGATGTCTGGTTGATTCCTCCCTCATAAGGATCCAATTAGTCTTCTGTTTGAACAATTTCTTTAATAGCAACAACTAACTATGAATTTGGACAATTTTTTGTTTTTCTACACTACATTTTTGTGCTTGTAATTGACCCTTTCTAACCTACATATGTTTTGGTAATGTGGCCTATTGCTGAAAATTTAATGAAAAATGTCTAGATTTTCGATTTTGATCTCTTTTAAATATCATTTATAGTAACTTGTAGGATTTCAACTTTATGTGCTTGATAACCCCACAAAAGTGACATGTAGATATAAACTGTCGATTCTTCATTGAGATTTCTCCTTGGATAGATCTGATTGCGCCACTTTTCTCATCATTAGACTTAGAACATTTACCTTTATAGCCAATGTCTTGGAGATCTCCTTTAATCTGACCAATTTCCAGCATTCTATCAATTGTTCTAATTTTCTATACCTCCATTTAGCATTCTTATTCCTTTTTCCGTACTAACCAACTTCAATTTTGTTTCACCAAGCTCATCTAATGTAGACAACAACTTTTTCTCTAGATCTTGAATGATGTTCTTTATGGAGAGGTTTTCCTTTTTAAGCTTTTTATTTTTCTTACATGTTTGCACCCACTTTACACATTAATTCATAGGCTTCATAGATATCCTCTTTTTGTCATCTGAACCACTATCATCACTGTCATAATCTGAGGTTAGACTTTGAGCTTATTCATTTGCATTTTTATCAAAAAAATTTTATTTATCCACGTTTTCATCATCAGCTTCTTCCTTCTTAGTTGTTGTTAAGCAAGCAACTAGACTTTTACTATATAAAGAAACCAAAGCATCACTACTTACAAATTCTTCTTCACTACCATAAACACTTCTGGATTCATCTCACTTTAAGTGCTTGTATATGACTTCCCTTTTCTATTCTTTAAAGCGTTACCACATGCTGAAATTTCTTGTCAATAACTTCATATCCTCATTCTCATCGAATTCATCTTCAAAGTCATTCACGACTTTACCAATCTCGACTTGCAATGTCAATCCTTTGTTCCTCTCCTATTTTCCCTTAACAAATTCATCTCAAAATTAGTAAGAGTTCCAATTACCTTATTTAATGATAATTTATCGATATCATGAGTTTCCTCGATTGTTGCAATTTTTGATATGAATCTCATAGGCAATGATCTCAATGTCTTCTTAACTCAATGTCTTCTTAACTAGTTTTAGGTTAGAGTACTTCTTCCCGAGTTGATGTGCTTGGTTTGCTATATCACACAATCTCTCATGGAAGTCTGCAATGGTTTCACTCTCATCTAGCTTCAACTCTTTATATCTCAAAGCCACCATGTGAACTTTTGAGGCTATTACAAATTTCGATCCCTCATAAGTTGATATCATAGCAAAATGACCTTCATCAACTGCACTGAAGATGACGTGTAGGGCTTGAGAATTTCCAAACGTTCTCTCTTCTTCAGCTTTTGTCCACTCAAATGCATCTTTAAGCACTGCTTCCTTTTCATTAGTCATCATTGGATGTGTCCAGCTATTTAAAGTCGAGTTCCATGCTTTTTTCCTTATGTCTAAATGAATACTCTCATCTGTGATTTTCTATGTAGGATAAGTTGAATCATCTAACAATGACGTCCTAATGATTAATGCTTTTTTTTCCTTGTGTCTAAATGAATAATGTCATCTAACAATTTGAATCATCTAACCATAATTATGAAACACGGATCTACACCAACTTGACATATCAAGTTCTAATTTGATGACCCGCTCTAATACTAATTGTAAATTCTCGAAAGGGTGTAGTTTTGTAAAAAAAAATTATTTGGGTGCGATTGTTTCTAGTACAAACAAAAACATAAAAATAAATATAAAATATACAAATGAACACACAAAATTTGCTAACGCAATTTGACTTACCTTACCTAGGCCTACAGGACCCTCACTTAGCATTATTACTTTCACCTATGAAACAACAATAGTTTTACTTAAGGCATTACAGAGTCTACTCACCCAGCCCTTGACATTATCCCTCGTACTCACTACCTATGAAAGTAAATCACACCTAATAATACGACCGCCTCATACTAACCTCAATAGAGGATTTTTTCTACAATGTTTAATGATAATGATACGAAATAAATAGCTCAAGTGATTAAACAATAAAGAACGTAAATAAAAACACTTAAAAAAAGAAACAAACAACTTCCATAATAATTCCAGCTTCTTCCAAGAGAGATCTGAAAGTTGTTCACCAAGAAACACAAATATTTCTTCACCGAAACATTGTAAACATCAGAGCTGCAAAATTTACAACAGTTGCTGGAATTTTTCACACACCATCACCACTATTAATAGACACCAGAAACATACCCACTCAATCAATCCCCTCAACAAACATCATACTATTGACCAAGAAAAACAACTACAACTTCTGAAATTTTCTCACACCACAACTCACAATCAGTAGCCACAAAACTAACACCATGAACAACAAGGCAACCACCAAAGATTCACGCACACGTCATCAAATCCTACTTGCAAAAATCAACACTTTTAACCTGCTCCACATTTCACCTCAATAGACGTTCAAAGCACAAGAAAACGCAGCTCTAAGAATCACACAAAATCAACAACTTTTCAGCCCACTGTTGTCGTACAAAGATGGAGAATATGCAGCATTAATGACAATATAACGAAAGAAAAGTGGAGCACACACCCATCAACCTAGGTTGTGTGAAACCCTAATAGAAAAATAGATGCTTTCTCATCCAATAAAAAATGACAATTACAAATAAAACACAGCTAAAAACTGCACAAGTCACATGATTTAACCTACAAAAATTTGCAAAAGATAGAGTTGTAGCTAAACACAATCAGTTGGTAGAGATCATCGAAAATCACCTTAGGAATCTTAGTTGCTAAGCCATCCAAAAATAACACCACTCAACCCATATCACATATGAATCCCTGCCATAATCTTGCTACCATAATCAAGTTAAATTTTCATAAGATAACCATTATCACATCCCATCTTGATTAGAATTTGAAACTTATCAAACTTGTCTTAGAAGAGGCCCACAAAACCTCAACTTAGTCCGATTATTAAATAATGTCCAAAATTACATAATGAAGATATTATAATCTATATCTTAACAATTTCTTTATATTGCCATAAGTTAATAACTTTTTACATTCTAGCATTTTTTAACGTTGTTTTCAACATCAAGAATTGTTAATTAATAATTAAATGAATTTAATGTTCACACATATTTTATTTGTTTAAACCCCCATTAAAAAGTGGGAAAGTCACCCCTTTAAATTTTGATATGATACTTTTGCTTAATCTAGATTCCTTAATTAACGAAATGATTTGGTAAGCGTAATCAAAATATTAAAATTAAGTTTATTAATTTTAATATTTAGATATTAAATTATTGTATCCTTACCAATATATATGTAAACTTCTATCTAATTTATCGTATGTTTTTATCATTAAGTTATCTCTCATGGGCTAATTGGGGCTAATTGCTTTTAGCACAAGCTTGGTCGGATTGTCGAAGCCCTCAAAATAATATCGATTCTCCAACTTCTTGTAGTAGCCGTGAAATCAGGACGAATCCCATGAGAACTAAATAGTAGCTTCTTAATTTCAATTAATAAAATAAAATAGGAGTTTTTGATTAAATAACTAATTAACTAAAATTAATAAGAAATCAAATTGAATCAACTGAATAAAAAAAGGGAGAATTCAATAATACACAACTCTTACTCAAGAGAAAGATCTCATCTAATTGTAACGGTGAGTATTGGTCTAAAAAGAATATATTTCATAATTCAAGCAATTAGTCCAAAATATATTAGGATAGCCGTCATAAGTCTTAAAAATTTCTAAATTAATTAGTTCAAACCTAACATCCAAACCAAAGCTTACCATCCATTTGACTAGGTGTGATAACATTCTATATCAAATAAATGATAGCAATAAGCTTAGTGAAAAAGACTAACCCTAAATCAAATAATAATCGACATAAATGCAATTATTTAACTTAGTTTTCTTGTTAATCATAAGTTAAATATGCAAATTCATAAGTAACCTATTTGCTACTTGTAACAATCCTTTATGACAATTACAGATCATTGAATTCATAGATAGCAATAGAATAATAAATTAAATTGTCAAATTAATCAATATTAATTATTCATCAAATATAAGAACTCAAAACAATAAATACTTTAATTAAAACATGAATAAAAGTTAAGAACACAAAACCTCGCACAGTTACAACTATAGGATATTGAATCCTCTTGAATAAGAACAATTGAGTTTAGTCACACATAGCTTTTGCTCCAATAATAAAAATAGAAGAAAGACAAAGAATTGAAAGAAAAGTAAGAAGAGAAGTATTCATTCTACTGTGAGGAACGTCCACTTTATAGGATTTTTCTGATTTAACTCTACCTTGCAAAGATGTCTATTAAAACAAATTCAAATTCAAATTCCTATACGATAAGAATAAAAGGAAGTTTTTCAATTAAATTCCAACTCTTCAAGTGATCAGTCTTATCTACTAAAGCAATCTCTGTACTTTATCTAAAATTCGTGATTATCATCAATAATGTCCCAATTTGATGCAATCTCTATTTTTCTTCTCTTAAAAAAACAATTTTAATATTCAAGCATCAAAATATATAAAAAGGAGATAATATCAAATAATAGATCAAGATAGCATCTTATCAAAGCTATTCTTTCTATTTAGGTTTTTTTCGATCTTTATTACATTTTTATCAAGTTATAGATTATTTTAAACTTAATAAGAAGAAGGTATTGGTTTATACCCTATAACCAATCAGTTGCTTGTAGTTCAATGACTTAATTATTTAAAGGAATTTTGTATTTTATACATAGTCAAATGTATATGATAAAGTCTATGAGATAAATGTACATTGCAAATGAAATTATGGTGATATTATAATTATGAGATTCATATTGCATTTATATATTATCCCTAAATTGTTTCTAGTCATTGTTTTATTCAGAATAGATATTAATAAAATGTAAAAAGACTAGCACACATTATTTTTTTCCTTATAAAAGAAGTAGTCGTTCTCATAGACTAAAGTATAAAAATATTTAAACAAATGTATAGATACTTGTTAGAGAACAAGTTCATCAAATTGACCTCACATGAGAAATTCATTTAGAATATTACTTGTATGTCTCTAAAAATTTTCATTGTGATGATTATATAAGTGATAGTTTGACTTAAGATCTCCAGCATTATCTAAGTGATTAGATATAATATGAACTATAAGGAGGTAGTTGAGTGATCAATATAGGATTCATCACCTTAAAGTAATTAGGAAGATTGTTTCATTATTCTTGATTAGTATTGATTCAGAAAAATCCTTGGCCAAAGTAAAATGAAACTTTGTAAAATAGTTTTCAAATGTAATTAATTAAATCAATTACTGATGGTAAAGAACTAATATGATTAGACTCAAATAGAGTAAGTATTAATTTTATGCTCTATGTCTAATTAAAATATTGTGTGATGCAAAGATTGAATTATATGAAAAAGTGATGCATGAAAAGGTTAATCAATATAACTTTTACATTCTTAAATATTTAGGCAGTCATAATATATTGTTAGACGTCAATCTTGATTCATAGATATTAATTGTTTAATTAGATTATTAAAGATAAATTATACGAGGTTAATTTATCTAATCTTAAAAATGATTTAAAGTTATAATATATATCCATTGTCAACATATTTAAGAACTTAATCGGTCACAAACAAATAATGTGTTGAAGAGAGAAAAGTGTTTTAATCAAGTTGAACTTGATTGTAAAGTTTGAGAAACTTGATTATAACATTTCATATTAATCCTTATTTATTAAATATCTCTTATTTAGGCATAATTGATATTTAATTAGAATTACAAGTTTAATTAAATTAATTTCAATTAAATTACTAAAATGTCCAAAATCTATTATAAATAAGCTTAAGTTCTAATAAAGCTAATACTCCTTGCCTAACTCTCTCTGTAATAGTTACAAAGTTTTCAATTCTTTTTGTGGATATTATTAATAAAGCTAATACTACCAAAACGAAAAAATTTCATTATCATTTTGTTATGTGTGGGATTGGATCCTGCCCTGTTTTTCTATAGTAGCGTTAGAGTCAATTTTAATTATATAATTTGATTAAACTTTTTGGTTGTTATTGATTTTAAAATTTGAAATTGAAATTAAACCATAATCTTATAATCATATTTGGATAAGACGGAATGTTCCTTAAATCTGAATTGTTCATATTGTGCCATCCACCTTAATTCTTTAGACAAGTTAGACTTGTTTAAAGAGTTTAAACCTTTAAACGCCGGGTTGAGAACCCAAATCCTTTGAACATATAGAAAAGGGTTTTAGAACCCTCAGACACACAAAAGACCTTGAATGATGCATTGGGTTCTGGAGTTGCACAATGGTTGTGTTATTCACTACAACAAAAATGACATACGGTAACATGTGATAAGTGTTATTAAATATGAATAGTAACACTAATGACTATGCTATGACAGCCCATGTTACTAAAGATATGATGCTTTAGTAACAGTTTTGACATGTTATTGTCGAGTTTAATAT
>JAOTIZ010000004.1:9588595-9614464 GCA_027123425.1 Erythroxylum panamense
AAATGTATATGCTTGATTGTGTGGCTCGTTGCCAATGGCTATAAATGTATATGCCACTGAGCTTCGCAGCTCACCCCTTTATCTCCCACTCCTCAGGTGCAGATCGAGACGATCGCTGATCTTGCAAGGCATCGGAAACTCCAAGATAGTTAGGAGCTTTGTATTAAGTTAGTACTTTAGCCGGTCCTCCGAGCATATCATCATGGAGCATTTTAATGTATTTTGTATTTAGACTTATTATGTATTATGTATGGTTGAGAACACTTGTTGAATTTCCTTCGGATTGTAATGGCATAAAGCCCCTTGGCTTATGGGATGTTTAATTCATAGTTAGAATGATTGTGCGTATGATATCTGGAGTGCGAAAATGCATGTGTGAATCGTATGTGTGTGAATTGATATGGAATTTGTATAGATGTTGGGATCGGATCCGATCGAGTGGGAAGCGCGCTGCGGGCGCAGCCCGAGGGACCGCCTCGGGGAATAGGGAATCGGGACCCGGGCCCAACATAATCAATCACATCTTATATGACTCCTAAGATTATTGGGTGACAACTCTTTGCAAAATATATCACACATATTTTTCCTAACCCTACCTCTAAACCCCTACAATCAAGAGTTACTCATCCAGATCATACAAATTTAGTTAAGTAGGACCCGTTAATTTAGGATAAAATATATTCAGGTTAAAGTAGCTTTGAGTTTACTTAACAAGCCAAGCAATAAACAAAACTATGGTTTTATACTTAAATAATATAAGGTAATTATCACTTTCCTAATATATACTTAATATTTAATTTAGGGATTTAAAAAATTTTTGGTCTCATCAAAATAATATAATCTCATTATATATATAATTTCAAATATAATTTAAGTATAAAAGAAACTATCCAAAACCTTTGCTTGATTCTAATTATTGATTATGTAACTAATTTAGTTTAAAAATTCAACGCTTGAAAATTTTTAATTAAATTTCAAAATATTCCTAATAAAAATACCCTTTGAAAACAATTTTCAAAAATTGAAAAAATACTTTTTCAATTTTATTAGGGATATAAATTAATTTAATAATTTAATTAATTAATTAATTTGTTTTTTTTGACAAAAATTTAATTTAATTGAAAATAAGGTTTTAAAACTTTAAGATCAAATCGACAAAAGAAGAGAGGTTGTCTAGTGCGTGCTCTACTGCACAGGCCCACAATCAACAGGACGTTGACTGTCGCATGCATTATTTCAGGTGTTTCAAGAGAACAGTGGACGCGTCTCACATGTGCCCTTCATTCCCACAGATGTTCGACGTTTCTAGAGAACGTTTCTCTGACACTCTTCTAACCTGTTGGGTAACATTCGTGACTCTCCAACTCCACGTTGCTCCAACTGTCAAGTTTCCAACCGTCAGGTGTCCACCCTCCACGCCGCTGTCGCCTCCGCAGTTGTGTTTAACACTTACGGTTTCGCCGCTTCTATTGCATCTTCTGCCTCCATAAATGGGCGTTAATTGCCCATCTACACCAATGGCGATGTCATTGGTTTATACAATCAACCAGCGGTGAATCGCTGCTGGTGAGTCTGAATTGCCGCTGGTGATTTTATGCAAAATCAAAAGCAAGAACACAATCCGAGAAGCAAAAACAAGGAACCAGGCAAGCTCAAAGGCTAATTCGTAATCCAAGTCGTAAACCAGAGCGAAAAGGAACAGTTGTGAAAACATTTTCAAAATAAACAATAGTCACATGGAGTAGCTGAACAAAACATAAACAATTTTCATAATCGCATGAACATAGGCATAAGTGTAAGGCAAATAGAAAACTGATTCCAGAAACAAACCAATTTTTAGATGCAAAATAAGCAAATGTGTTATTCATGCTTTATTTTCATAACAAAATCCAGAAACAAAAAGAAAACAAGGCATATGTGCTTTTATTGTTCAGAATAATAGTCGACGCATAAAAATTCCATACTAGGCAAAAACAGTTAGGAGAACAGGCAAAAACAGTGGCGTAAAACCTTAATTTTTATCAACATCAATAATAATCAAGCTTCTAATTCAAGTTAAACAATTAAAAGAGACTCTAATACTATTTTTAGAAACTAACCGTGATCGAATCACGAACGTAGTAGTAGACAAAATTTTTATGATTTTCGATTATATCTCGATAATTGCATAACTTGAATAAAAACACCAATCACAAAGTAAGAAATCATACCTGATTTGTGTTTCTTATTGAAATATTTTGACAAATTTTTCGTCGTGTCAACCACTAATTGTTCAATCGTCCAACCTCTAATAATATCCACAGAACAACTTCTCAACATCTTTTGATAGAAAGAAAATAAGAGTGCTAGCTCACTAACATTTTCTTCCTATTAATAGAAAAACTACTAGGATTTTTGTAATTTTTATTAAAATTAAAATCCTTAATTATAATAAAATCAAATATCTCATATTTAATCCCTAAAGTTTCTCAAACTTTATAATTACGTCCAACTTAATTAAAATCGATTTTTCTTTCATAAGCTGCTATTTGATGTGTGACCCATTAGATTCCTACTATATTAGCAATGATTATAATTCCAATTCTAATTCACAATTAGAATCAAATAAATTAAATCTCATTTTAATTTATCTTTAATTCTTCAATTAAACAATTTATAATTATAGATCAAGATTGGCGGCCAGCAACATGCTATGAACACCCAAATATTAGGAATGTCAAAATGGTTTGACTTAACCTATCCATGCATAGTTATGATGTATAATTTAATCATTTCGTCATCTAATATTCCAATTAGATAGAATATGGATATGGTGTCTACTATTTTGGTCTAATCATATTCATTCTTACTAATTAATAATGATTTATAATTGAAATTTAAAAACATCTTTTCAAAAGTCAATTCACTCTGATCAGATAATTCTATAAATCACTAATAATCAAGAACAGTAGAATATTCTCTCTAATTACTTTAGAGTGATCAATCATTTATTGACTTACTCAACTATCTTCGTATAGTTTATACTGCTTCTAAATAATACCGACTGAATTATATTAGGACGGTTCATAAGTAACATCAAAACACAGCAATTGTTACATAAGATACCTCGGTAAACTTAAGTCTGAGGATCAATTATATTATCATCATTATGAGGAAATCCACAAACAAATAAGTAATATTTTATTTGAGATTCTCATAATCGTATTAGTTCAGTGACTTATTCTCTTATAATCATCCACACATTAGTTATTCATACTTTAATTTATAAGATTAATTACTTTCTTCATAAAAAAGAAAATAATATGTGCTAACTTTACTATTTCAACAATATCCTATCTTACTGAAACTATAACTATGAATATTTAGTGACAACACATAAATATAAATTAAATCTCATAATTATAATCTCATCATAATTTCAATTACACATTAATTATTCTAGAGAATTTATCTTCAGTATTAAAACATCAAATGTGTTTAACTTCATACACAAAGATAAAAAATATCTTTTCGTTAATTAACTAATAATGTATAAGCATCAAATTGTATCCAAATGATTGGATGCAATGGTATAAACTAACAATAGAGAATTACATAGTTGATGCATATGATCGTGTATGTCTTCGCCCTTTCATGTCTTTATGCACACCTTTTTAGAGAGTGATATGGTCGACTCATATGGTTGTGTGAGTAAAGGATACAGGTATGTAGCACCCTACATAGCCACGTTTACCTATAAAAGTTTGTTTCAATTGTCATTCGTCTTGTTTTCACACGTTTATCATCTTTACAATCCATAAAAGTGTTTAAGATCATCGAAAAGTCATACTTGCTTCAAAAATAGTGCTAAACACTCTGTGCCGCATGGGCACTTGCCCAGGACCTACGATAAAGAGGGGCCCCAATTTTATATTTTAGTTTTTAAATAGTTTTGAAATATTTTGGCTTATAAATAGTTTTAAAATATTTAAATATATTTTTATCTTCTATTTTTTTATTTTTATCAATATATATATTTAAAATACTCCAATTCAAACATTAGTAGCAAAAAATTTTACGATTCTGTCTTCTAAGTTCTAAGTATAATTTAAAGGTAAAGTTTCTGATTTTTTAATGCATTTTTGCTCTTTGTTTTTTATTTTTAATATTAAATATTAAATTTTGCTACTTATTTTTTCTCTATCACATATATAATACTATTATATATGTTTGTGATATATTGTGAAGCTGTTGGAGTTTGATTGTACCTGTACACTTCTTCCAATTCCATACAGTTGAAATATTAGAATTTGTTCAAGCTGCAGATTATTATCCAAATATTTCAATTGTTTATCGAATTCTATTGACTATCAGTGTGACTGTAGCATCAGCTGAGAGAAGTTTTCCAAAATTAAAATTATTGAAAACTTACTTGAGATCATCAATATCACAAGAAATATTGAATGGTTTAACTATGTTATGTATTGAGAAAGATATGTTGGATAATATTGATCATGATAATATTGTTAATGATTTTGCATCTTGAAATGTACGGAGAAATTGTTTTTTATAAATTATGATCCTCTGTATATTTGTTAGTGTTATGATCATTTAATATTTAGTTGATTATGTAAACTTGTAAATTGAGTCATTTATATTTCATACAAACATATAAAATTAAGTATATTGTCAATTTATTGGACCCTTTTTTTTATTTCGCCCAGGACTTATAAAACGATAAGAACGGCCCTAGTCGCAAGCGAAGTGAAGCTCCATAAGATGGGGCCAGTGGTCGTCGCTAGAGAAGCTGACAAGAGGCACAATGTTTATGGAAGCAAGCTAGCTGCGTTAGAGATTCTTGGCTGGGGGGACGGTTCGTGGTTGAGAAGTCCATCCATCAACGTCGAGTTGTGATGCGTGGGAAGGTGAACTTTGCGTTCATACCAGCGGTGACTGTTGGTGGCACAAGGAAAACATTGCAAGGCAGACATGATGGCCAACTAGCGGCAATAGAAGACGAGTCCAGAGAAGTTGGCGTCTCGCTGGTGGCTAAAGCAGGCTAAATGGCAACGTCAAGCTACAGCGGCGGTGGTTGCATTTAGAGAAGAATACTGCTAGAGGTAGTTCTTGATGGTGGCGATCACTTGGTGTCTTGGAAGGCTAGGGTTCGTTTAAGGAGGAAGAAGGTGCTGTTTGGTGAAAAGGATAAAACTGTTCTAGGGTTAGAGTAGTGGGTGTTTGGAAATATTATTAGGATTCTAAGTTAGGAATAAGATGTTCCTAACGTAAAATAAGACTTGTATGGGTACAACGATAGGTCTATTCTAGTTTTAGAATAAGCTATAAAAATTCAATAAATTTATCCTTAGTTCAGAAGGAGTATTCTAAGCCATAATATGAAACAAATTTGTAAAATTGTTTAAAATCAAATTTTAATTATAAAATTAAAATAATTATTTTTCTTAATGTGATTAAGATTAATAATTAAATTAATTCATAAAATTTTTTAAAAAATTGTTTCTAGAATTAAAATTAATTATATTTCAATTAAATTGAAATTAATATATTTGACTCCTTAAAATTAAGAAACATATTTTTTAAATGATTAAGAAAGATGTTTATTAAAATTTATTTATATAAATTTGATTGATATAAATTCAATTTATTTTTATTTAGATAATTATTATTTTATTTATTTAGAAATTGTTTCTTTATTTATGAAGAATAAGTTTCTTCAATTATTAGAAAATTTATTTTCTTGATTAAATTTTGAAATATCAATTATTAATTAAAAATGATATTTTTAATAGTTTTGAAAAAATGGATCTCTAATTTATTACAAAAATTTTCTAATTAAGAAGAAATCAATCTCTAAATAAATAATGTAAAGGACTTTATTAATTAAATTGAAAGTTTTTTATTTAATTTTGAAAGTACTTTTATTTTAATATTAGAAAACAGTTTTCTAACTAAAGAAAAGTATTAGAAATAATTCCTAAGTAGATTAGAACGCCTTAGTTGTTAAATTTTGAAAAAAAATGAGTTTTCTAAATTATAGTAAGTGAAAAATATAATTTATTAAAAATTGTTTTCAATACTATTTTGTTAAAGGAATTGAGATAATTGAAAATAGTTTCAAAATTGAATTTGAAAATTATTTTCAAATTCAATTAAATTTCTATTTAGAATATAAATTTAATTTTTTAGAATCAATGAGTTTAATCTAATTTAATTATCCAATGAGTTAGAAATATATTTTAGATTATGAAGATTAATAACTAGAACTAAACGAAACTTGATATTTTATGCGTATAATTTGATTTTGAGTATATAAGTTGAATACTTTATTTATATGGTTGATATATATACTTGTTAAATTATATCTTTTATATGAGTGATATTTTACATACAATTTTGTGTTTGATGAGACAAACAAAATATTAGGTACACATTAAGACATGATTGTTGTCTTTCATTATTTAAGAATAAAATTAGAGTTCTGTTATTGTAAGACTTGTTGAGTGACTCAAGGCCCTTTTAACTCGAATATGTTTTTTCTTAAATTAATGAGTTTTACTGAATTAAATTTGTATGATTTAGATTAATGACCCATGATCATATAAATTTAGAGGCAAGGTTAGGAATAGCATATAAGATATATTTAAGTAAGAGACGTCACCTAACGGATCCAGGAATAATAAGAGATATGATTGATAAAATTATTATCTACCTAATTTAAATTTAGTTGGTTTGTTGAGTGATTCAAAGTCAAGTAAATTTAAATAGGATCCTAGCCCACTAGAAAATTAAAATAATATTTTTGAATAGTAGCAAAGGTTATTATTTCAAATAAAAGAATAGGTGCAACCAAATAAGTGATTAAATTCTTGATCTTATTTAATAGTCATGACATATAATCAATTACTTGCTTTTCTTACTTTTATATATTATTATGAGTGGAATTTACCTTGTTTAGTATAGTTGATAATAGGTGAACATGATTCACTAGACATGGTTAAGTTTGAGAAAAGTTCTCAAAGTTAGATAGAAAAGGGTGTATATCCATTATGCAATTTCACTATTAATCCTTGTTAAGAATTTGATGTTAAAGTTTTAGAGATATGTCAAAAATCATATGGATGACAAAATGTAATGACATTTTGAGTTAATTAATATCTCATAAACTTTACCAAAATCCTGTAAGATGTATGTCAACACCATAATAGTAAAATGCAAGAAGTTACATGAAGTAGTGCTAAAAGGTATAGTTCCTCGATAGAATTGTTTCACTCAATTTAACTTACTAAAAGTATAAACATGGACATTAATTAAATTCTTTGCTAGAGAATGAGAATAGTTCTCGTAAGAATAAAATGATTGAACAAATTTTCTTATCTACACTTAATATGACAGAGATCATATGTATTTCTAATTAGTGCTTTTAAGTATTTGATACTGAATTTAGATTTAATATTATTACGATGTTCAAGGCATGATAGGAAATAGATTATTGAGTAAAAGTAATTGATCAAAGTTTATAAAAATATTTTGTATGTATTAGATCAAGGAAAACTTACACTTACCATGGGTGACAAAGAATACAAATTTCGATAACTGAGACTATTCTTTTATGTCATGTTGATTAATAATGAGAATCATAAAGTTATATATAAGGATATAGGTATCTTTTTTTAATATGAATCATATAAAACTTATGAAACTTGTTAAATTGATTATTAACCAAATCAAACTTTGATGAAAGAATATGATGGCATTAAATTGTTAAATCTTATACATATGATGTATTAGATATGATAACAATTCATAAAAGGATAATACTTTGTATTTCATTTAATATATATGACTATATGTATTAAATTGTTAAATCTTATACCCGTGATGTATTGGATGTGATAATAATTCATAAAAGAATGATACTTGTATTTCATTATATTATTAATGACTTTATGTGATATAATCATATGTATTAAATGAAATATAATTTAAAATTATTAAAAAGTTCAAATTGTTTAAATATAAGTAGAAATTAAACGTTGAGAATGTTGAAATACTTTCAATTTTAAATTTTTTGGTTATCTATAGAGAATGAGATTCTCTATTGACTACCTTCACAACAAAAATTCCATAAGTGTATATATTTATGTAGGGAGAAAAATACCATATCAGATATTATATGATGCAATATTTATTTCTTCAATAGCTATGCATAGTATAATAACTTACCTTCAATAGTTCCGATTAAATCAATTAGCAAGATTTCATATGATATAAAACATTAAGTATTTGAAAGAGTTAGGTTAATGATCTAAGGATGTGATGCTTAGTTGAAGCATACATTATCCAGTAATTTTAGAATTAAATTTGGGTAATAAAAGGTTATAAGATAGTCAAAAGGTCAAATATGTTATAAGATATTCAAAATGTCAGATATAATCTTACAAACCTCTTGAACAAATTGTTTGTTTCAATGAACACTTATAGAACAATGATTCTCAAGATAAATAGTGAGAGTAAGATGAAATTTAAAAGGCTTAGATTATATGACAATGCATCTAATTAGAACTAGTACCTTTATTGATATATTTGATGTATAGTTGAAAGGCTATGAAACGTTAAAGATTTCATTTCATGATGAATTCAAAGAGTTTGTTTTAGAAAAAATCACGAATTTATCATTTCTACAAGAATGGTAATAGGAGAACAATTGTTGAAAATATAATTACTCATAGAGAGAACAATAATTTGTATTTTCAATTGTTGAAAATATAATTGCCCAAGAATAACTCTTATTAGATATGAATATGTAAAAACTTAATTATAGGAATTAGATCTATAGAGATTGAAATAGAAGTTTTTTGACCTATTCTATTTAAGTACATAGATATTGTACTAAAGGTGTTTAGTATTTGAGATATTCATTATTCTATGTATGAGTTGATATTTGAGTTCAAGGTTATATATATATATTAACTTTATAGTAAGTCTTGATTAAGTTATATTTAACTTAGAACAATATTATTTTGATACTGAAGAGGTTCCAATATAGAAATGGTTGTTAACTAAGTTATAACACATTTTTCATTTAGTGGAAATGATTAATTGGATCAATAACTTCTTTAATGAAATGAGTATAGTTCATCGAATTGTTTAAAATAGTAATGTACTATAGAACATTAGAGCCATTGGGCATACGAAATGAGCTAAAGGTCTCATCAAATATTTAAGTATGTATTTAGGCAATTTCTCTTAGTTATGATGATAATTAAGATGAAATTTGTAAGATTTAAACAAATACTCCTTATAGAGAATCTTGTAGAATTCTCTCATTAAACTACTCTCCTAACAATAGCATGATTGTCATATGGTGATATAGTATAAGATACTTAAACAATTGACCTAATGCAAGTGAGAGATCATTGGTTTATGTCATATAACCAATCTGTTAGTTATAGTTTAATGACATAATTATTTGAAGGCATTTTTTATTTTATATATATTTAGATGTATATGATAAAGTACATGAGATAAATATACATTACAAATAAAATTATAATAAGATTATAATTATCATATTCATGTTGCATTTTTATATTTTCCTTAAATTGTTCCTAGACATTGTTATATTAAGATTGGATATTAATAGAATGTAAAAAGATTATCACATGTTATATTTTTCTTATGAAGGAAGTAGTCAATTTCATAGACTAAAATATGAAGATACTTAAACAAATGAATGAGTTCTTGTTAGAGAACAAATTCACTCAATTGACCCATATAAGAAATCTATTTAGAACATTACTTGTATGTCTATAAAAATTTTCATTGTAATAGTTGTATAAGTGATCATTTGACTTGGATCACTAGTTTTTTTTTCATATAGGAATTGTTATATTTTGTTACTACTTATGACTTATTCTAATCAAGGATAACTCAATAAGTAATCATTAGATATAACATGAATTATACGGAGTTAGTTGAGTAATATGATTAATCACCCTAAATTTATTATGGAAAATGTTATATTATTCTCAATTAGTATTGATTCGAAAAATCCTTGACCAAGGTAGTAAAATAGTTTTCAATTTTCATTAATTAAATTAATTACTAATGATGGAGAAGTAATATGATTAGACTCAAATATAGTAGACATTAATTTAATGCTTTATGTCTAATCGGAATATTGTATGATGAAATGATTGAATTATATAAAAAATTCATGCATGAAAAGGTTAGTCAAACCACTTTGACATTCTTAAATATTTGGGTAGTCATAATGTGTTGTTAGACACCAATCATGATTTATGGATATAAATTATCAATTAGAGAATTAAAGATAAATTAAAAGAGTTTCATTTATCTAATCTTAAATATGTTTTAGGGTTATAATTTATATCCATTGCCAACATATTTGTGAACTTAATGAGTCACACACAAAAAATGGTTGAAGAGAGAAAAGTGTTTTAATCAAGTTGGACTTAATTGTAAAGTTTGAGAAACTTTATGATTAAATATGAGATATTAATAAAGGATGTTATTTGGGCATAATTGGTATTTAATTATAATTAATTGTAATTATCATTAAATATTATTTGAAATTATAATTTAATTTCAATGAAATTATAATTTAATTTACTAAAATGTCTAAAATCTATTATAAATAAGCTTAAGCATTAAGGAACCTAACACTCTTTATCTAACCCTTTCTATAATAATTACAGAGTTATCTCAACTTATTATGATAGATATTGTCATGTGCCTGACACTTTTGCAATTATGGTAGCTGAGATGAGCCAATTTCAGAAATAGTTTAAGAGATATGACAAAAAAAGAATCAAGCTCCGTAATAAGATACAAATTATGATTCATGCTTTATTATGATTTATTTGTTAATCATTTTATAAAATTTAAAATAATTTTTCAAAAATTTTGTTATCATTTCATTGCGCATGGGAACGGATCCCGCCCCATTTTCTCAATAGAAGGTGCAAATATGCATATAGCTCTTTTAGGGATTTTAAAATAGCATTCACAAGAGAATGCATTTCTTCAAGGATGTTTTCTAACAACAATATATCTGAAATATTATTAAAATTGGCCTTTTTCATGTCTTAATTGAATTCTTAATATTATAATATGCATTCATGATACTTAACATTATTTTAAATTTATGTTAAAATCTTATTGAAGATTAAATATTTATTAATTAAATTTAAAATAAAATAAAATAAAATAAAATAATACCTTTAATTACTATTTTACATTATTATAAAATATTTAATTGACAAAAATCCTTTCTAAAGTTTACCTAAGGTTGAAGTTTTGAGGGGAAAAAAATGGATTCAAACTTGTTGAAATAGAAATTAATGACACGTATAAAGTAGAAACAACACAATCCAAGTGCAATTAAAAGATATGGTGTAGGAATTGGTCTATTGAATGCTTCTATTTTTGACTTTGCGAGTTGGAGGAGAACTCTTTTTGCCATTTATTACGAGTAACTTAGTTTTTTGAAAAGTCAATATTGACTGCCTTATAAATATGCAAAATAATGGCGTCAAATTAACAATTTTAATTTGCTCCTATATTATTTACACGAAATTATAAATATAAAATATATTTAAAAGAAATTATTTTATTTATTAAAAATTAATTAATTTATAACATCTATTTATTTATTTAAAAATCGATAAACTTATTATCACTTAAAGCGTGGTTTTTCTTAACAACTTCTTAATTAATTTCACAAACAAACAAAAAAACCCTAGTTGGAGACTTG
Source organism: Erythroxylum panamense (assembly GCA_027123425.1). Taxonomy (NCBI): domain Eukaryota; kingdom Viridiplantae; phylum Streptophyta; class Magnoliopsida; order Malpighiales; family Erythroxylaceae; genus Erythroxylum; species Erythroxylum panamense. Next base: position 9,600,372 of record JAOTIZ010000004.1, read on the forward strand.
TGGGAAGGATGGGAGAGGAAGACAAAGAGGATAATTTATCTAATTGTATCCAGGAACTTTCTTTCGGTGTCTTCTTCATGGCCATTATACATTTACCATTTTATCCCCGCAGGACGAATCGATATGTATGAAAAGTAAGGTAACATTTTATATACGATGAGTCTTCTACTCTATACGCGGTAGAAAAAACATATGGGGAGCGTTTATACCTTATTCGGTGCATAAGCATAACAAAAATTTTAATATAAGAAAACATAATACTGATCAAGAGGCAACCCGCGTTTCTCTGATCGAAGCACCGACACTGTCACTCCGACGAGGAACCCTAAATCTATCTGATTCGATCCTCTCTGGTCTTCCTTTTATGGCTTCTTAATCCAGTACTCTTCTCCATATTTTCCTTTCCTTTTTTTATTTTTTTCCCCTTTCTGTTGTATCGGTTCTTCTTTTTCTATTTATTTTGATTATTTTACGGTTCAGATTTAGGGTTTAGGAAGATTCAGTTGAATTCGTGTATTTCCTTCCTTCTTTTAGCTATTATTTATTTAACGGTACATGATTTTTTTTTCTCCCTGAGATTATTTTCTTTTTTAAAGATGATAATAACAAGAGAAATGGTTGCGAGATCTTATGATTTTGTTATTTCTTGGATTCTTACTTGTATTTGTTATGAACTTGTATCAGATTCCAATGTTGGATGTGGAACTATTGCCTGTACTTTACTTTGTTTCGGGGGCTCTGTAGCAGTTGATTAACCTGCACTCAATTTACAGCTATTTGGAAGCGGCGCGATTTTGACACAAATTCGTGGAGATCAGTGAGACAGTGTAAACGATCATAGTAGTTAATTGTCATTAGATGCCAAATCTGAATTCACAGTTCTATGCTTTTAATCTCATTGTGCGCTTTCTTCTTTCCTTTTTCCATTTTTCCCTTTTCTGTTCCTGTATTTGGATGCTGCATTTGGAGTTCAGGCTGTGACGAAGAGCCTAAGTATCGATGGCTGAAGGAGACGAGCGTATTGAGCTCAAATTCCGCATATACGATGGGACAGATATTGCTCATACTACTTACGCATCGTCTATGACTGTTGCATCTCTCAAGCAAAAGCTAGTTGCCGAGTGGCCACAAGGTTTTCTGCCCATATAACTTTTTTTTAATTTTTCTATCGAATCATGAGGCTCGAGGAGTATCTGTTTTTCTTTTCTTTCAATTGTAGCTTGTAACTGGGGTCCATCGGTCCTGTTGTTCATAACAATTATCTTGTCAGCAGGGTACTTGGAACTTGAAAACGTTTAGGACTTCTAGCTTGTGCCTAATGACCAACTGAAACTAAGAGACATGACAATGACTTTAGCAACTGTTTTCTTCATACATCAATTTTCTAATTATCCATGTAATGTTAGAGTTAACCGGAAATATTTTGATGGGGGCTCACGACCGTTGTACTGTCTCTATTTCCTGCCTTCTTCATTATACAGTAGAACGACATAATCTCACATGACTTTGCAGGAGGCATGGTTATTAAATAAGATGGCTTGACAAATTCGATTTTTGTTGTAGTTAGATGATCATCATTTCATCTTACCATGACCTAGCAGGTACTCATCATTCTTTTGGACTTACAGATAAAACAGTATCTCCCAAGTCGGTCAATGATCTTAAGCTAATACATGCTGGTAAAGTTCTGGATAATAGCAAGACACTTGCGGATTCAAGAATAAGTTATGGTGACTTTCCTGGTGGGGTTATCACCATGCATGTGGTAGTGCAGCCTTTGAAAAAGAAGACAGGTTCTCTTATTCGTTTACAGTATGCCTTCAAGGAAATCTATTATTGTTTCTGCATTCTATTAAGATCTGTAACATTTCATTTAGATACATTAATCACTTCAGTAACTAGATCAGAACCTTAGAATTCTTTGTTACTGACTGAGACCCCTTCCTATTTCATTGTATAAGACTTGAATCCTGCTTATTTGTTGTTGTTGTTTTTTTTTTTTTTTGACTTCGGTGGGGCTTTCTAAAGGTGTGGTTTGATAAGATAACTCAGCCGAAAATTCAAGGAAACCAACAAAGAGAATTGAATGATAGATATAATTATTACCTCACGGCTACTCTTAACTCTAATGCCTGATTTCACAAAAATCATGATTTCAATTGCCATGGCCTACACAACTGATGAAAAAGGTTGAATCCGATAATGAAAAGTATTTGTAATTTTTTACATTGCTTATTCCTGCTTCTTGAAGCCAGGGTAAGCTAGTTCAGCTCATGAACTTTGTTCTTAAATTTGTTTTCTTTTATATTACATGGGAGGTATTATAAATATTTGGGTTTTGGGCCTCAACTGGCAGATAGGTTGCAATTCTTTTGGCTTTTCTTCATGACAAAGAATGATACTGACGGTCAACTTCTGATAGCTGCTAATAATTTGTCAATTAATTACTAATTTGTTTGTTTCTTTTGCATGTAATGGGCTACAGACAAGAGCCAAGAAGATATGCAAAAGCAGAGTTCGTGTGCTTGTGCCATCCTGTGAATTGGGTCGGTATTTCAAACAGAATCACGTTTGTACATCTCATTTACTTAAGAATACTAGGATAGTTTTTACAGCGTAAATGATCTGTATGCTCACACTTGCCTTTGGTATTTGTAATTGTTTTCTGTTCATGTTGTAACGAGTCCTTTGAAAATTAGAGTAATTTGTTAATCTTGTGCCGAAGCTGTTTTGAACATATTCAGATCTAAACAAGACGAGTCTTGAGTGCATGGTGATGTTTGTTTGTTTTGTGACCCCAGTGAAAGATGGAGCAAAGATCAAGGGAAAATTATTCAATAAATACTGGATGGATTTTTTTCATTTTTACTGATACTTTTTTACAATGATTACACGTTTGTGCTTGTTGAGTTGTTGCAGAATGCTTACATGTTTGTGATTTGGCAAGTAGCATCACTTTGCTCAATTATATGATTCCAGATGATTGCTCGATTCACTCCAGGTAATGAAAATTGCCTATAAGGAGTAAGGGCAACTGAGAGAGGGGTGTTACTGGTTCCAAAAGGTTAGGAATTATCATTGATGGCCTACAGAGATAAAAGGTAAGCATTTGTAGTTGAATCTCGAGGGATTCATGTCTCTCGTGCCAAAGAGGAATCCATGCTTTAAAACTTTTACAGCTTGTTTGGCATGATAAGAAAAGAAAATGGAATTCAACCTAGGGTTTATAGAATTTTGTTAATAATTCTTGGCCTATAAAACTTATGTTACTGAAACGCTCTTTTCTCGATATCCTTATATTTTCTCTACTTTCATTTCTATGTTTACTTGGCTTTCTGTTTCTATTGCAGAATTGTTTATTTATCCAAATTGTGGCTGATGGTATATCACCTAATGTTTTTCCTAATTTTATGCTTTTCTTCCTTGCCTTTATTGTCTTGGAGTAATCACGTTTTACTTCCATCGAAGCTTCAACAGCTCATTATGGTTTTGGTTAATCTTAAAAGTTGGCAGGATCATATGGGATCTATTCCTGAATAAAGTTACTTAAGACAATAATAAATCAATCGAATTTTATTATTTACAAAAATAAAATTAGACCATGTGCTAATTTTAGATGAAATTCCGGAGAGTTTTATTCGAAATCACCTCTAATGAAAATTGATGCCAAAAAATGTTACGAAAACATGCAATTCAAGTCCAAGGACTTCTGTATCAATTGCATCGTGGCCGCGCGGATTATATTATATGACCTGGAGCGCACAGCGTGGGATACACGACTTGAGATTTTGTTAGTTGGTATACACGATCCCTGTGAAATTGCTAATAGAGCTCGTCGACTGGTGAACGAGTTCTGATGAAATGAAATTGAGTCTCTACTCCATGGTACGGAAACTTTGTGTGATGAAGGAGGGTGTAGTCATTCTTACTAATGCTACGTGGACCGAACGTGAAAAAAGGCAGGTTGCAGAATTGTGATCAGTAAATGCGGCGTAGATCTGGTCTTGGCTTCACGAAACTCTCTGTTTTATTCTATTTTATTAATTTTTTTTTACATATTTATATAAATTTAATAAAAATATGTGAATAAGATTTAATAGAATATAGTAAGAATATTATAGTAAGATAACATGATCTGCTTCCGGTCTTGGCTGCCTCCTTTATTTTATTTCCCAATTCTTGCTGAAGCTCTTGGCGTTCGTTAGAGTATACATTTAGCAGAGGGATTTCCGGCTTTGTGTTTTGTGATTGTTTGAATCTGGAGTTGGCATTTAACAGTGAGGTTTCTTGTTTGGCCACTTTTTGACACCGTCTTTCGTAGAAATAGGACTGCTCATGTTCTGGTTAAACGTCCTCTGGATGTTGGCTACAGCATGCTGGGCTGATCACTTTTTCGTTTGGATTGCATCTCTTTATTCTTATGATACAATCGTAGTCCATCATATTATGTATCTTTTCTCTTTTTATATCCAATCGTCATATGTTGAGGGGTTCAACACAATAAATGACTGAGACATTAGTGCACCATGCATGTGATTCTTTCTTTTACTTTTTATGTTTTCGTCTTTAAATTTACTTGTTTTCAAAGAACTTTGTATAAGATGCTTTGAGTTGGACAAGAACCTATACCTATTATTATGTATATAAGTTTCTTTTTAATTGGTTTAATATTTTTAATTTTTTATGTATAAATAAGTGCATCTTTATATATATATTCATTCTCTATTAGTTTAACTTAGTATTTGATTCAACCTTTGTAAGGTGGTTTTGAGAAATTTTTTCTAATCATTTTTAATGGTTCCTACACTTTCTTTAGTTGATTTTATTTTACTAATCCTTCTTTATTAAGCTAAAATTCATTGTGTATAAGATTTGTTATTCAATTTCTTTTTGAATACATCGGAAGATTCTTCTCATTGATGACTCTAATGCTTGTGAATTAATAGCCTCCATTTGCACTACCTATACTTTTTGGTTCACTCACTCACGCCAATGTCACGTCAACATCTTACATCTAATCACGAGTGCCCAATTAGTCATCCCTCTCCTAATTGACCCAGTTGAACTGAATCAATCCAGATAGGTGTGATTAGTAGGTTTAGGCCCTTTTTTTGTTGACTTTCTTGCAACTCAAATTAGTTTTAAGGTTTTGGGCCCTCCTAAGTTTATTTTTGAGATATGCTTTTCCTAAATTTTGCCTCTCTCTCTCAATTTCAAGTTTGGCTATCTTATTTTTCATACTACATTTTTGGGTTTTCATAGTTGCTTTGAGTAATCCTCACTTTATAACTGATCCTATTAATGCGATTTTTGATGGTTTGAATGATTTATAAGTTTAAGAGATGGTGAGGTTACCAAACACATCAAATAAGATGATGAGACAAAAAATAAGTTCAATGAGAGATTCAATCAATAGGATAGAAAAAATCATTAGATTTTAACTCACAACACCTGTCAACTTAGTATTAAGTTAGAATTTCGTCATTTTACCCGTGTTAAAGATGTTTAGGATATTTTACCCGTGTTAAAGATGTTTAGGATTTTTTACATATATGTTATGCAGTATCAAATGATGTTTATCAATTTTAGCTTTATTGTCAATTTCATAATATATATCAACATCTCAATCAGACCATTCATAGTTATGCTTTAGAGTTGTAAACTTCATAGGATCAATTGTCATCTTGTGATCCAATTTGACTTGATACAGCCTTGACAAAAAATTATGTTGCTTTTCAAATCACCAACATGTATGGCATTTACTTATGATTCTTTGTATTGAGTTTGAGTCAATTAGTACATTTAGTAGTGCTCTTCTTCACCGTACTTTACTACTTAAAACTTAACAAAACTATTTGATAGGTACTCTTTAAGGAAAATTGACTTATCTGTGCAATCTCTCCCTTCTACCTATATGGTTCTTATAACTCTTTTTGCTACTTTAGCCATCTCTACTTCTTTTAAAGGATTTTATAGATATTGGAAAAAATATGAGCATTATATTTATGCTTTTCCCAAACTTGAAGCTAAAAATAAAAATTATAGCTAAGAAATCCACGTTATTCTTTAATAAATACAACCTAATTTTGGTACTACTACTTTCCTTGTCTTGTTTATCACTCCAAGTAAATCTACTTCTTGGTTCTTTAGTTTTACCTATTGTAATCATATGACCTTTGAGTCTAAGCAATTTAGCTCTATTTTTATTGTCTCTCATATACTAATTGTTCACACTAATGATAATTCTATTTTACCCATTCAACAAGTAGGCAATATTTTTTAATCTAACTTATCCTTATTTGATGCGTTTTATGTGTCCATACTATCTCTTAATCTTATTTTTGTTATTTAGTTATATGAACTTGGTGCTAATGTAACTTTGTCAATTCATGATTATACTGTACAGGACTTATAAACGAGCAAGGTTCTTAGGATAAAGCATAAGGTTGGTCGTTTGTTTAAACTTGTTTGTCTTTAGTTGCCATATAGAGTTGTTGTTGTTGTCTCTTATTCCAATATTTAGCACTTATGTTTTGATCATATTTTCTCTTCTAAATTACAACCTTTAATTTTTGGTGGATGTTGCCTCTTTTGTACCATTTGTTCTTGACTCATTTTGATATTTAGGGTCTTGCTCCTAATATTATCATGGGTGATTCTTGATATTTTATTATCTTTGTTGATGATTATTCTCAGTACGTATAGATTATCTTATGAATAATTAATTATTGTGAGTTGCCTTCAATTTTTATTCAATTTGATAATATGATTAAAACTTAATTTTCTTGTAATATCAAAACTTTTCTTATAGATAATTCTATAGAATACTGAGACACTATCCTTTGTCAATTTTTTTACCACTCATGCCACTATTATTTAATGTTCCTATCCTAGTACCTCTCAATAGAATGGTTGTGTAAAATGTAAACACAAGCACATTATGGAAACTATCTGATTTATCCTTATGTGTTCTTGTCTTGAATCTTTTTTCTTATGAAGTTGTTTTTACAAGAATTTATACAATTAATCGTACCTCTTCTCTTGTCATTAATAATATTTTCCCATATGAACATCTCTATGGTCATTTTCGTGATTATCACAATCTTTAAGTTTTTTACTCTTCATGTTTTGTCATCTTCAGTTAAATGAATGCACCAAATTAAAACCTTGAGCATGTTTGTGTTGTTTTTTGGGATATGGCATTGAACGTGAGGGTTATTGGTATTAAGATCCTCACTGCTAGTTATGGATAAGGCTATGTACTTATGGACTTCTCTAGACTCCGCGTTTTAATTGGACTTATATTGAGATGTTATTATCGTCATATTTTCTATCATATTACTTTTTATGATCATAAGATGTTTTTTCTTCTTTATTTACCTTTTAAGTCACTTAATCTCTTAATTTCCTTACTGATCTTATTATTACTTTACTTCCTAATAACTCTCTTGTAAGTCCAGATTGCTCAAACATTTTTGATCCACCTCTCGAATTTGATGATCTTTCCTGTGGATCCTTATCGTTCTTCTTTTAATGTTCAGTCTTCTTTTGATCCTCCACTTCGTCATTCTTCTCATATAAGTCAACCCAATATCACTTTTTGTTGTTTTTTTTTTATTTTGCTCTTGTTTCTCTTTATAAGCCTCGATTTATTGCGAGGCTAGTATTTATCCTTTATGGCATCAAGCAATAAAAGGAGAACTCATTGCACTTACTTATACATTGGATTTTATTGATTTATTTATGGACAAATCTATGGTTAGTTATAAATGGATCTATAAAATCAAGACCAAGGTTGATGGTTTAATAGAATGATGCAAAGCTCAGTTTGTAGCTAAAAGTTTCATTCAGAAATATAGGATTGATTATGAGAAGACTTTTGCTTATGTAATCCACATCAATTTTGTTTGTACTCTCATTGCCATTATTGTTGTTAGGTATTGGATTTTATTTTAGACGAATGCCAAGGATGACTTCTTAAACGATGATCTCATGGAAGAGGTCTATATGCAACCTCCTCTTGACTATGATCATCCTCCAGATAAAGTTTATCTTCTTCAAAAGGCTGTATATAGGCTTAAGCAAGCTCCTCACATTTGATTTACTAAGTTCAAACCACCATTTGTCAATTTGGTTTTTAGTTTAATCCTCATGGTCATGTATTATTCATTTAAAAGATAGGTGGGATCTTATTGTGTTAGTATTATATATTGACGATATGATTATTACGAGTGATGATACATAAGATAGTTATGATCTCTCAAGAACTTCATTAGTCGCCAATTTAAGATGAAAAATCTTAGGTATTTGAATTATCCATTAAGGTTACTTTTGATTCCGTTGGGTGTTAGTTATCTCAGCTAAGTATGGTATCAATCTTATCTTTTGTGTAGGTCTTATTGATGATAAATTTTCCAATACTCCTGTTGAAGCTAATGTTGATATTTCTACATTTGATGGCTCTCCTCTTCATAACATTACTTTCTATAGTCAACTTGTTAGCAATCTTATTTATCTTACTCTTATTCTTCATGAAATTATTTATACTATTCATATTGTGAGTCAACACGATGGCTCCTTGTACCACTTATTATGCAGTTATTCTTTGTATTCTTCATTACAATAAAGATACCTTGTTTTAGAGTATTTATTGCTCTAACTAATCTTATCTTCAATTATGAGGTCATAGGTTGATGGTCCCGCATATCATTGATCTACTAGTGGTTACTACATTTTACTTGGTGATTCACTTATCTCTTGGTGCAGTAAAAATTGTTCTCTCGTTTCAATCCAAAGTTGAATGTCGAGCTCTAACCGATACTACTTTTAAGCTTTAATGGCTTTGCTAGTTACTTCATACTTTGACCATTCTATCTCCATCTGCTACTGCTATTCAATGTGATCATTGAAGTGTTATGTAAATTGCATATAATGACATTTTTCACGAACACTCAAAATATACTGAGATCGATTACCACTTTGTGCGTCATCGTGTTCATCATAATACAATTGATTTTGTCTATTTTTCCTCTTAAGACTAAATTGTTGATCTATTTAACAAAGCTTACTCTATTCCTTGATTTGATGATCTTGTTTCCAAACTAAAACTGTTTGTTTCTTTATCACTTTGAGTTTGGGGGGAGATAAATATAATATTTATTGTAATCAATATAATTATATTTAGACATCAATTAGGTTCTTCCTTATTTAAGTATGTAAATATATTTAGACACTAATTAAGCTCTTCTTATTATGTTATCCTTATATAAGTTTTTTTTCTTATATATAAATCAATTCAATCTCTGTTAATTTAACTGTCATTATAACAAACTAAAAAATATGATAAGATTTTCTTAGTTCGACTATCTTTAGAGAAAATCTCATGTAGAGTGGTAGTCGTGAAATGTGTTCTTTTTGTATTAATTCATTAATGATTATATCTTATATTTAATGAACTATATTCAAGTACTATTGATTAGCTAAAATATTTTTAAATTGCAATATTTACAAAGTTACATAGAAAAGCATTAAAAAATAATGTGAGAAGTTACACTTTAGTAATCTTTGAGCTTAATTAAAATATTTAAAAAATTGTATGGAATTCTTCAATATTAACTCTTACTATTATATGCATATTATTGAACATATGAAAAGTTTTACATGTTATTAAATATATGAAAAGTAATTCAAAATTTAATAATTTTATTTAAACTTAAAATTTATATTTACATAACAATATGTAAGTATCTATTTTACCTAATACCTGATTAAAACTTATAATAAATAACATTTATCATAAAATAATATATTTCATTACTTATAAAATTATTTAGTTTTTTATTATATTCAATTATTCCAAATTTCTCTACCATATATCTATAAAGAAAACTGAAAACCTCGTGTAGAATTATGGTAGTGAAAATGGCCATTTTTATATTAGTTCTTTAATTATTATTTCTATATTTAATGACTTTTGTTCAATATTTTAAAATATACATTAAATTTCAATATCATCAAGACAATTTTATAAAGTTACGTCGTCACCTTCTTCTAGAATTCAACTTTATGGTCAGATTGAGAGGTACCCATTGACAACTCAGCAAATTATGTGTTGGGAGATTTGTTAATTCCTTGTTTCCCATAATCTTCCTTTTGAGTAAAGAACGAGTTTTTACTGGATGCTTTGTGATTGATAGGACTATTCGGATTCAGATATGCTGCATAAAGAAACGGGAATGTATTGATGGCCTTCAATAATAAGATACCCAATTTGATGATTGAATATAGACAGTAGGCATTGATAAGAGCTTCACGTCCTCTTTATTTTGCAGCACACCACCTGCGATGACGAGACGGAGGAGACGACCATGGCAAAAAAATAAATAAATAAATAAAAATATTAATTCTTTATATATTTAATTTACATGTTAAATATATAAACAATTAAATTAATAATTTTAAAACCGTACCAAACCGATGATTTAACTCGAATGAATATAAACTAGCCTAAATTTTAGTCCGTGCTTATAATTTTTAAGAGAAAAAATCAACCCATTAAATAATAAATTTAACAATATCTTTGTTGTAAACACGAAGAAGACGAGAGATAATGAGAGGAAGAAACTTGGAGATAAGAGCAGAAGAAGTCGAATGGAACCAATTGAGTGAGTTTTTGATCATGTCATTATGTCAGTGTCAGTAATACGCAGCATTTGGTACGATGACAGACGATAAAACAAAAATACTATATGTCTCGTATTGTTTGGTGGTTGTGTCAATTAATTTTTGTTCTATCTTTAAATTATAGGGATAAATTTTTTTTGTTACTTTCATAATTGTGGGACAAGATTTCTTATCTCCATCTCCACAATAAAACATATAAACAACTTCCAGAAATACTCCTCCTTTCACATAAGTAATTTTTTATTCTTAATTATATTATTATTATTATTATTATTGTTGTTGTTGTTGTTATTTATTATTATTATTATTATTAATTATTATAAATTTTAAACTTATTATTATTATTAATTATTGTTGTTATTATTATTATAAATTTTAAAATTATTATTATTATTAATTTTATTATACGAAATTAATTACCTTATTATTATTATTATTATTTGTTAACTATTTTACTCTTATTATTATTAATTATTCTTACTATTATTAATTATTATTATAAATTTTCTACTTATTATTAGTATTATTATTAATAATTTATCAATTATTTTTAATTTAATTTTTGTTGATATTATTATTATTATACGAAATCTTGGAATCAGACATTTACAACACACACATTAAAATGACACAAGAAGACCAAAAAAATCATACAAAGGATTAAGAACTGCGTGACAGAAATTCAGCATTAGACATTAAACTACAGGAACATGGTACATTTTACTCATGAGCTTCCGAAAGCCCAGTTAGCTTCACTAACAACACAAGGCATGGTGCTTATCCTGGAATGAACATCGGCCTTGAAGTTAGCCCCACACATGACACCATCGCTGTTAGTTCTGGGCATAGTTTTCACTTCGTTTCTAGGTTGTTCAAAGCTCATCAATCCTTATTCACTGTGGAACATACACCCTGACGGAAATGGTGCAAATGATTTAGCACAGCTTCCCTTTATCATCTCCAAGTTGTCTTAGATCACCACTGTATCAGCTGCTACACCCTAGTATAGACCTCCACTCTCATTTAGTCCCTACAAACACATGTCAAATTCAAAATATGCAAAATTACATACTACTTCAAAGTTCACAGTGATTGGTTTTATCATTATCTCATAAAAATGATGAAGCCAACCACAATTCATATGTTAGTACGAGAACAACAAGTTTATAAGGAGTTGAAAGACGCTTACCAGAGCAGCAAAAACACGTTTAGCTTTGCAGTCACAGACCACGAACTCGAAGTCTCCATCCATATCCTTGAGGACCTGGTGGGCAGGGTATGCACCACGGTCACGGAGGGTCCTGTATGCTTCAATCACAAACATGGCCTCAATAGTTCCCTTTGATAGACCATATTATTTGATGAGGCTACACAGGTTGTTCAAAAAACCCCAAGAAAAAGTAGAATACATCGTTCATTCCATAAACAACCTGTAATTTCACTAGTTATATAGACAGGTCGAAAAGAAATGAAGTAATAAACAAGAACAACTCCATGAATTTAATTTTGAACTATCAACATCAACCTAGTTTATAATGCTTTCCAGACTCCCATTCTAACTTTATGGAAAATCTCATTGTTTCCTTTGTTTGAACAAGATGTAATGCTTGAACTTTTTTTGGTGTTTTTTTTCCAAAGGACAGAACAGAAAGATATACCTTTGGTATTCAGAGAAACGACTCTCTAGTTGATCATAAGCAAGCAATGCATCATCTCCAATTCTAAGAGAGACAACATTGGGTAACACTCATATGCTAAAACTAAAAATTGAGCGAATCCTGTGGAAAATATGGTCACGCTATCCTCGCTCTGTGTTCTCTGCCACAGTTGCATTTCCATATCTGCATATCATACAACAAAAAACAAAAGAAATCAAGAAACCAAATGGAAAACGTAATTACAATCCATCTAAAACCAAAGAGTAAAAACAAACCTGTCTTCTTCAGGAATATCAGTATGAATCAGCTTCACAACCATAATGCCAACTTTAGGCTTATCAAATGTCAGCCTCACCTGCAATAGTCATCATAATTCCATTAAAGCTAAAATATCACTCCACAATACAAAATTTAACTTTTCAAAGATCACGTGAAAGCAACAAAAACAAATCAAAGCAGTAATCCTTACTGTGGAAATAGCCCTATCAGGCCAACTCCTAAAGCCAGATAGCCTTTAGCTTTGGTCAATTCTCTAGACCCAGAAATTTTAGTACCGTAAAAAAGAAGAAGAAGAAGCATTAAACCCAGAAATTTCAAGTTCAAAGTGAAAAGCAAAACCTAGAAAGAAGAAGAAGAAGAAGAAGCATTAAACCCAAAAATGGAATGGTTTAGAATGAAGAGCAAAACCCAGAAGAAGAAGAAGACGAAGTATTAAACTACTAGTGAGATTTAAGAACATAAACAGTACAAAAATGGTGAAACTAGAAGAAAAGGACAAAACTTATTGGGAGAGAACATTTTTAACTTACCCAGAAGAGAGGGGTAGACGATCGCGATCGAAGGTTGGGGTGGAGAAGAGAATCACTTGAAGATTAGGAGGTGGACAACCCTCTTTCAGAAGGATAAATTTGTCCTCAAGTCATGAAATCTATTCCCGATATGCTCGGAATACATAAAGATAAGGGAACGACTGCTTTAGTTATTCCGCAAATTGAAAGAATATCTAAACCGAAGGATTGTCTATTCTGTATCTTGTTTTTAACCAAACAACGTAATAAGTTATTACCAGGAATTAAGGAGGAATGGAATAGTCTTTCCCCTCAACCAAACAGCCCATTAAGAATACAAATTCCGTTAATAAGAATACAAGCTTTAAGTCATTTGGCCTTAAAACTGAACATTCCGTAAAAAAACGTTTTTTTTAATAAATTTTTATAAACGACCTGGTTTAAAAGAAGTGGAACTATTCTTAATTTGAGTTAGATTGTCTTTTTCAAATTAAATTCTTTTGGATCAACTCAGATTTTCTAGTTTAATTTAGATTATATTTTCACAAATTAACTATGAATTAATTTCAAATTTCTAGTTTAAATTAAACTATCTTTTCACAATTAGACTTAATATAGAAGAAGACTTCTAACCCATTGCTTAATATAAAAGAAACTAAAGCACGTAAGTTGATGTTATTAATTTCAATCAGTTATACAATAATTAAAGATACATGGTCGATGTTCTTTGTTCTTGATTATAATTTTTCCCAAGTTCCGTCACAATCGAAAGGTATGCTTATTCTATCATACTAGCATGATTTCGTTGGTTTCAAAATTGGAGAAATTATAGTTTTTTACTTTTTCTTTGTTTTTTGTTTTGTTCTCATGAAAAGTTATGAAGAGTACAAATAGATGTTGGTCAAATCTTCCGCCGGAGTTATTGAACATTATTGAAGATGAGATTGTGGTGTGTACTGATAAA
>JAOTIZ010000004.1:9614564-9628199 GCA_027123425.1 Erythroxylum panamense
CTAGGGGAATGGAGGATTGCCAAGAAGTGGGTAATGAAAATGTTACCCCTTCAATGATAGTTTGATGCCAAACACAAGTTTTCATTCCATTCCTATACATTTTTTTCCATTACCCCCAACCAAGCACCCCCTTAGTTCTTTTCTTCGCTGGCTATTTCTACTTGGTCTTGAGAAGTTTGCTAAAGGGGATTAGAGAAACTTTGTGATATCTAAGACTACTACTCAAGTGGCTAGTCAGGCTCAGAAGTACTTTATTCGCTTGAACTCCATGAACAGAGATAGAAGACATTACAATTTTGAAGAACAGAGATCTGCCCTCTCATCATCAGCCACCAATTACAAGTCAACAGGCGTACAATAACCCAACAACAAGTGCGATGTAATTGCCTTAGCCATGTTCAAGCACAGGGCTCAACAATAAATGCTTGGATTAAGCATGCATGGTGCACCGGTTGGTCACCCAGTTGGTGCTCCTCCAGGCCATAAGTCCTCTGCTGTTGGGACTCCTCCACCATGGCAACACCACCCACATCCCCCTTTGTTGTTCTTGTTGCTTGCCCACTGCCACCACCGCATATAAGTCACTAGTACATGATAAATTACCCCACTTTATCTCTTATATGTGTATAATCTAAGCTTGGGGTTTGACTTTGATTTGTTGAAGGAGAGACATTTCCCAGATGATTATATTTTGTTTTTGACCCTTCCAACTGGGGAATAGGAAAAGGAGATCCATTCATGAACATGACCATAGATCTAAGCTTTGAGAAATTCCATGCATTTAACTTTGAAATTTTGTACTTACGTTAATCATAATTGTTTTATTACATAGTGTTTGGTGACTGTCCTCATGGGTGAGGAAAGATAACAAAGACACAAAAGTTCTGTGCCTCGTAGTATTTGCTTGCTGTCCTCACCCATTCTTGTTCCATCTTCAGAGCACAAGGGCAGAAACTTTTTGTTCCTTTCAAGACTGTGGTATAAGAATTCTTGTCTTAAGGACAAAAACAAAACACATAAGGAAATGTCATAAATACCCCTCCCTCCACATAAGCAGTTTTTTATTCTTAATTATATTATTAAACTCATCATCATCGTCATCATCGTCGTCGTCATCATCATCATCATCATCATTATCATCATCTTTGAACTTATTAATATTATTAATATTATTATTAATTTATCATCATCATCATCATCATTATTATTATTATTATTATCATTATCATCATCATCATCATCATTATTATTATTACTATTATTATTATTATTATTATTATTATTATTATTATTATTATTATTATTATTGAACTTATTATTATTATTATTTATTGTTATTATTATTATTATTAATTATTGTTATAAATTTTCTACTTATTATTATTCTTTTTATTATTAATATTATTCTTTTTATTAATTTTATTATACGAAATTAATTATCTTATTATTATTATTATTAATTATTATTATTATAAATTTTGTACTTATTATTATTATTATATATTTTTTCATTCAATATTATTTCTCATTTTATTTTATCGTAATTTAAAAATTGCAAATACACTTAAAATAAATATTGATACAATTATAAAATAATCAATGAATTACATATTTCCAATCATATTATACTGTAGGGATATTTTAGTTATTGACATTGTTTTTATGTTCTTTTAATTATAACCAAACACATTTCTGTCATCGAAACGGAGGCAGTTTATTTATTTTGTCCATCACAACTAAATATCTCACTGTTTCCAATTTTTATTCCATTCTGTCTTCAAATTTTTGTCTCGTTTCGTCTTTATATATGAAAGACAGTAACCAAACGCAACATTAGTGTTGGTGGTGGATGACAATTCCATCATATCTAGTTTTTGAACTTTTTTGTGTTTGCTTTGGAAGCAAGACAGAGTAGAACTTGTAAAAGCAGACAGATAGAAATGGAGATGATTATTGAAATAAATATTATTTATTAGTTTTCTTGAGAATCTCATTTGTTAATTAAGCAATTTACAAGCTCCCTCTTTTTCAAGACTAGATATACTTCTACATTTATTAGTTTTTCTCAAGAATATGCTAATCTATTAATTAGGCAATCACAAGCCTTATCTTTGCCAAAATTAGATATACTTCTTTCTTTGATTCTTTATTTATTTATTTTTCAATCAAGGAGGTGTCCGATCCTTATGGACTCACCGAGAAAGTCTAAGCTGTATATCCCGAATGGGGTGTGGAAGGATTTGACCCTTTTGTTCCGGATAGAATAGCCTCTCATCATATTGCAACAGGAACATTGAGTATATTAGCGGGCCTATTTCATCTTAGTATCTGTCCGCCCAAACGTCTATACAAAGGATTACGTATGGAAAATATTGAAACTGTTCTTTCCAGTAGTATCGTTGCTGTCTTTTTTGCAACTTTTGTTGTTGTCGGAACAATGTGGTATGGTTCAGCAACTACCCCCATTGAATTATTTGATCTCACTCTTTATCAATGGAATCAAGGATACTTCCAGCAAGAAATATCGAAGAGTTGGCACTGGGCTAGTCGAAAATCAAAGTTTATCTAAAGCTTAGTCTAAAATTTTTGAAAAATTAGCTTTTCAAGATTACATTGCTAATAATCGGGCAAAAGGTGGATTGTTTAGAGCAGGCTCAATGGACAACACAGATAGAATAGCTGTTGGGTGGTTAAGACATCCTATTTTTAGAGATGAAGAAGGGCGTGGACTTTTTTAGAGATAAAGAAGGGCGTGAACTTTTTGTACGTCATATGCCTACTTTTGGTGAAACATTTCCGGTTGTTTTGGTAGACAGGAGGTATTCACCTAGCGAATAAATAATTACATAAGGTGGCCGTACTACTCCAACAACATCATGCAATAAATCACTATTCAAGCAATTGGGGATCTCTCCTGATAAGTGATAACTTGGTGGAAAGTCCAGGGCTAAGTTTACCAATATATCTATCAAATTGTTTCCTTACGGTGTAGAGGATGCGAACATTCCGCTTACGGCTAACTAAGTTTCTTTATTAGCCTTAAAAATCTTTTTTTAAGTTTTGTTTTAAATTACTATTGTAAAAATGAATTATTAATTTTATTTTTGAAAAATACTAAATTTGTTTAATCTCACTAATAAATTATATTTGTCAAAATTTAGGTTCTTTATTTATCTCTTGTTACTTTAATTGAATTTTTTAAATTATTATTGTTAAAAACTAATTATTAATTTTATCATAAATTTTTTTAATGAATTGAATTATTAATTAGTATATATAAGTAATTTTGTTTAAGATAATTTGAGGATATGTTAAAGAACAATATTTAAACTACAGAGAAATATGTTTAAAAATATTTAAAAAGAAGTTAGAATAAAGTTGGAGTCAACTTTTTAAAGCATACTTCAACTTCTATGAATCTTTAGATAAACAATAATATAGAAATACAATTTTAACTTTTTTTATTTTATGTTAGATTCAATCTTAATTTGAATTATTAGATTTATTATAGTTTATTATATATTAATAGATATTAGTGGTGCATTTTTATTTTACACTACATTTTTACTTATTCTTATAATTTTACTTCTTATTTATTACATACCAGTTAAACTTTAAACATTTTCTATAACCAGTTCGATATCTGGTTCCGATTTTTCAAACATTGATTTAACTGATTAATTTTATTTAAATTTAAATTTTATATTTACGTAATAGTATCTATTTTGTTTAATACCTTTTTATGATAAATTAATATTTATTATCAAATAATCTATATTCATAATTTATAAAAATTAATCTCAGTTTTTAACTACATAGTTTGATGTAAAATAATAATAATAATAAATAAGGAAATAATATTTATTAAATAAAATATTTGATTATTATTAATAATAAGAATGTAACTACATTAATATTAATAATTAAATATACTTTGTATTTGACAAAAAGATAGAAACCACAATAAAAATTATAAAAAACAAAAATGAAATAAACTATTACATCAATAATGATGTTAGTTATCACCATATCAATAGTAACTTTATTGCTCTAGGCTGTATATTATGATTTTTCTTGTGAAATTAAAGATTTTTTATTAAAAAATAAGTTAAAGAAATACAACATAAGATGTTTGGAGATGGGGCTATAAACTTGCTTTCATCCATAAAATGTGTAAATGAAATTTTCATTATAATAAATTAATAAGAAAATATAAATGACCTCGTGTACAACAATAGTTATAAAATAGACCATTTTTAAACATAGGAATTTGGGAAGAAATTTTTAATAAGAATGTAACTACATTAATATATGTGAAGACATATTTTGTTTGGTTTAGTTTGTACATGATCTATTAACATACTTCTTTAACTATGACATCAAAGATGAAGGCAATTTAAATATAAAATTATTGTTTATGTTATTGTAACTATATTCCCAATAATTAATGTTATTAAATTCTAACTTGAATAAGTATATATACAAACAAATTTACTAATAGTTAATGTTATAGTTTATACATTGAAATTTTATTAAGATATGTCTTTCATAAAAAAATTGTTTTTAATTATCTAAAACTATAAAATTAGAATACAAATATACTTAACATTTACAAAATAGTAATTTACAATCTCATTTTATATACCATATTTTAATTGATTCCAAACATTCAACTTCTTTTAGGCATAAATTTTATTGGGTATTGTGAATTTGTTGATTTCTTTTCAAACCTTCGCTTATCACTACTGAAGTTTGCAGTTTGTTGTCAGTGGTGTTGCTTGAGTCAACCTTAGACATTTACGGTTGCTGAATCAATAAACCATCTCGTGCCTCTCAAGTGGGTCACCCAACGCTCGCGCTACCCAGTCGTTTGTGGTGGTTGCTTGCTTGGTGGGTCGCTACCCGGATCTTGACACTTCAAATCTGGGTTGTGTCGCCTTCGCTCATTGGTCGGTGGGTCCTAGATCTGGGTTGCTCGATGGTCTCTAGGATAAACAGATCTGGGTCATGTTTGGGTTATGGGAAAGGCACAAGATGGAGGAGCTGCAATGCCAGGATAACGGTGCAAGGAGACTCGGTAAGAGGCATGAGGACAACGACGTGAATTTCATAGAAGGGGATGGGGCACCTTCACCCCTGTCCATGAAAGATTTCCTTGTGCTCACCCGATAGGTTTTTCAAAAGTATGCATTTACAAAGGGAGTAAGCTCACTAGCCTCAGATTCCCAGAACCCCTCCCCTAAAATTGGTTCTTGGACAAAGAAAATTCACATGCAGCAGCTTAAGCTACATCTGAAATACTACCCGGACACTATGAAGGATGGTGTTATCAATCCACCGATTGAATTGCTGCAAGCCAGAGTGAGGGCTTGATCTACTACCTTGGTTGGATCCTTTTGGAGTAAGAGGCCCGCATTTCCAATCATCAATGCCTAAGCCACTGCACGATGGGGTAGGAAAGGTTTGGAAAAAAATTTACTCATGGATGATGACATTATTCTGTTTCAATTTGTTGTTGATAGTTATTTGTGTGAAATACTAGAAATGGGCCTTAGCAAATAGGCGGCCAAACCATCTTTATTCGGAAGTAGAAACCTAAAGATAGTTTTTGATAGAGAATGTGTGGAATTTTTTCCTATGTAGGTGTAGTTTCATAATTTACCACTAGAATTTTGGGCAATTGAAGGATTGAGATTTTTAGCAAGCTCTTTAGGAAAGCCTCTTTGTATGGATGCTCAAACATCTAGAATGGAGTGAATTGAGTATGCAAAAAGTTATGTGGAGGTCAAAAGGAATGCTACATTACCTGAGCATTTACCAATTCTCAAATTGGGTGAAACAGGGGAGATTGAAAAATCTGAAATTAAGGTGACATACTCCTAGAAGTCTCATAATTTAACCAAGAAATGGGTTTTTACAGGAAAAGTTTTTCAAATTGGATGGTAGGATGAATTATTGGGGGTTGATTCTTCTTCAGAGGATAATGAAGAGTTTGTGGGTGTACAAATTGTTGCTAAACAGAATCTGAATAACTCAACAATTGATACCCCAAATATTGAGGGTGGCAAGCCCAATATAACATCTGGATACACCCCTCCCAATGGTCTGGAATATGAAGTGCATCACTTCATCTCGCAATATTTGGAGCATTGTCAGATGGAATGGGCTAACATGTTGATTCCATTAGCAAGTGTGGGCAAAATGAGAATTCTAAGGCTAGGCTAGAGTATGAAGAGCAGACAACAATGGTAAACTTTAGTAATTAGGATGTGGCAAATCGAGGGACTAAGAATATCACCTCTCAAAATGCATAATAAAAAATAGTTTCTCCGTAGGAAAGTAGTCTAGATTTGACAATAGAGAATTGTGATTCTCCATTAGTTGCAGACCAAATCCCTGACATTCCAGGAGATTTTTATGTGCAGTTAAAAATTGCAAAGAGGAAATCATCCAAAAAGAGAAAGAAAAATCCCAAATACTAACAATAGGGGATTAAACGACTCTCATAAACAAGAAAAAGTATCTTGGGACGCAACATCCAGCCCAATCTTTCAATGGAGAAGAAGTATAAATGGTATCTTTAGTATATTATTTTTGTGGACTAATACTGCCTTACTTAAGGAGTTGATTTGTCATATTGTCAATATGATGATGGAAGCAAGTTGGGAAGCCTATGGATTATCTCTGTTCTCGTAGTCCTAATTTGGAAACACTAGCATATTAGATGTGCAGATGGGAGGCGTCTTTTACCTCTTTGACAATCGACTTGCCTTAGATAAGCAATGATATCCTTACTATATCGTTGTTCCAATTGGTTTTATTTGTAGTATCTAGTGTGTTGTCGTTTTTATTGTAGGAGACTAAGGAGAGTACTACTATTCTCCTAATGTTGTTCTTCATCTTTAATCTATCAATCCAATTTTTTAATTTTTCAAAAAAATTACAAGTTTCCTCATTAATTGTAACATCATAATAAAAGACCGTTAAAATAATACTCAAAAGTCATTGTTCACATTAAGAATATTGATCTTTATTTCTTATTTTATTATATTTTCCTTTTATGCATAAATTTGAGAATTTCATAAATTAAAAAAGGTGTTAACATTGTCTTATGTATTGATACTTATTAGGTATATAATAAATCAACTTCTCTTTGTTAGATTTGGCAATTAGGTCTGACCCAACCTGACATGAAATCAACGGGATAGACTCGGATTGATAGGACCTCAAATTTGGATCGGACTCAGGCTACCAAGGGCGGCCCGAGGCTTGACAACTATCAAGACAACAACATTGTTCATTATTATTTTTAATTTAAAAATAATAATAAAAAGATCAAGTCAGTTTGAGTCAAGCATCGGACTATCTGAGTCTGATTAAGCTCAACTAGGGCTCGACTACCTTGGTCTGAAGCTCAAACATAGGCAAAAGCTATCCGACTAAGCTCAGGCCTTTTTTATCATTTATAGGACTAAAGTGTAGGGGTGGTAATGGGTATGGACTTGGGCACCCCTACTCTTTGTTCCTATAAATAAAAAATCACAATATTATTAATTAGTAATAAAAAACAGGAAGTATTTCAAGTCATGTAATAAACATTTTTTGAATTCCAAAATAGAAAGAAAAGGCAATGAAATTTGAATTCAGTGTCTCTCCATGGTAGTCCCAAATACTATTGATTTTGTCATATCACCCTTGTGTTTATTTCATCCATAGAAAAGCAACAAATAATCAAAAAGTTTACCTCTATAAATTCTAGCTCTCGAGATTGGATGTTTAATCAGCTTGGCAATGCGAGTTAGGTGGTCACTACAACAGAAGGGGTTTTTGGTGACGAATAATTTCGTCGCTAAAAGCTAAAAATTTGTTGGCAAAACTTTTTAGTATTGAACAAAATTTGTCATAGGAATCATCGCAAAATCGCAGCAGCAAAATATTATTGGTGACGTTTTTACAAAATCGTCGCAAATAATATTTTGCTACAATCCTAAATAAGTCGTAAAAAGAGATAGGCAAGTATAAGACAAATCGTGCCAAAAGTGTTTCGTGACTAAAAGTTATTAGCTATGCTACCAAATTTGTAGGTAATAATGTTTTGTGATGTTTAGTGTTTTGTAGCAAAATAGATTTAGCGACAATTTTTAGAACATTGGTAAAAGTTATTCGAGACGGTTTTTGGAATGTAGCTAAAAAGTTTTGGTGACAATTTTAAAATCGTAGCCAAATATTTTTATCTATGTTTTTATTTAATTTTTAATTTTTTAAAAATTTAAAAATTATTGTCGACTTTTTCATAAATGTAGCTAAAAATTTTTGATGACGAATTTTGATTTTTTACTATACAATCCTATAAAAAATTTTAATCATAATTAATGGTAATATTTTAAATTCATCTTATTATTTGTAATATTTATATGTTTTATTTATAATTAACTAAATGAAAATAAAATTAATTAAAAATTAGAAACATTTTAATATAAAAATAAAATGTAATTAAATGTCAATTAAAAATGTTAACTAATAGATTTATGTACAAACTAAGACTCGTGCTCATCATCAATACTATTTACATTATTTGGATCAAGTATTTGTTTGACCATCTTTTCAAGCTTGACCAACTTTCGCTTAATACGGTATAACTTTTACTAATTAGGTTCTAACTTTTCTTCATTACATTGTAACTGAGCCTTAAGCGACCAATTTTTCTCTTAAAGTGTTGTTATGTATGTTGGTCGTGATGATGATGAACCAATTGGTTTAGAGTAATATCTAAAACCTTTAATATACCCTCATCTTGTACCAAGGATGTTATTGAAAATTTCATCTACGTTTAGCTCATTTCTGTCAAACAATGCTCTTTGCAACAACTCCTGCATATTATTCTAAAATTTAAAAAGAAAAATAAATATTTAATTCAAATATTATTAGTTATATACATAAATAAATAAACTTAAAAATTAAACTAAATTTTCTATTTACATAATTATTTAGCGATTTTTCATATGTCCAGCCTTCACTTTTCTTATAGGGTGTAAATTTGTAAAGTGTGATAGGTAAAGTGTGATCCTATCACACTTTACAAATTTACACCCTATTAGACTCTTCTCGATGTAATTCTTTCTGACTCTGTTTTATGAGAAAAAAAGAATTGAACCCAATAAACAATATTGTATTCGCTGATATAATTGTAACTTCTAAACAAAAAGCTTACAAATTCATTTCGTACGACAACAAATTTTTTGAAGTTTTGGTTGTGAGGAGTTTTCATTTTTTCTTTGTTAACTTTGGCTTTCTCACACTTTCCCTAAATAAAGCAAAGAAATAATCATTAAATAAATTGTATAACAAGATTAATTGAAGCAAATGTAAAGAGAAAGAAGATAAACCTTAACATTGCCAGAGGTCTAGTAATCACACGTTTGGCTCCAATTTTTTTGGAGTTATTCATTTGGAAACATGTCTTGTAGTATTGATGTAGTCGATAATGATGATCCTTAGCCGTTCGAACAGTGAACCACACAACTTGAAACTTCAGTGTTCTCAATATCGACAATATTGAGCTTCATCTGTGAACAAGTAAAAATGAAATTAGTCTTTAAATAAGTAAAAAATGCATATAATTAAATAAAATGAAAATGTACCTAAACTTTGTCTAGAGTATTATGTAGCAAGTTATTTTCCTTCAACTGCTTGGAATGCTAAAAGCAAGGCAATTATATCCTGACAATGACCTCTAACTCATTGGATAATTTTGTTGATTGAATCTTGTCAACATGACGACCTTGTCTGAAGTCAATATACACAAACATCTTGTTGTTCATCGCAACATTCATGCGTTGCAACTTAGAACCTTTAGTAATACCTCTACCTCTTTTTCTAATGTCAATATTGAAACTTGTCAAAAAAATAATGATAAGAAAAAACACATTAAACATGTCAATATGTATTTGAGGATAAGTGTAATTATAAGTGGTGAAGATTAACATACTAGAAGATCCCTCAGCACTAGTTGAGGTAGATAGAGGTTGTTATTGACTAGCTTCATTGGTGGATCAAGTCAGTTGTTGTTAGTGGATAGGGTCAGATTGATTTGGGTGTTGTGGGGGAGGAACATCTTCGCTAGTTGCCTCCTTCTTTCCCTTGTTTTGTCCAGGTGCCATTATATTAAATATCTATAATGATATTATTAATGATTTCTCAATAATTTTTCAATATAAAATAAAACTAATTAAAATGACAACATAAAGAACTTGTCAATTTTTACCTTAAATCATTTTGGAGCATTTGACAAAACATGACAATTCAAAATCTAAGTTGATTGGATCTTTTGCCCCACATTTTGAATCACATTAGAAACATTTTTTTACATAGAAATCAACTATTAGGTTGTAGAATCTCTAATAATAAGTTAATTATTTGATTTAATGGGAAGGCTAATCATAAGTTAATTAAAATGGTGGCTTGTCAGTTTTCAAACAATGTAAACAACAATCCCATATAAATAACTTTTTTTTAACCTTCAATCATCATGGTCAACATCTTGAAAATCATCATCATTAATTACATTATGATTCGACTCTTCATCACTATTATATTCGACCAAAGTATCATCATTGTCAGATAATTCATCCTCACTATAGTCTTCATCTTTTTTCTATGATAAGATTGGCTTGTACTTCATTCACTTGTACTATATTGGGATCAACATCTCTGTTATGGAATGATGGCATATCTTCATCTTCTATTTGAATGGCTTCATTATTCAACTCCAATTCAATCTCTTAATAAACTTTATCACCATCCTCCCTTATTAGACCATCATCCCTTTTACAAAAATCGAAGAAATTTCGGTGTTAAAACTTTTGAATAACCTTCCAATTACTGTCTAATACAGTATCGTTAAGGTAGAAAACTTGCTTCACTTGACTTGCAAAGACAAAAGGGTTATTATCATACCATGTCTTACTAACATTGATGCTAGTAATATTCCCATCCATTCATGTAAACAAGATTAAACCATTTGCACTTAAATAGAGCAACCTTTTTATCCTTGATGTAATGCAGCTCTATTATTTCAGAGAAGATATCGTAGAAGTCAATAAAATTGTCGTCATGATATCCCTCAACAACAACCCCATAATTTTTGCTTCTATATCGACTGTCTCAATCTTGTATATAAAATCTAACCCCCATTAACAATGCAACCTATATATCTTTTTCCACACATATGAGGTCCACGTGCCAAAGAATACAATGTTGTTGTCAGCTCTTGCCTGTTATGGTTGTGTAACTGTATCATCTGTAGGATAAAATGAAATTAGAAGTTAATTTAATATTCAAATTGTCATAAGTTCATAATATTCCACTAATGTATAACTTACTCAAGTCCTAAACCATGATAGGAGCTTAAGGGGTTGTTTGTTTTCATTTTTATTTTTGGTATTATGTTTTTGTTTTCAAATTTAGTAAAACAACATGCTTGTTTAAATTTTTAGTTTCTGCTTTAGTTTTGGTTTTGTTTTGTTTTTTTTTTTCAGTTTTCAAAAATTATGAAAACCATAAAAGTAGTTTTTGTTTTCCGTTTCTGTTTTTTAATAATTTGATTTACTATCATTTAAATATATATTATTTAATTTTTAATTTTAATAAAATTACGAGTAATTTAATTCAACATTATATATTTAATGATTAAAATTAATTATCAATAAAATTATTAATAATTTAATTTTATAGTTAAATTATATGTAATTAAAATTTAATAATTACTAATAAATATAATTAAATTTAAAATATATAAATATTCAAATAAATTTTGATTTAATAATTAAAATATATTTCAAATAAATATTAATTTACAAATAAAATTATGATTTTAAAATTATTTAATTTATTAAAATAACATAATTTTATTAATAATCTGTTAATAAATATTATATAAGAGATTAAATAAATTTATTTAATTAAAAATCATTTATCTTTAAGTTTTATCTAATATGTAATTATAATCAGTGATAAAAATATAACTATATTAATATTAACAACCAAATAAGTTTTTGTTTTTATTTGAAAGAAAAACAAAAACAAAAAACTGAAAACGAAAACAGAAAAACAGAAAAAAAGAAATAGAACCAAACTACCCCTAAGTTTATGTCTTTCTTCAACATTATCAATCCTTTTGCTTCAAATGGACTCTTTATGCTCTCTATTTAAAAAAGTAAATAGAGATAAGGAAATATAGATTGAATCTCAAAATGGAAATATGACATTTTGAATCAAAAATAATATACATACTCCATATATATGTTGACTTCATCGCAATTGTTCAAAATATACCAATGACAATTTCAAAATTGTCTTTAGTTAACTCCACATATTTTTCGACACCAAGTAGCCTAACTTTTTGGGAAAAAATTGACAAGCTACCATCTTGATCAAAATCAAAGTCACGTTCTAGTCTATTAAATCTTATCTCGACGTCATTTAAGTACATCGAACAAAATGTCAAGCATTTATTCGCTATAAAAGCCTCTACAGTAGACCTTTAAGTTCGAGCTTTATTACATACATAACGCTCAAGAGAGCATAAAAACGCAAACAAAATATAAAACATTAATAATTGCTATTAACTAATAACTTAAAAAAGTAGCAGTTAATATAAATTACCTTTCAATGTGGAACATCCATCGAAATTGAACCGGTCTATAAAGTTTTGCTTCGTATAGTAAGTGAATTGCCAAATGCACTATAACATCAAAAAATGATGGGGGAATACCAGTTCAATCTTACATAGAATTAAAGCTACGTCTTTTTCCATTTTGTCAAGTTCTTCAACTTTAAATATCTTGCAACATAATTGCTTAAAAACTAACCCAATTGACCCTAAGTTATAAACACATCATTCAAAAAACACCCACGTATTCCAACATGAAGTAATTATTGTAGAAGTATATGACAATCATGATTTTTCATCCACGATAATTTTTCCTCTTTAATATTCACACAACAGGATATTAGATGCATACCCATCAAGAAACTTGACTAATTTAAGAAATTGACACAAGGTTTGCTTATCCCTTTTTGACATACTGTAACAAGCAGGTGGAATAATGTATGACCTATTATCTCTTCTTTTCAAATGCAAATCTTTTCTTATATTCATGTCTTCCAAGTCTAGTATTGTTGGGACCCGATCTTGGAACCGAACCCCAACCAGAAGAACGGAAATACAAACTGGAAAACGAAGTGGCGGAAAGCGAAAACAAACGAAATCGAAATCGAAAGAACGAAACATAAGGCGAACGAATCGAAAGGAATTCACAAATCGAAAACAGAAGCGAAAGGCGTACAAAGTGAAATCAAATCGGATCAAAAGGCAGAAACAAAATGCGAAACGAATACGAATCAAATCAAAGTAAATAAACGGTTCAATCAAATCATAAAGAGGAAACAAATCGAACAAATCAAACGCGGATCCGACATCCGAAAACCTGTATCTTATAAAACTATCGCGTTGGAAACCAAACGACAATCGGTCTAATTCAATCAAAACTGGTATAATTTTTTTTCTTCTTTATTCAATCTAATACAAATCAAAACAATATAATTTCCCCATTTGGAAACTTATCCTCAAACAAA
>JAOTIZ010000004.1:9628299-9643629 GCA_027123425.1 Erythroxylum panamense
GAGTGAGAAATGAGATCTAGGAGTTTGAATTATGAAATTGGAGAGTATGATCGTGTGTTTTATAATTTTGAGGATTTGTAAGAATTTTTCTGGAATTTTCAGAGTAATAGGTCCGGACCGGAAAAATGACAGATTGACAGATTAATTAGATTTCCGGTTCCGAAAGTGATTGTCCAATGGCACGGAAACATTAGTGTTATGATTTTAGGAATTAAGGTTTAGAGCCATTGAAAATTTGGGAGAAATTAGAATTAGAAATTGGATTTAGGCTTTTCGGTCTGGTCTTGTGGTAATTAAATTGCCAAACAAGCCTTTAGCCATTTAAATCATTTGTATAAAAGCCCTTATCCTTTGAATTTGCTTCCACGATGTCTTCTTGGTTTTGAAAGGAAAATTTCCTCTTCCTTTCTTCTTCTCCTTCATCGTGGATCTCCTCCTTATTTGCTTCTTTCATTTTCCTTGTTAAATTGCTCCCTTCCTTGCCTTTGAGCTTTTCCTTAAGCTTGGTGGAGAGAAGATAATGTTTGGGTGTGTTTTGAGAGAAAACCATGGGTGTGTGAGTTGGAGGTTGGAGTGATTTTTGAAGGATTTCAAGGTTTAAACAAGTAAGTTCTTATCCTTCTTGCTTTAGATAGTTTGATTTGTGAATTTACTGGATTATATTGATGAATGATTAGAGTTATTGATGAGTGAAGAATGTTTAGGTTTCGGATGATGTGTTTTGATGATTTTGCTTGCTTTTGTTTTGGTTATTGAGAAATAATGGTTATTTGATGGAATTGAGGTTAGGGATGAGTTGTATTGAGTTGTTTTAGGAGTGTTTAAAAGAGGATTGTTGAATTTAAGTTGACAGAAGTGAGAAAATCTGGGTTTCGGACGTGTTTCTGGGGTTGCACGCCGCGGCAAGCAAATTACCTCTCGCACGCCGCGACGAGCGTAGGAGGGCACGCCGCGGTGCGCGCCAACGCTTACGCCGCGGCGTATGCAAGGGATCTCGCCGCGGCGAGCACGCCAGTTTTCTGAGATTTATTTTTAGAGTTTTGAGGTTTTAGTCTGATTAAATTGGTTCCTGATTTATTGCAATTTAGAGACTATCAATTACAGATTTTTAAGAATGGGAGTTCTAAATTACATGAATTGAGTTATGAGGGTTAAGAATTTCTATCGTCAGAATTTGGAAGATTTTGGACTAGTGACGGGAATGTCATAAACATGTATTGTACGCAATTAAATCACTACATGTGCATTATTGACTACTGTAAATTGAACAATTAGTAATGTCTGTGTATTCTGATTGTTTAGAGGCACAAGTGGAGCGTCGATCCTCCGACGTGGCTGAGACTTCCCGGCATTAGCTCAAAAGTTACAGGTGAGTAACCTAGTTGGTTCCTCGATCTTTATGTGTTTAAATTTTGTGCTTATGCCATGCGGAAGAAATGGAGGGTTTATGTGTTTGAATGTGATTAGTTTCGAGCCATAGGTGTCCGAAGTATCAGGAATTTGTTATTGAAGTGTTATACGTGTGTAATCAAATGTGAATTGGGCATGTATTAATTAGCAATTGAACATGTGCATTTCATGCATAAAAGCATGATCAGATAATGACAGTTGTGACCGGAGCAGCCAACGTATTTCAAAGCTTAAAGCTCAACGCAACAGGGCCTCGAGCCTAACGTATTTCAGAGCCACCGGCTCACCGTATCAGGGCATTTCAAGCCCAACGTATTTAGAGCCACAGGCTCACCGTTAATGTGCCCGTCACTGGGACAGTTCAGGCGCACGGTCACAACACCGAAATAAAATGGAAAGTGTCACATGTGCATTGCATATACAAATGGTTAAATGTGGACTGTGTGAAAGGCGAAACGCCTTATATTTGTAAAATGATATTGCATGAGATAATCCTGGATATGATATTATGTGAAATTTTGTGAACTGTTTGTATATGCATGAGTTGGGTGAACCATCGATGATGGTTTCTCGCTGAGTTCGCAAACTCACCCAACATTGCAATATTTTTCAGGACTGTGACAGTAGACTCCTAGCTCCTGTGAGAGAGACTTTCTCTGCCTGGTAGACCGTTTCGGCAAGAGAAGTTATGGCGCAGAGGTGGGTCAGCTGGGACTTTTGGGGATGACCTAGATAGGAATTATTTAGTTTCTTTTAAGTATTGTGCGGACAGTGATCTTTGACCGAATTGTGTATTTATGGTTTCTAATAATGAAATGAAAAGTGTTTTTGGTTTCAAAGATTTATTATATTTATATTGATGCCATGTGGATTATAGTTGAGTTTG
The DNA here is from genome assembly GCA_027123425.1 of Erythroxylum panamense. Classification (NCBI taxonomy): domain Eukaryota; kingdom Viridiplantae; phylum Streptophyta; class Magnoliopsida; order Malpighiales; family Erythroxylaceae; genus Erythroxylum; species Erythroxylum panamense. The sequence continues at coordinate 9,630,596 of JAOTIZ010000004.1, forward strand.
CTCGGTAGTGCACCCTTATCGTGGGTTATATGTCGGAACGACCTGCGGGCGTTCCGGTGTGTACCCTACGGTAAGGGGGCGCTACATTTGAAGGTTGTGGTCGCGTGCTAACTTGGGGTGCGCTGGGCCTAGTTTGCCCCGGTACACAAAACACGGACCCAACATTTGCTACTACGTTTAGGAGTTTATTGTGAGTTTTGTGTTCTGCTTATGGTGCATGGGTTTTTGTTTGTGTTTGTGCTTGGAAGATGGTTTCTTATATGTCTATGTATGTGAGATCCCACATTGGCTGGAGAAGAGAATGGAGTACGCCTTATAAGGTTATAGATACCTCTTCCCTATAGACGTGCTTTTCCAAGTGCTAGAAGAGCAAAACCATGAGGGTCTTGGCCCGATGGGCAACCTAAAGTAGACAATTAAAAAGTCATATGGTCAAAACCAAAAATATTGTCAATTGTGTTTTTGTGTTAGACATAACAATTAAAACTCAAAAATAACAACCTATTACTCTTATTCTTAAAGACCAAATCTTTTAACATACACACATTTGAAAACATATATATAATAGAGTTACTAAAAACTAACAAGCTAATTATTAAGATAATTTAAAGCTAAATCATAAAATTAACATTGTTACAATGTTAGAACATTCAAATAAGAATTCTTCTATTGACTATTCATAATTAAACTGTTAACATTAATTCATCGCGGAATGTCAACATGGCTACTAGTTTCCAATGATGGAAATAAGCTCCGCTGGGAGGAATGTGGCAAAATTTTCCCTATTGAAGAACAAATCATTGTATAACAAATCCCCTCTTCATACACTAATACATGCTTGCCTTCTATGACTAATCTTCTTCTTCAAGGTTCTTAGCATCATCCAAACTACCTCTCTTTCTTTATTATCAGTATCTTATTTTCTATTATGAAGCTATTATACGAACATCTGATTGTATATACTATAAGTTGTGTTAAGTTGCCTCGAATCTTAAAGAGAATATAGATGGAAAATCAGTTATTTCAGAAAGTGGTCGATTGTAAAAACTATGTCTGTTTATTATGATAATCATTGAGTTTATCAGTCGAGTATGCATGTGTTCGAATTTGACTTCCTAATACCGTTTGATTTAGCTTTGATTATTTTGTTCTCTTTTCTCATTAGCTAAAATGCTTAGTACATGTCATTCATATAGTATTATCATCCATATTGGATCTCAGAAATCATTCACTATATCTTCTACAAATTTAGTTAAAGCAAAGAAGTTGTTAGAAGAGGGTGTCAATTCACCAAATCTTGAGGGAAGATCTTTAATTGTTTCAATTGATGGATTGGAACGTGTAAGGAGGCTTTTTGGCAATCCATACATTGGCAACCCCTTTACCTTTTTTTCCAATTCTAATGTCACTTAATTTTTTCTTTTCCTTTTCAATGGAATATTATGCGTGAAATTTTATTTATTATTTTTCTGTAAGAATTGTTAAACTTTTAATTAACATCTTTACTTCTTACCATTTATATATTGTTCATAAATATTAATGATTGAGAATATCAGTCAACTTAAATTTATGATATTTTGATCTTATTAACATTAAAATTGTAGGTATGTTTATCTTGTTATGTACAAAAAAATGTTCACTTTTCAAAATTTAAATTACTTACCATGCATGTGTTTTTCAAAAATATGTTTAAAATTTTGAAAATGTTTTACAATTTTTAGATTTAAGAATTGTTTTCAAGTTAAATTTGATATTTATTATCTTATTTTATTAAAATTTTAAGTATGTTTAGCTTTTTATATCTAAAAAGATAATTTTATAGTTTTAATGCATTAACACTATATATATATTTAAACAAATTTATAAAGAAGACAAATGAAAAAAATATGACAAATCATATATAAATGTCAATTAAAATTAACCTTAGGATTATTAAGTGCACTTACCATTAAAAAATTATCAAACTAACATAATTAATCATAAATTCTTTAGTAATGACTTTTAGTGACGAATAAAAGATTTAGTGGCAAAAAGTTTACTTTCAACGACGAATTACGTATTTTGTCACAAAAGGTTCTTATTTTTAGCGACGTTTTCAATTATTGTTGCCAAACGCCTAACCTTTGGTGATGAAATAAGAAAACCGTCACAAAATTAGGTGTTTATTGCGACGACTCCAGAATCTCGTCGCTAAGTAAACTCCTTCAGTGATGATATCTGAAATAATCTATGATCCGATATCACCTTGGGGTTACTTCAAAATTTTAACCAAAGATTGCATATAGTGTAACCTCGGGTCGTTCTCTTTGAGGAACTAAACAAAATGAAATTAATTTCTTAAGTAACTAAATGCAATGCAACCTGAACTATAAAATGGGGTTTGATACAATTACTGGTAAAGTTAGTAACGAATTGAAATAAACACTAAAGACTTCTTTTTGGTATTTTAAAATTAAAATGAGTGATATGAAATGACAGTAAATGAATGGGATAAGAAGAAAAACACAAGTAATCAATAATGATAAGCGTAATAGCGCAGGCAATCATCACTCAAACAGATATGGGAGTTAAAACAAATGAACCAATAATTAAAATCAAGCTTTTAATCCAACAAACAAGTCGCATCGAATTGTTACATAAATATTTTCCAAAATCTCAATCTACTAACTGCCACCAGAATAATAAAATAGAACTAAGGATACTAAAACCAATGTTCAATTTTCACTCAATAATTCAGAAAACGGAATTAATTAACACAAGCAACTGATATAATAATCCAATCATTCAAGCCACCTTGAATAATCACCAAATTTTCAGTACAATATTAATACAAAGTCTTGACCCAAAACAAAGTAATGAAATTGAACCAAAATTAGTATAATATCAGTTGTTAAACAATAACATAGCCACATGAATCTTCCAATTCAAAGATATAATCCATACATAACTCCAAATAATTAAATAGATATCCTAAGACCTAGGAATCACTAAATAATTAAATAGAAAGAATATAAGTGCAGATTAAACTCTCCTATAAAAATCCAAGCTCCTGCTATTACTATTGAACCAAAGGATTAGGATAAATTAGCTACAAAAATTCATTGAAAATGTCAACAATAAGCCACGGTGGTCAGCCATGAAAAGTGTGAGAATAGTGGACTGAATCTCTTGGTTTTCACTTCTGCGTCCTCTAACTTGTGTCTCTCATGTTATCATTTTCTCCTTCTGATTTTGTTGTTTCTTCACGCACCCATGCCAAAGCCACACAGCCAACTCTAACGCAAAACACACAGTCAATACTGTAGCTAGAAGTGACAAATTAAGGTTGCTTCTTGTCCACTCTTCACTGTTCATGGACCTCACTAGGGAGCACGCACTCACCACATATTCAGCGTTTATCTCTCCTAGTTGCCCAGCACGACGCCTCACTTCCCTGGCCATGCAGCTCCTCTCAAAGCCATACAACCCACACGTTATTTTTCCTCTCTGCACAGACGTCGCACCTAGAACCACTTCTGTCGCTAGCCAACTTCACGCCTCTTGTTTATATCTACTAGTGACTAATTATTTGTCTTCTCCGCAGCCCCATGTACACACAGACTCACACACACTACGTTTTTCTCTCTTCACGCACGCCTCCCAGCTCACTCACACACACTTGTGCCGCCCCCTGTTTTTCGTATTCTCACAAATTAAGTTGGATGATGCTTTTGTTGCTCAAAACCTTTGCAAGCCTCCATTTCACGCTACGCTGTCGTTTTCTCTTCTATTTCCCAGCACCATGCGTTGTCATTTCTATTTTGGTCCCTTCTTATCCACTGCGTTTTGGACTAAGATTTATGCTTCTTTTGGTTGCTACTGCTGTGTTGTTTCTTCTTTAGCTTTGTGGATTTTTAGCTTTAATTTCTCCAAGTATTCTACAATAAAAATCACAAATAAAGTAGCATCAGTTGTTCAAAATTTTAATTTATTACAGTTAAACCAAAATACGACAATTTTTGCTCCTATACACGTAAATTAAATGTAAGGCACAATAATTCGAATAATAATCAAATAAAGCTATAAATATCACTTTTAGTGACAAAATCCCATCTAAATGATATGAAAATATATACGAATAAGTGAGTTTGTCAATATTGTATAACGTTGCCAAAATTACGACTTTTTGTGACAAATTTTAAAATCATCTCAAAAAGTCAAGAAAACGAAACTATAGTTGGTGTAGTGGGTAGAGACAATGGAAAGTTATGATTTATCAAAGATTGTTGCGATGTAGGTGAAACAAAGATTATTACAACACTAAGAGACACGAACAAGTGACACAAATAAAATTTAGGATAAGTAACATTCTTTAAAATTGTAGTCGGGTTGTTAATGGATAGAGTTTTGTATTTGTTGAACCCTTCAAAACATTAGGGTTCATATGTGTTTGATTAGTCACGCTAATAAAATATTAATAGAAACAATACTTTAAGTTGATTTGTCATTTTTTTAAAATTTAATACTTATTTAAAAATTTTATAAACTTTTAAAAAAGCAAAAAATAAATTGCTTGTTTTTAATTTGTCATCCCTTAACTAATTATAAGAGTATTAAGGACTTTTTATTATATTAAATTTTATTTTTAAAAAATTTCTTTATGCGATTAAGTAACAAATAGAATCTCTTATTTATTAAGTGAATATCTCTCATTTTATTTATAATTAAAATAAACATATATAACTGTCAGATACTGGTAAAAAGTAAATTATAAACTTAGGAGTAAGTCTATCTTTCCCGAAACAGAAAGGCCTCTCCGACTTGGTACTAATCAAACACTGTTATGAAGAAGTTGGGTTCTTATAGGAAAAGCTCTCAATCCCTCGCAAGAAAAGGTTTACCAGTCTAACAGACAACAAATCCTTATCCAAATAGCACAAATCAAATTCTAAAACAAGAAACTTCTTCCGTCGTCTTTTGGATTTCATCGATGAAAAGATTTTTTATGTCTACCGTCATCGCCATTGATCTAAGGACCCAACAGAAACCCATCAAGAGCTAAATTCGACGACGATGAATAAAAATCCTCTAACACATGTTCCAATTGAGTTAAGATTTCATCCCAAGGAAGAAGATCTCGTTCGCTGTTATCTTTACAATAAAGTCAATAACAAGCCTTTCCCATGCGAAATTCCTGTAAAGCAGTGCAATTTCTACGGTGACAAAGAACCTTGGGAGCTATGGGAAGCTCATGGCGGAGCCAATTTGAAGCAGAATCAGACCCTCTACTTCTTCACCGAATTGAAGAGAAAGGGTCCTAATGATTCTAGATATGGCCGACGAATCGGTTTGGACGGTGGGTTCTGGAGAGGAGAGAACTCGACTAAGATGATTATGGATCAGAAAACCAAACACAGTTTAGGTTTTAAGAAGGTATTCCGCTACTACAATACAAAATCGAAGCATAATGGTCGTTGGTTCATGCATGAATACAGTCTTCATCCCTTACTTGCTGCCTATAGTTCATGTAGGTAGGTATGTGTCCGCCTTAAAATTTAAGATGTCTATTTTATATTATGATTAAGCTAATAGTTGGAGCGTGTATGTAAGAATTTATCAGTGCGTGTTCTTCCTTATTACAAGATGAACTCAATCACAGGATTCAGAATAATTATTGCTTGGATGTCAATCTCTCACTCTGCCTTTGTTCAGTCCAGGTGAGGCCAGTAATTACGTTATTTGTCAACTTGGAAAGAGAGAATCAGTTTCAGGTAAAAAGAAAAAGTTAAAATATGGGCGGAAGACGCGTGAAACCCATGCAAACCATCAGAAAAATCCTACCATTGCACGCAAGCAGCACGATACCACCATAGAAGTAGGATTGAAGTCGGGGACATCATTGTCAGTGTCTCCGTCCACGTCTGTTCCGCCACAGCCTCCCATAAATTCCATCTATCAAAGATCATCTTTGTGCTCCGACCATGATCAGATGGAAGTGGTTGAAGTTAGTGACAAATCAGACCATGAAACGATACACACCGATTGGGCAATTGGCTTTGCTGAGGAGCTATTGAAGGACCAGCCACTGGAAACACTATCGGAAGAGCCTGAAGTAGAGCTGTTGCCTAACATGGTTACTTGTAGAGAAATTGCATGGCTGGGGATTTCTTTATCCTCATCGAAATTATGTTAGCCTCTGATCAAGATACTATTAAATTTGTTATAATGTAATGGAATTTTGATTTTACTCTTCTTCTTCTTCTTCTTCTTTTTTAATAAGTTTGTCTTGTCCCCTGCAGTTTCTTATGTGATTTTGTCAATTGGAATTTGGATGCCCGTATTAATATATCATTCCTACATTAACTTCATATATTTAAATTTTATTAGTGTAAGTAGATATTTGTTTTGCTTCTGATCTGTTAATGACACAGATCACTTATATGGCATAGAGATAAATTAGTCAAACTATTATTTCAAAAAGGTCGATCAATCAAGCTTTTATTAGAAAATTGTTAATTAATTAACTACTAATCTAGTTTAAAGTAGTTTATTAAATTTATCTTTCACATCAAGTCCGTGCATTTAAATTCGATGGGAAGAGAAGAAGAGGGGTTAATTTCCTTGAAGTTTATATAAATCAATTGCAGGTATGTTTCCTACGTGAATTATATCCATTCAAATTACATTGACTTCTGGTATGGACTCTATAATGGAGAGAAACATATTTATCTTGATATATTTCAGTCACTAATTTCTAAAGAAATTGTAAAAAAATAATTTTTATTTTGAAATTTTAATTTTAAAACCTTGCAAAAAAATTTAATGATAATTTTGTTTTAGAATTAAATTTAAATAAAAATATTAACTTTTTTTTACAACATAATTAAACTCTATATTTAAGTTTAACAGACTTTTTAATATAGCAAGTTGAATTGGATTTATGTTTGATATTTTTTGAAACTATAATATTTCAACCAAAACATATTTGTCTTTTCTTTTCTTTCAAAATTGTCCTTGGTTCAACAATGGATTTGTTAGAAGTTTTGGACTTCTCAACATTACATGATGAGAAATGCATGCAGACATATAGACATACATATATTCCAGTAAATATATATATTATTAAGTTTAAAAACCTAATTGAAGTGATCTAATTTTATTTGAGAGTTCATGACATCTAATATAAAAGTGTGAAGATTAATATATAAATAGCTTGGATGTAATTAACAAGTTAATGATGGGCGAAATTGGTAACTATACCATTAGTTATTTTAAATGGGTGTGGTCCCTGATTGACATATCAAAACAATTTTTATTCAGTTTACATCGATTTCCATCTACCGCCTTGTGAATATGTTCAATTAAAAGAATACGTTCTTGAAACTCTTCTGCTTTTCACCACAAACTTTCTTTCTTTTTGCTGATGAATTTAAGTACACTCACGCTATATTTCCTCTTCTCAAATGATCAAGATTTATTCTCAAATTTTTATCAAGTGGTGATCGTCAATCATATATAGATTAATTTTTATAACCAAGCTTTATATGAATAAAAATGAATTATATCATCTAAACCAATCTCGTCCATTAGCTTCACTAGCAGAAGGAAGAAAGGGTTAATCATTGCTATTTTTGCAACTAAACTCACAATAATCTTATGCATCAACTCAACTAAACGACATAGATTAAGCAAAGATGTGTAGCATAAAAATTCTAATTGGTCTAACCTTAACCTAATGAGAACAAATTTTAGAGTAAACAATAGAAAGCTGAAAAAGAAATGAATATTCCGTCATGACGTCAAGTATAGTATCAAGTGGCCTGTCAACAATATTCTTTCCTTTGTTAGCATTTCATGAAGCCTTTAACTGACAAAGGGCAGGACGAGTTCCCAGCGCTGCCCTCCCACCTCCCACCTCCCCCCCTACAACCTCACCTCACCCCAACCCTACTCCTCGTCCTCCCATCGCTTTCTCTAAGAAGAGTTGGAAGCAAATTGTCGGGGACCATCAATCCTCTACTCTCACTTTCAACCTACTAAAGGACATAGATGGGAAACTTATTGTTTATCCAGATGTCAAAATCTTGGAGGAAGGGGCTCATAGTTGGGAAGCTACCTTAGTCGGTTTCTTCTTCGATAAATGTCCCCCCTTCCCAAGCATTCATTGATGGGCTCATTATGTCTAGCGTAGTAAAGGGCTAGCAAATGTTTTACTAATTGAGGAAAACCTCATTTTATCCACGTTCAGCTCTGCCTCTAAAGCACAAAAAGTGTTAGAAGAAGATTCAAGGCATGTTCGAAACTTCCCACTATTTTTACAGAACTAGGAATCGGGGCTGAAGTTAGAAGATATATTGGTTTAAAGCATACCATTATGGATACATTTGCATAACATACCATTGGAGTACTGGACCACAAAAGGGCTGAGTGCCCTTGCTAGTTTCATTGGTAAGCCCCTATGTTTTGATGAAAATACAATAATGAAAACAAGATTGGGTTACACTCGTATCTGTGTTAGTGTCGAGCTCACCAAAGAATTATCGTTTGAAATTCCTGTTATGCGGACATAAAACTATAGGAGGATAATGTGGCTATTTCTTATCAATGGAAACTACCTTCCAAACGCCCCAAAAAAATTGGAAACCGATTGACAAAAATTTCAAAACAGGTAGTTTTTTGGAGTTAATAGGGGGATGAGTTACTGAAGGAAGCCGAAGTTAAGGCCGTGACAGCGATTATTGCACCTGTTGAGAATTTAAATCCAATTGAGGGTCCAGTTAAAATTGGAAATGCTATCCTTTCGGTTGTAGATCTAATCCCCTCTCTTGGTTTTTCACAACATTATGTCCATCAGCCTAGAACCCTTAGGCACATGTAGAAAACAACATAACACTTTCTGAAACAGATAGCATTAACGGATCACCTACTTCACAACCCAGATCTGAAACTCCTACCATTACTTAGCTCTTTACATAAGATGGTCAGAGGGTGAGGTTGGTTGTGTGGAAGTAACCTAGCCTTTTAGAACAGTTGAAAAACGATGATCACATAAGAGTAAGAGCAAAGGCTCCTCTCATACAATATGTTAATTATGTCCATAGTAGTATAGAATGTTAGGGGATTAAATTGCCCTACAAAGCAAGCTGCTTCAAAGGATTTTGTTAAGAGGGAACGACCTCTACTTATAGATTTACTTGAAACCAAAATAAAAAACAAAATTTTGACAAATTGAATATCCTAGGATCGGGTTGGGTGGAAATATCAAACCATTCGCATCATGCGTATGGAAAAATAATTTTCAGTTACAAGGCAGATGAAGTTTGAATAGCTTTGCTCTATCGCACAGATCAATGTATGCACCTCCATGTATCTTTTTTGCAGGAACAATCTGATTTTACAATATGATATTCTAAAAGCAGTAATATTTGTTACTATTATTAATAGTGTCCAATCTCTATCATCGTCACCTCCCGTTACAAATACCTTCGTCACTAATGAAATAGTGACTAATTTAAAAAATGGTCACAATTATGCAACACTTTTGTGACACAAATACTGACACTAAAACTTGTGAAATGTGTAACAAAACTATATGGTCACAATAACTTTACATATTTATGACAAGTTTATCGACACAAATAATATAAAGTAGTGATGAATTAAGTCGTAACAGTACTTCATTTTATTGTGACAAAATTACTGACACTAAAACCTATCAAATGTGTGATAACACTATATGATCAAAACAATTGTACTTATTTATGACAAGTTTGTTGACACAAATAATATAAAGTAGTGACGAATAAAGTTGTAACAATACTTCATTATATTGTGACAAAAATGTCGACGCTGAAACCTATATAATATGTGACAACACTATATAGTCACAACTTTACATATTTATCACAAGTTTGTTAGCACAAATAATATAAAGTAGTGACAAATGAAGTCGTAACAGTACTTCATTTTATTGGTCACTCATATTTTAATAAAAAAGTTTCAACATCATTTCATCACAAAAATGAAAATTGGTTCTTACAAAAAGTATTATCACTAATATGTTTATTATTGTCACAAATAAAACTATCAAATCATCAACAGAATTACATTAGTTGTAAAAGAAATTTACATTAGTGGCTATATTGTTTAACAGATTTTGTCACAAGTATAAAAGTTATATGTTACAACAATGTTGTCACTAAATAAAGAATATATGTTATAATAAATTTATCACCAATGCCTTATCATATACATCTTATATGTGTAACAAATCTTCACTAGAAAACCCAATGATTAAAGAGATTGAGTAGGCATCAATGTATCTTTTCACCCATAACATAAAATTGTGAAATGACAGAAGGTAACGAAAAGAAGACTGATAGAGATAAACACCTACCAATACACTATCAAAGCTAGATACTGCAATTAAAAATCCAATGTGCACATTTTGCATGCATCTCGTAGAATCCTTTGTAGAACAAGACAACAAACTAGTATGAGAACTACTAATGATAAAGAAGAAATAATGGCACATTGTGAGGGACCTATAGTCAAAACATTAACTCCATCTGTCTATGTTTGTGCGGTAAACTAGTTAGAGTTCTTGTAAAGAGATGCCTGAGCTGTTGTGCAGCAAAAAAAAATTGTAGATCTAGATATTAGTAGAAATAGGATAAATAAGAACATTGGTTGATGCCTGGAAAGTTTTGATGGAATGAACTGTCCATAGGGAATCTTCAATCTATAGTACATTTTATCTTATCATACAGCAAGTTGCACTTAATATTCAAAGGAAGAGTTGCTTAAGATTCAATGACTAGAATCAATCATCCATTTAAAAAACTAGTTAGGACACGTTCTGGCCTATGTTTTCAATCACTTAATGAATAACAATAGATGATTGCAGAAAGAGTTGCACATCACAAGCTTATTTAGTACCTAAGTAGAAAATTTCCAAAATATAATAATATGTTGAAAGAGAGAGAGGCAGCTTCATATAGGATTGACAAAAATTTTTATATTAAATCCAAAAATTTTGGAAAATAAAGAAATAATAAAGCACCTGCCAAGAGTTGAAGCAGAGTACATCAGCATAATTGCGTAACCAATTTTCCCATTTTGCCTAATTGCTGAAATTCTCTATGTTGGCATCCTCCAAACTCCACGTACTAGTAGCCAAAGCATACATCTCCAGGTTTACCCAGCTAATGCTAGTAAAGGAAACTAAAAACCAAAATCAATCATATAGAAACACTAAAAGATGTTCCAAAGGCATCGAAGCTCCTTATGGACACTTTTAAAAACAAGAACCAAACTCAAGAAGATTGTCCCAGGCAAACCAACAAATTTACATAACTGGTAAATGAGTTTTAAGGACTTTACATGATTTACCCTCAGTCTTTTCCTTTGACATTCTTTTGTAATCCCAGTCGATTCACATATAAGATATCAACAAAATATAAATTACTATTTTGTCAAAGAGAGAATATCAAGTCTGATTGAGCTTATTGAAAATATGCTCAAAATAGATTCATATAATTCCACCAAGTGATCTAGCATTTAAATACCAAAAAGAACTTCTGATGACTAACAGATGGGACTTCTAAATCATGTAGCAAACAACTAACTTAATCTCATATATTCTTAGTGATTTGAGATTCAAGTTTATTAGCATTATTATTAGATAGATGTACATCATACTTATCCTACCAAAGTATAATAACGTAATCAACTCAAGTCCAATAAATAAAATCATTATATGATGATAAAAGAAAAGTATACCAGTGAAATAGGGAGAGCAAACATCCCCTAACAACTCACAACCCACAACCCACAACCCACATCCGACAGCCCATGACAAACAAATTGGAAAAATGAATTAAACAAACAGAAGAATAGACACGCATAAGATAAACTAAGTAAAATATATGCTCACGCATAAGACTAAAGCGCCAGATCTCATATCAATTATCACATCGAAAGACATTCTAAATTTTTGGTCCTCGAATTAGACTTTCTAACTTATGTAAAATTAGACATAGAAAATTTCCCAAATTAGCAAATCAAGAGTATAAGCTAAAAATAAATAATAAACCCCAATATAGAAAAACTGCAACCTAGCATTGTAACTCGTAACCAATCATAACCAATAAAACATCAAACTTTTACTGTCTGCCATCAAAAATTTCCCAAAACTCATTGTGGAAAAATAAGCAAGCAATTACACACTAACAAGTATGATAACCAAACATCTCTAACCTTTGTTCCCCTGAATTCAATTATGTAAACTAACAGACATCATCCAAGAACTTCCTAGAATGAATATTTCAAAATATGATAGAACCATAATCCTACTCTTGGTGGCAACATGTTTACAAGTAATCTGGAAAGGCAAAAGCGATTAGGAAGGCAAAAAGCACAAACAGAGAAATAAAGATGAATAATGATCACTGGGGGTGAAATAAATCTCTGCCCAACCACAAAAACATTATTCTTCCTTACAAGCTACAAGAAGATTCATTTTTTCTGGAGCACATCCTCAAAAGTTCATGGAAACAGACACTTAAACTCCATAAGCTCATGGATCTGACAAAATAGAGTGCCGTCAAGAAGAAACCCTAACCTTTCCATCCTCAGACTTAGCTTAACAAGTCTAGTAAACTTCTTCAACATAGATCCAACAAACCCAAGCTCAGCTCTACAAGGAACCCTAAACCTAAGTTCCTCGGCTACCCTCCAAAGCCTCCTCGCTGTGTCTCTCCCCTGTGAAATATGATACGTTGAAGTAGAAAAAAATAAAAACAATTTAGTAACATACATGGACAAAAGAGCGAAGATCTATGGAACTCCGATGCAATGGTTTCATCGAATCGGCACTCATCGATTCCAATAGGGAACCCTCATTGCTCGTTGAAGAACTACACAAAGACGACGATGTTACCGGCAGTGACGGAGCCAGAAATTTAATATAGGAGGGCCTAAATATTTTTTTTTAAACTTTGAAGGGCCCAGTGTATCATTCACCCTTAAATAACTCTTTTTTTATATATTTATAT
>JAOTIZ010000004.1:9652759-9663988 GCA_027123425.1 Erythroxylum panamense
TATCTATAATTTTATTAGTTTTCTTAATAAGCGTGTATTTTTCTAAAACGACTTTTATTATGAAACGGAGGGAGTATTTTTAACTGAACTATTAAGGTTTTAAAAATTAATCACTCAATTAAAATTTTTAAAAGTTTGGACCCTGAATTAAAAAAAATTCAAAAATTTGAGTACTTTATTATTGATTATACCTTTTATTAATGATTTCAGTCATTATACCTGGATTTATTTCCTTAAAATAAATTAATCATGTTTTTCTCTCTCTAATTTTTGCCTCTTGTTTAATGACAATTCATAAGATTTATTTCCTTAAAAATAGAAGTGACTTAATCTTTCTAATTTTCATCTCCTATTGAATGACAATTTCATTAAAAGATTATGACATTTCATTATATTTGAGGAAGAGAATATCAAAAATTAAATAAATATCTTCATATATATTAATAATTTGTCAACTCTAATTAAAAGCATCAAGTCACTATGTTTTATTCTTTTTCAAAAACAATTCAAATTATCAATAAGCTCATTTGGTTATGCTATATTTATGTTCTTACATTCTTATAACAAACATAAATTCTCTTAGAAAACATAATTGTGTGTTTATCTTAACGATTCTCTATCTCATTATATTGACATAAAAGTAATATATTTTATCATGTAAGAAGTATTAATTGAATTAAAAAACTAATTCTTTTTATTGCATAAATTGTTTCCTCTTCTCTATGTAAGCTATAAATTTAATTGGTTATAATTAGAAGGCATAATGACTCCCTCTTTATTTAAGCATAAAGTCAAGATACCGAACTTAATCTTATTTTTCTTTACCCTCTCCTACCTTTAGTTTAAATCAAAGCCAAATACCTATTGTCTATGTTAACTTTTTAGTATGTCCAATCTTGTAAATGACCACTCTTCTACCCCTTCTTCACAAAATTATTAGTCTCTAATAGTATTCAAGAAAGGGGGATAAATTGGCCTTTTACAAAATTTAATAAAATTTCTAACCAAAGAACTCAATTTAACAACAATATATACAAGAGTTGTTTGTAAAATAAAAAAAATTGCTTACTATAAATTATTCAAACAATTGAATAATAGTTTAAAGAGGATAGAAAAGAAAGAATGTAAACTAATTTATAGTAGTTCGATAAACAACTCTTGTTTACATCCACTATCAAGATTCCTTTTAGAATTCCACTATAATTCTTCTTTCAATACAAAAAATAACTTTTGTAAAGTCTTTTCTCAGTAAAGATGAATGCTTTTATAATCTTTATTCACAATAAAGAAGAACCTTAATGCTACTTAGAACACTCCCCAAGTATAATAATATAATGCCCCAACTAAATCTTTCAACTCAAGACACCTCACTTTATTACTGATAACTCCAAAGAGGCTTATTTACACATATATGAGATAACAATACTCAAACAATTGAAAAACACTTAAATATATATATATAATACACTAAAATACTTCTTAATGCAAGAACCATTGAGAAAACATGTATTTATAGGATTTCGAGACCCTTACTAGTCCTTGGAGCCCAACATTAATCTTTACAATAGCTAGTTACAAAGAACTAGTCGACCAATCTAGCCTATTTATCAACTAATGTGTAATGAATGCACATGTCTACTAGTCGTTGAAATATTGGTCAACTACTAGGCATATTAGTTCTAAATGGCATGTTAGTTAACTAACATATCAACCAATTGTTACTATAAACTTTCAATTCATCAATTCAGTTTTAACATATATTAGTCAACCACTAACCAATATAGGTCAATTAATTCTCTAAAAAAATGGTTTTAACAACTTCAAAGCTCAAACTTAATTTGTTTAATGCAATTATGATTTAAACACTTTCTAAAATATTTCCTAAAGAGCGTTTGAAAGATCAAGAGACTTTTTTATTAAAACCAAAAGCTTCAATGCCTATTAATAAATGAAAATTTTCATGAACTAAAGTGATATGAAATGTTTATGCATGATGAGTCTTTTAGAAAATCAAAGTGACTAAATAAGATTACGATTATTATTACAAACTAAAACATGACCTTAAGGTTCCTTGTTCTTGACTTGGTCTTTTACTTTGTAAGTTGTAAATTTCATCTTTTATTTTGTTAACTTGAACTATCTTCTTGAAATTATAACCATATCTTGTTCTTGTATTCCTTCATATCAAAATAATAAACTTATTAGTAGTACTTATATTTTGTTATCATCAAAATATCAATTGGATTCGCTCTTGGTTCAACAATTTCTCTCTTTTAGATGATGACAAAATATTTTTGATATTACAAAATAAAAATAAAATTAACCACACAAACAACAATTCTTATCAAGATATATGATTAACTCCCCATTAATTTGTACATAAAATAATATTTCTATATCAATAACCAAAGAGATATTTAAAGAATTATCTACACATATAGATAATTGAAATTTATTAAAGCATTAAAATATCATAATACAAAAGTCACTTACTCTAAATGTCATCACTCCCCCTAAATCCATCATCACAAAAATTTCTCCCCCTTTTTAGAATCATCAAAAAAGAAATAAATTATTTAAAAATAAAAATATAAAGTGTCATACATCAAGTTAACTTGGTTAAAGGATAAAAAAGAATTTGATCAAAATTGATAAACTTTACCAATAAAATTTACTATTATATATTTAAAGTTCAAAAAGGTTAATTTTAATAAAAGCATCCTAATTGTATTTAATTTTTAAACATCTCCACTTTCGATATTATGTCTAAGATGAAAAAATAAATAAAAATAAAAGAAATTAGAGTTTGAAATTATTAAAAATATAAGCATAAATGCAATATCTAGCCAAATTTCATAAATGAGTGAAAAATTTTAGAAGTCCCAAAAAATTCAAATATAGTAATATAAAAAGCACCCAAAATGCTAAAATTGAACAGAATCAAAGATGTATCAATATAGTTGAAAGGGGAACAATCTTGATTCCTTTTATAATTTAACTATAGAGGCATCAATTTAAGAAGATAGGTTTTAATTAAGATTTTTTTTTGAAAATATCCGAGTTCAAAACCCAAGAATGACAAAATTTTAATTTGATATAATCGGACGAGATTTTTAAGAAAAGGGGACAACATTTTCTTAAGAAGAGAGTGAGTTGTGTAGGATTTTGGAAGATTTAAATAACCAAGATGAAAAATAGAAGAAAAGAGGAGAAAGAAAGCTTCAATCGTGAAGATTGGTCGACTAGTATCTGTGGTCGATCATACTTATTAACCAATTAAGTACAAACTTATTTGAATAATTTTTTTAGGAGAATGGGACATTGTTTGACCACTCAAAGACATTGGATGTCCAATGTGCATAAATAATCAATGAAAGGAATGACTAAACTCCTTACAAACTCACTTAAATGAAAAATTTACTAGGAAAAAGAGACCTTGGTCCACCAATGTATGTAAGTAACTGATTAGAACTTCAAAAAATGATGACCAAACTCATTGTATATGTGATTTTGGTTTTCTTTATAATACTAGTCGACCACACCATGACGTTGATCATCCAATGTGATTCGAAGACTTGTAAATCAAACCCAAAACATAAATTAAAATATTAAAACACTTAACAATTCATAGCACTAAAAGAGACTTTTATCACATTGTAACATGTCTAATTCTCTCATAATATCATTATTCATTGGTTAATAAAACTATATCCTAATTGGTCTAGTATTCTAACAAATTTGAACTCAATATCCTTATTTACACATAATCTTTAAGTTTAAGTCCATAATATACTAAAATAAATTTCAATTCCTCATTCATACTACAAACTTAAACATTCATCATTAAAGATTTAGGCTTAAATCGACACATAAATATAAGATGTCACATATTCTAAATCATGAACTATTAATTACCTATTATTGAATATCACCTATAATATGATTCAAATGAAGATTCTATTTGAATTTTCAATCTATTAGAAGCATCTCCTTCTTCTTATCATCCTCATTTGGTTCAAGCTCTTTTGAGGAGTCTTTGACCATTATTATTCTCTTTAAGGGCTACTTTCTCCATATTTTGCGTAAATATTTATAAAGCTTTCTTAAACATAAGAAAGTTAGATTCATCAAGCTTAAGTGCAAATAGGGATATTGAGTTAAAATTTGTTGTTATACTAGACCAATTGGGATCTAGGCTCAAATTGACATATAAATATAATATGTCACATATTTCTAAATCATAAACTAGTACCTATTATTAAATATTGCCTATTATATGATTCAAATGACGTTTTTACTTGAATTTTCAATCCACTGGAAACATATCATCCTTTTTATCATCCTCACTTGGTTTAATGATTGGTTCTTTTAAAGAGTCTTTGATCATTATTGTTCTCTTTAAAGACTAATTTCTCCACATTCTGCATAAATATTTTCAAGACTTTTTTGGGCATAAGAAAGTTAGATTTATCAAGATAAAAACATAAACTCTTCAAATATAGTACTGCCATCTATACTATATAATATTTGCTCTTTAAGAGTCCTACAAAACAAGGTAATCAATATATTCTAGTTACCCAAATAAGCTTGATTTCTTGATTGTTAGGCTTCTTCCTTTTAACCCACACCTTTTATGGGTTTGCTTACCATCCTTTGTTTGATAAAACAAAATCTATTAACATGTCTATACTTTCTACAAAAATGGCATACAGTGTTATATAAGTAATGATGATGTATAAATGTATTATTTGGTATTCTATGTGTGTATGCATAATGAGGAATCTTCCTTTGGCTATTAATGATATTGAATATTCTCATAGGATAGTGAGATGAGCTACTAAGATTATATGTATGACACCTACAATGAGTAATTTGAGGTCTAAAAACGTGTGAGTGGATGTTTGCTTGTTATCATAGAAGTTATGCCTATTATTCCATTGAAAGTATTGAATTTTATACCTAGATTATAAGTCATTATGCAAGCATAATGCTTTCTTTTAGAATGAATCCTAGTAGATATAGCATAAGCATTTATATGCTTAGATATGGAGGCTTCATACTCATTTATCACATTAGGTAATGGTTCTTCGCTAGGTAAATATTTTTTCTTTACAAACGTGGTTTTAAAATTGACTTCACTTCTATGCTTATATCTTATTCCATGCCTATTATTGGAATTATTTTGAGCTTCTATCATTTTTTTAGCTTTTCACCCCCTTTAGTGAATTTAGATTAAAAAATCATTGAGAACATTGACTTCCTTTTTTAATGTCTCATTTTTATGCTTTAATATATCTAATGCATGATTATCATTAATGATCATTTTTTAAAAACTTTAATATTATGTAATTCACTTTTAATTTTTTTTTATCATTCATGCATACATCCAACTATTTTTGAACTTCCTCAAGTTTGAAAGATAATTTCTTCCTTTTCTTACTCGTGATTTTTAAACTTTTAATTAGTTCATCATATGTCAAATCAACATACAAAAAACTAGAGTTAGATGTTACATGATTATTGTTCAAAACTATAAAGCACATGTGAGTTGTCTCCCTTTCCTAATGCTTATTTTCAGATGCACCTAGGTCATCCTAAGTTGAGGGTTTAATTGTCACGACCCGGTACCACATCGGATCCATGACAACTGCTACATAACCGAGCTAAGGATACTGTTGGGTCCGTGTTTTGTGTACCGGGGCGAACTAGGCCCAGCGCACCCTAAGTTAGCACGCGACCACAACCTTCAAAGGTATTGTCCTCTCTGGTCTCGAACTCGAGACCTCAAGGTTTTGTTGCATTTAAATGCACGCCTCTTACCATTGAGCTAATTCAAAATATAAGTGCATTTAAATAAAGTTGTTGTTGCATTTAAAATTCAAAATATAAGTGCAGACCTACACATAGATCAAACTTCCTACTAATAACATATAAGAGATATTTTAAATAAAGTTGAATTTTATTTCAAACTTCCTACTACTAATATATAAGAGATATTTTAAATAAAGTTGAATTTTGTTTCATTCTCTGGACACTGCTTTAGATTAAATTTACCTCTTTTAGACACAGGGGTATCATAAGGTTTACAATTTTGCGTTCTAAATTGATGCAATATCTTTCCAAATTAACCCTTCTGTGATAATCCTAGAATTCCATATGAATGCTTATGATGAATCTAGATTCCTAATACATAGGATGCTTCAACAAGATCTTTCATTTCAAATTTCTCTAAAAGAAATTTCTTGGTTTTTTGAAACAACTCGACGTCATTATTATTGGCAAGCAAAATATCATTTACATATATGATCAAGAAAATGAATCTACTTGTAGTAAAATTATGGTACACACAATCTTCAACAACGTTCACTTCAAAGTGAGATGAGAGAACAAATTGATGAAACTTTTGGTACCATTAATGGGAAGCTTGCTTCAGCCCATAGATGGATTTATTAAGTTTACAAACCAATTGGTTAGTTTCCTCAAAAGCTAACGCCTTTACTTGTTTTATATAAATTGTTTCCTCATATCTTTATTGAGAAAAGTTATCTTTAGATCCATTAGATGTAGCTCAAGCTCAAAATATGCCAGAAGTACTATAATAGACGTAAAAGTGTCTTTCGATGAAACTAGAGAGAAAGTATTTTTATCGTCAATACCTTCCTTTTGAGTAAAACTTTTAGTGACAAGATAAGTCTTATATCTCTCTATATTACCTTGTGAGTCTCTTTACAGTCTCCATCAATAGCTTAAATGCCATGGATTGTAAAGCACTAGTAAGCTCAGTAGAAAGCAGATTATATAATTGGTGTAATAGACAACCATCTTATAAATGTAGGCTAAAACTTGCTATGAGTGTCTTTAATAACCTCAAAGTCTATTAGTGTTCACATTTGGAACTGCTTAAGGGACTAATAAAGAGAACTGAAAATTTGGTAAGGAATTTCATATAGAAGGGAAACATAAATGGAATTAAAGTTTCATATGTCAAATGGAGTACTTTATGTCTCTCTAAGATCAATGGAGGACTTGGACTAACCTTTATGAAAATTATAGCTAAATCCCTATTAACAAAAAGATTATGGAGAACTTATGCATATAAGGAAAACATATAGGTCAAATGGATATATGCATATCATTTGAAAGATGAGAGCACATAGATAGTTCAACCAAAGTCAAACCAATCCTATGCTTTTCCAAAAAGTTATGGAAGTCAGGGAGCTCATACAACTTGAAATCAAGCATCATATTGGTGATGGAAAATTAACAGTTCTAGTTTGACAATTAGCTTCTTTTTGATCCATTATGCAAGCTTAGAGAGTTTTAATTATTAAAAGCAATAGTCCTAATATCAACCAAGGTTAGTAAACTCATTGTAAGAGGAAGTTAGAGTTGAGCATTATACTTTACAAGGGCTTCTAAGAAATCATGTAATCACTATAAACTTGCTCCTTTAATACTACCAAACTTGACACACCTTGTTGGACTTTAGAGAGAACCTCAAAATTCACTGTTGCTTAATGTAAAAAGCTGATGATGGAACCCTTAACTAGAGTTAACTGGGCTAGCTTTGTCTAAAATTCTCACATAATACCTGCACAATCTTTTATTATATAGTTAGTAGCTTCAAGAATACTCCCTGTTAAAGATAGAATCAAGTTTATAATTGATAGTTACGACCATGTCTTATGTGGAGAGGCTAAAATTTCCATATCATCTTTTCTTCATGTGTTCTTTCTCCGATATACATTAGAAGGAGTTTCTCAATCTATTAAACATACAATACACAGTTACAAAATGGTTATACATTATAAAATGAGCCACCATATTCAAAATAAGGAATATAGAATATATGAACCTCTTCAAGCCTGGCCTAAGGATGATGGTGCATCATATATGGAGAGCAAGAAACATGATAATGTTTACTAGTGGAAGCCTAGATATTAATGCTACTTTCAACAAGTTTCAATCTAAACTCCAAATGTTGTATTGGTGAATATGATTATCTAAGCTAATTTTGAGTATAGAACCTCTTTCTAACTTTTAAATTTAGTGTAAAGGTGCATTAGATCAAACTAGCAATTCCTTTTGGATGGAGACCGAGTTTTAGATGAAAACCCGAGTTAGGTGTGCTTTTCTAAACTATTGCGTTATATTTTTTTGTACTACTCATTTGCTTGTTTATTGTTCATGAATTATCTTTACTTTCTTTTTAAAAATCCATTTACAACCAATAGGTATCACACTTTTAGGTAATGGGATAAGATCTCAAATTTCTCTATCTCTCTTAGATTACACTTCCTCAACCATAACATTAATCCACTTATGAGAGTTAGAACTTGTAATTGACTTATAGAAGGTGAGTAGACCATCTCTCACTAAATCAATATTCTTAGAGAAATAAAATAAAATCATCTGGAATTAAGCTTCTCCTTTCCCTCTTGGATCTTCTTAAAGGAACTAGTTTTATGTGAATTTGAGTTTGTTAAGTTTGATGCTCATACTTCTCATGAACAATAGATTAGGGAACAATCAAATGATTTTAATAGGAAGGAAGCTTAATATTGTCATGTATTTGTATCAAATGATGTTAAATCACGTTAGGAATAAAAACTTAATCATGATAAACAATAATGGCAGGAAGAGGAACATTGACTGACTCTTTTTCAAAGACAAAGTCATTACCCTTATCTTCACCCTAAAACCTAACATCATTAAAGAACTAGGCATTTCTCGTCTCAAAAAATATTCTTACTTTAGGATCATAGAATTTAAATCTCTGTGACCTTTTAAAGTATCCTACAAAATAACTATTAACAGTGCTTGCATCTAGTTTCTTTCTATTTATAAGGCCTTCTTCAATTGGACATCTCAAATGCTTAAATGCTTTAAGAAATATTTCTTTTCTTTCCATAACTCATACAAGTTTTAGTTTGTAGCTTTTATAGGAACTCTTTTCAGTATGTATATTGCAGTTCTTAATACATCTCCTTATAGTGAGTGAGGTAAAGTTATACCATAAATCATACTTTGTACCATATCCTTAAAGGTTCAATTTTATCTCTCTGCTACACCATTTATGTTTGGAGAACTTAGCATCGTGTATTGAGGGTAATCCCATACTTACTTGGGAAATGAGTAGACGGACCTAAACTCCCTAATATTCACTAGCATAATCAAATCTTATAACAACTAAGTTGATTTTCAACTTCGACCTTAAACAACTTAAAGTGTCCAATGCATGCAACTTTTCATAAATTAAGTATATATAGCCATGGTAAGAGTAATCAATCGCCTATGATTGTAGTAAAATATTGTTCAACATTCCATAAAGCTATAGGAAATGGCCCACAAATATTTGTATGTATCAATACTAAGACATCCTTGACTCTCTCACTTCTATTTTTCTCTTGTTTGTAGTTTTTCTCTTTATTGCACTCAACGCAAAAATCATAATCGAATTCATCAAGTGATTTAAGAATTCTTTCCAACACAAGTCTATCAATTATGTTTTAAGAGATATGACCCGAACTCTTATGCTATAATTATAAAGGGTTTTCGTTTGAAATTTTCTTTCAACACCATTGGTTTCAACATTATGGGACTCATTATCTGAATTTACTATATCAAGTAAATAAAGGTTATTATAATTAGATAAATTATTGGTTCCAACAAGAATAAAATTAAAATAATCATCACTTTCTTTTCCAAATGAACAAACAAATCCTTCTTTATCTAATACAAAAATTGAAATCAAATTTCGTTTATAAGATGATACAATGAATGTGTTCTTTAATTCTAAATAGAAATCAGTACGTAATAACAACCAACATGTCCTTATGCCTAAAACTTCCACCAGATTTTTAGCCCCCATACAGATGATCATCTCATCATCACCGGGCTTTCGGTAGTTTAGGCAACCGTGCATTGATATACTTATATGAGTTATAGCACCAGAATCCAGCCATTAAGTATATCTTGGTGTTAAAACCCAATTAGCTTTAAAACAAACAAAAATTAAAGACATACCTTTCTTTACTCGCCAAGCATAGTATTTGGCACAATCTTTCTTTATATGAGAATGGTCCTTATAAAAGAAGCATTTCTTTTCCTTATATCCCTCAGACGTATGCTTATGCTTCTTTTATAGTTTTGATACTACGATCTCTTTGTTTTTCTTACCATGTCTTGAAAAGGTTGATCCCAAATGAGCATTCTCAATCTTGTTTTTGTCTCATCCTATCTTCTTCTTGCACCAAGTGAGAGATAAGCTCATTCAATGTCTATTTTTCCTTTTAAAAATTATAGCTCACCTCAAACTAACTAAATTGAAAAGGAAGAGATATCAATATTAAATGAATGAGTAAGTCTTCAAACAATTATATCTTTAGTGTCTTTAGTTTTCTTGCAAGATTGAAACATTTTAAGTATGTACTCTCTCACGCTACTATTACCTTTAAACCCCATGGAGACAAGTTTCCTTAAAGCTCCACTTGTCTTTGCCTTATTGCTTTTGACAAAACGCTTCTCAAGGGTGTCAATGAACTTTTTGGCATCCATTTCCTTAGACATAGTATCCAGAAACATCTTTGGGATAACACTCTTTATGATTATAAGACTCACGCGATTAGAGCTATCCTATCTATAAAAATCCTCTAACCTCAAGACAACTTTGATCTCTACAAGTTGCAAGACATAATTCTCTCAATGCATGGTCCAAATCCATACATCCCAAGACCATAAACCATTTTATTTTTCCAGATCTTAAAGTTGTAACCACTAAGCATCGTAATGCTACTAATATTGGCAGTTACAAAAGAAGCATTAACAATATCATATATATAGAGAACAAGATATAAAACACAATAGCTCACAGATACATATGACTGACCGTGCGTCGTAACGCTAGTCAAAATTAAAATAACTAGACTACTACTGTAGTAGTGGCGAGTCTAGGTCGATCCCACAGAGAGTGTGTGTAAAGTTTATGAAATGAAATTAATCGGTGTTAACACTTAATGGGGGGTTTTGGATTTTTTTAAAAGAACAAAAATAAAAATAAAACTAACTAATAAAAACAGAATAAAGAAAACATGCAAAAATGATAAATGTGGGAAATTTGGTAGGGACCCGGTTCTTCGGTTCAATCTCGGCATACACCCTGACTAAGCATATTTTATTAATTTGTTGTTCTTTGACCTCTCCTAGAAATTATTAATCGTGGGTTAAAAA
>JAOTIZ010000004.1:9680947-9694956 GCA_027123425.1 Erythroxylum panamense
ATGCACGGAGAAATTGTTTTTCATAAATCATGATCCTCTGTGTATTTGTTAGTGTTATGATCATTTAATATTTAGTTGGTTATGTAAACTTATAAATTGAGTCATTTATATTTCATACAAATATGTAAACTTAAGCATATTGTCAATTTATTGGGGCCCTTTTTTTAAATTTCGCCCAGGGCCTATAAAACTATAAGAACGGCCCTGTTTATATGAGTACCAATCATGTTCCAACCCATCTCAGCTATTTATTTATGTGAGAGCATGGACTATCTCCCCTCAAATCCTCTGGGCCATAAACCCTGTACTAACCCTGTCCTAACTCATATCAACCATCCATTTATGAGGTTTCATAGGCCAGAGGATCAGTCCCTGGATTATCTACCAATCATGGCACTAACAATCAGATCCTTATGATCACCTATTCCATGATTCGTGTTCATAGTTGTTAGAAAAGCCAAACTCACCCTCAAAAGCTAACTCAAGAGGGGGAGGTTTGTATACTATTATAAATTGTTGAATATTTTTATATTTGTCCGATGCAGGATTCCTGACACACCCCCTCAGTCTAGAACATGACTGGACATCTGATGGACATATTGAACAAAGGGATATAACTAGGTACCACCCTAAACCATCAAGAAAAACTAGCTCTGATACCATGTTAGAAAGACAAAACTCGCCCCCAAAAGCTAGCTCAAGAGGGGAAGATTTGTATACTATTATAAATTGTTTAATGCTTTTATACATGTCCGATGTGAGATTCCTGACAATAGTCAACAACTCGGTAAGGCACCCTTCATGTGGATCAGATCTTCTATAACTTGTTTCAAAATTATTCTCATTCGTCCATTGCAATAAGTAAATTAAAATTGGATGGATGAGATTTCACTGGGAATAGGATATTTAGGAACCCTCCACATCTTTCAATAGCATGGGTGCAGTGAAAACATTGGCCTCAACATTACAATGCAAGTACAGATCGCCTTTAAACATAGCACACTGCTAACTTCTAAGAATGCTAGATGACAAGTCAACCCTTTTGGCATTTGGGTTTAAAGTTGTCAAGATCAACATTATGTGTTTCCTATTATACCGATTTGGTTTGATGGTACCAATTTGTAATGGCAATTTCTTATGGTACTGTATCTTGTACTATATCGGTCGAAAAATTGTACAAAACTTAGTTTAATAATACCGATCGCTGGTACTGACATTGACAATTTCGCATGGTATCAATCGGTACCGTAAATTTTTTAAATTTGGAGGACTATTTTGTAAAAAAAAAACTTAACGCCCCCTATTCCGACTATTGGTTGCTACTCTCTCATCTCTCTCTCACTTAGTCACTCTCTCTCTCTCGGTTCTCCTCTTCAGCAGTGACTATCTTCTCCCTCTCTGACGACTGCCCTCACCAGTGTCTCTCTTATTTCCTTTCCTCCTCACGACCACAAACTTCTATCTTCGCTCTCCTTAACGCACCACACTACCATCGACCACCACTGTCCGACCGGTCTTTAGCCATCGCTTCCAATCATCGACTTATGTGTCCAATACATGTAAAGTGTAAAGTGTAGCAGAATCTGCAGATTTGGAATTTCAATTTTCCAGATCCAAATCTAAACTTGACCTGACTTGAACTGAACCTAATCGACCCAACTTTTAATTGCATTTTTTGATTTTTTAGATATTTATTGCTTTGAATAGTAATTTCATTATACTTGGTTGTGTATGTATTTTTGGTGATGGTTGGAATTGTTGGAATTGTTTGCTTGAGTTGGGAAATTTGGGTTTGAAAGTTGGAATTGTTTGTATAAATTGGTTCAATTTCAATATAATTTAGGCATTGTCAATTTATGAAGAAAATTAATGCATTGAAAAATTTGGATTTGAAATTTGGAATTGTTTGTATGAGTTAGTTAATTTTCAATATAATTTGGACATGTCAATTTATGAAGAAAATTAATGCATTGGAAATTTTGGGTAAAAAAACTAATAATGTTGAATAAAATTGGTGAATGAAATATTGTTAAATCACAGTTGGGAATTAGAGTTTTAGTAACAATATTGATTAAAATTAGTTAAGAACATAAATTAATTATAAGCATTATAAATTGAATTCTATAGTAAACAAAATATATTAGTTTATAATTGAATTATGAGATTATATAAAGTAAGTTGAAAACTTATAGTTGTGAGTTATGATTGAAGTTAAATATGTTATAATTGTAAGTATATGTCTTTAGTTTATGATTGAATAATGTAATAATATAAAATGAGTTATATTATAGAAGTTGTATAAGTGTATTGTGTAATTGTATATGTTGAATACTTCAATTGTTAGTTTTTAACTTAATGGTGAATTGGATTAGATGAAATTGAATTATGTATGATGTAATTATACAAAATGAGTTCTATTATATAAGTTAGATATGTGTATTGTGTCATTGTGTATGATGAATCTTTGCATTGTTGGTTTTTGACTTATCGGTGAATTGTATTTTATGAAATTGCATTGTGTATGAAGTAATCATATAAAATGAGTTATACTAGATAAGATGGACAAGTATATTGTATAATTGTATACGTTGAATACTTGAATTGTTAGTTTTTAACTTACTAGTGAATTGTGTTGAACGAAATTGAATTATGCATGATGTAATCTTACAAAATGAGTTAAATTATATAAGATGTATATGTGTAATTATGTTAGTTTGGACTTTTGAGTTAAACAACACATGTTTTGTGATAGTAGTTGATAATGAAATTACGTGTTCTTTATTTTGATATATTCCTTTGTTTATTTTTATAGATAAATGAAAAGAAGTTCAAGTACTCCTAATAATTCAACCACTTTAGGAAGATACAATGATCTAACTTGGACTCATGCTACATTAGTCCTTGGTATGAAGAACAATACTATTTGTTTGTTTTGTAACAAGTATTTGATAGTGGAGGAATAACTAGATTAAAGAAGCATTTAACTAGGGTTAAAAGAGATGTGAAACCCTGTAAGAAAGTGAGACATGATGTGAAATGACAAATAAAGACTTTGTTTAAAAAGTATCAACACGAAAAAGATAGAAGGGAGAGATTGAATTACGAAATTAGTAGTGGAAGTTCGTTTGTTGATATTTAGAATGATAGTGAAAATTTTGAAAGTGGTAGTATTCCTACCGAGCAATAAGTGAATTTTTCATCTAGACCTGATGTTAGGAAAAGAAGAAGGCAAGTGTCGATTTTTTTCACCATGAACAACACTTGGAACTTAGCTTTCAATTCGCAGTGACTTATAATTAAGAGAAGTTGCTCACAATGTAGATATGACAATGGCTAAATGATGATATGATTTAGGTATAGCATTCAAAGCTTCCTAATCTTATTATTATTAGCCTATGGTAGATGTTATAACTTTTTACGATCTAGGATACAAAGCTCCTTCTATTGATGACTAAAAAGATAAACTTTTGTGCAGCTCTGTTTATGAAATTAAAAATTATTTGGATGAAAGAAGAATGAATTGGGCTATTTATGTGTTTAATCATATGTGATGATTTGACAAATAGAAGAGATGAGCATATTATTAATTTTTTTGGTTTATTTTGCAAAGGGCTCAATGTGTTTAAAGTCTATTGATGCATCTATTCTTATTAGGAATGTTAATACTTTTTTTTGAAATATTTGATGAAGTTATGAAATAAATAGGACTAGAAAATATTGTTAAGTAGATTACTAATAATGATTTCGCTTATAAAGTGACTGGAAGAAGATTACAAAGCAAATATAATTCTTTTTTTAGACTTATTATGCCGCACATTGCATTGATTGAAAAAATAAGGGAAGCTAGGCATTTTTCTATTATTGATGAGACTATGTAGAAAGCAAAAAAGGAGATCAAGTTAATCTATAATCGTACATGAGTCTTGAATTTAATGAGAATTTTTTTTACTAATGGTAGGAATTTGTTTTGTCATACTGTTACAAATTTACAACAAATTTCTTATCACTTTAGTATTTTATTATGGTGAAGAAAAAGTTGAGATAAATATTTACATTTGACAAGTGAGTTGCATCTCAGCATACTAGGTTTAATGCTGAATTGGAGGTTTCTATTTGAAGACATTAAATTTTGTTACTAATGTTAATTTGTCATCCAAGCTTGTGAGTCTTTAGTAAGGATACTTTGTCTAGCTAATAATGATGAAAAGGTTGTTATGAGTTATATTTTTTAATGCTATAGAAAGGACGAAGAAAGCAATTAAGGCTAATTTAAAAAATGTGTCTTCTTTGTATGTACCTTATTTTGAAATCATTAACAAGAAATGACAAAGACAATTTTACTCTTTATTGTGTACAACTGAGGCATTTTTTTTAATCTTAGTGTCTGTTTCATACTATTTTACAAAGAAAGTTGAAGTTAATAAGAAAATGCTATCAACTATTACAATAGTTATTATCTATGAGATGATGCAAGATCTCCTAAGCTCATAAATGAAAATTTATAAGGAGGCCTATGGGGATTTTAAGATGTCAATTACTATTCGACAAAGAGCAAAACTAAATTTAGGAATATATTTTTTACTTTTATTACTTGTTGAAAATTAATTATCATTTTTTTGTTTATAACACTACTTTTATTGTCTTACGACTTACATTTTCTTGATGAGACCAATTCAAAAGTCGTGTTCTATAATTACAAAGATTTATAATTCAAATTCTAAGTCAATATGTGAATGCAATAGGCTGTGAAAGGAATTGAAGCACATTTAAATTCATTTATTCCAAGAAATGGAATATTAGAATACAAAATATTGAATGAACAATTTGAAGCTTCGAGAAAGGTACGCTATTATCTTTATTAAGTTATATATAATTTTTTAATAAGTTAGATATATTGATATCCAATCCCAATTACATTTGAGAGGGAGTGTTAAAATATCTCACATGGAAGAGGGAGTGTTAAAATAAACGGTAAGGGCCAATTAACCAAATTACTAGTTCTAATCATTTTGGCAATGATTAAACCCAATTTGTTAGTAGATTCTACACGCTACTTATATTAAAAATTTTAATATATTATTAGAGCAAATTTGGTTTGGATTCTTAATTTCTCGATTGTCCATCTGGATGTCTAATCTTAGTAGCCCGGTTTGATTATCACCGCGTTTATCTCAAATGATAACTAGATATCCAGTTGCAATTGCACTTGAACTAATGAACTATTTTGTAATATTGAAAACATTAAGGAACTATTTTATAAAGTTAAAAAGTTATTCAAAAGTGGGCACTAATTGTGAAAGCTGAAGCTTTTGTTGTCTTGAAAAAGAAAAGCTGACTGACATTGAAGGTTGGAATTGCCTCTTGGTTCATCGCACGACTTTCTTGAACAAATCAACAGTCCACTCAGAAGTTATGAATTAAACTTTACAATGAATATGAAAAGGCCAGAAAGCGGTCCGTTAAAAAACGCATGGCAAAGGAAGAAAAATCAACTGAGGCTGTTCAAGATACTGCTTTTCCATGTTCAACAAGAAACTATAAGATGCAGCCTGCGATAATCTCTGCCCTGAAGGGTATACCTCCCAAGTTCTCACTCTGTTTCATGACACTATAAGCGTATAAAACATTAGTTGATATGTGGCAATTAACAAATGACTAAATCTTCGAGACCATACACACGTCACGTAGCTAGAACCAGAACCTCAGACCATGAAAACCCAAAATGAGCAACAAAAGAGACGGCTCTGTGATTACTGTAACAAAGTCATAGCTCTTCTTTATTGTAGAGCTGACTCTGCCAAGCTATGTCTCGCTTGTGACCGCGAAGTTCACTCAACAAACCTGCTCTTCTCCAAGCATACTCGCGCACTGCTCTGCGATGCCTGTGACAACGCCCCTGCTTCAATCTTCTGCGAAACAGAGCAATCTGCTTTCTGCCAACACTGCAATTCGAAAATGCACAGTCTTTCTTCTTCTTCTTATTCCTCCTGGAACAATAGAAGGAACAATAGAAGGCAGATTGAGGGGTTTACAGAGTACCCTTCAGTGAGTGAGTTGATGACTGTTTTTGGACTTGAAAATCTAGGTGGCAAAGAAAGGCTTCTTTTAGGTGAAAAGAGTGGTGGGCTTGGCTCTGAGCTTGATGGGTGGGGTTTAGCAGATGGGTACTCGCATTTGTTAGTTTGGGAGAGTCCTCCTTGCGTTAGCATAGATGAGTTGATAGCTTCATGCGACTCTGATCACAATTTCCAGGCTTCAAGAGCGCCTGATTTGTCCAAGGCAAGTATTTCGATTTGCTTGTTAATGCTGTATCACTGATTATTGACCGCCGCCTTTGTTTGGATGGAGGGAAATCAAGGGAAGAGAAAGGAAAAGAAATTGTATTTCTCTTCTTTTCCATTGTTTGGACAAGAATAAGAGAGAGAATTGAGAAGAATAGAAAGAAAATTTGGTCCATTTTTATTCTTATCTTGCAATTTCCCTCCCTTTCCCACCAAATTTCCTTTCCTTTCCTTTCCCTTGTGTAATTAAGCATCCAAACAAGATAAAGTTGAAGGCTTTTATTTTGTTTTACTGAAATCTGCTTGGTTTGGGCTAAGATATGTTCATTACTTCGATTCACATCGCCATGTGCCTTGCTCAAAATCGTGATTAGTTGCTTAGAACATAGAGGCCGAGCTTGGTTCAGCTGTTTCTTTTGGTCCTTCCTTCTCCTTTTTTTCTTTTACGGGAATGGTTTTTGTTACTTGAAGTTCCAAAGCTCGTACTTATTTCTGCGATAGAAGATTTCTTAGCGGCTGGATATTGATTAAATTGCCCATAGCCTATTGTGATATTAACTTGACTCAGGATGTTATTCTTGGGTCAGAATTGTAATGCTGCTTGTGGGCAACACAGGGAAGAAATTATTCGTCAGCTTGGAGAACTAGCTTGCCTGGAACTTAAACCTAGTTGTGAAAATGCAGTCTTTGAGCGAATTAATGTTTTCCAATCACCGGGAAATACACACCTGTCTAAGGGTTGTGACCGTGATACACTTCTTTTTCAATTTCCAGATTATGAGGTAAAGCTTCTGTACTTCTTGTCCTCTTAGTTGGAATCTTTATGCTTTTGCGCGAGTCTTTTGGAATTTACAGGCACTTCTGGTTCTGGTTGGATCCACGTGCAACAAGTGCTTTTATAACATGTAGGGGCGTAATCAGTTAAATGGGGATTTTGTTTGGCTCATTTAGGATAGCAGATCTATGAAGTGAACAAGCTTAACAGCATTGGTGTAAGGGAAGCATTTCTGGCTCCAGAATATGACCTTCTTGGATATTTATGAAAAGTTATGACACAAAAAAGAGTTACAGCTAGTTGATGAATGATAAAACTCACGTCCGTTCTTCAGTCAAAGTACACATATGGTGCCCTTCATGATATTCAGTTCACTGATTAGCAATTATCAGTCTTTTCTGTGAAAGGAAGTCCATTCCAAGGTTTTCTGGTTTATCATGGGTGCCTGAGTATAGATTATAGTGTATCCTTAACTATGACCAGATTTATGATGTGAAAATGGGATCATAGACATTCCTTTTAATTCTTTCTTTGGTCGCCGATTATGATCCCCATCATTTTTATCTTTGTGACATATGTTGGCCCTCTGAATTATTAACTATAAATTTGTTTCTCCCATGCAGGAAAATGCATGTCCCTGGTTAAATGATGTTGATGAGGCTGTTAACACTTTTATTTCATCTGCGTCATTGAAAACCAACTTTGAGGAATGTTGTGTTGTTCCTCAAAAACAGTCTGATTTCGGTGGTACTGCACGTAACGATAATGATGGTCATGAAGCACAACCACAACATCCTTCGATGACAACAACCTTATCTTTCCCAAGAGTTACATCCCATGAAATAAACACTCAGGAGAGAGACTATGCAATCTCAAGGTACAACGAGAAGAAGAAAGCAAGAAGGTAGACGCCTCACATTCATGTTTCTTTTTTGTTTAACCAGTATATGTTTCATGCGTGCTGAAGTTCCTATTTCGATATTATTCACTCATGAATGTTTATTGAAAGCACTTTAACTATAATTTTCAACATCAATTAGAGAACTCCTAATAAATTTTGAGGAGGAAGAAATAGGATTAAGTTTAAATGGGTTCACTAAGTTAAGACCAAATTCTGGTGGATGAATTTATACATTCTGATTGATTGCTACCCTTAAGTTGATTCGTAAAGACAAGGATGAAGATAGTTCATTGGCAAGTTCTCTCATGAAGGTTGCTCTCTGTTATATTATATTTCCAGTCGGAGATAATTTTTGAGAAATTTGATGAACCAAGCTTCACTCTGGTTGTTGCAACAGGACTTGGAAATGATTATGTAATACATCAATGAAGTGATGGTTTATGCGAGCTTTATAATCTTCTAATAACATAGACCTGGTTTGCATTTCCTTTTAATTTCCAAATTAACATTCTTCTTCCCCATAAAATAACAGGTACGATAAACAAGTTAGGTATGAATCAAGGAAAGCTCATGCTGAAGGCAGGACAAGAATCAGGGGACGATTTACCAAGACAACTCACCAAGGAACTGGAATACGGTTAGTTAAAACTTGTGTTGGTTCGAGCACAGTAAAGCATTTAATGACACCAAAATATTGCATGTGAAATGAAATGACATCTCTAGTTGTCTGCTTCCTATTAATTTGCTGATTCTTCTTTATGCCTTACATACTTACACTTGTCTTCTGCATTGAACAGGAGACGATACGATTAGCTTCAGGTGTCAATTGGAATTGCTGGGAAATTTTTGCTCTGATTCTATAATGTACTGTATTTACTAATCAAATTGTGAGCCTATACAAAATTTGGAAACATAATCTTTCGTCTGAGATATTATGCATCTAATGGATCTATCGTGGGCAACAGATATATTTGATATCTCAACTTTAGCTTTTATTATAATTTTGTCCTTACTGTTTCAAAATTTTGTGTTATGTCCGTCAGCATTTGTCTTGTTTTCCTGTAACAAGTAGGCATTATTTAGTAAATGGCTTATCAAATATTTTATGGTGAATTGAAAGTATTTAGTTGTTTTACCATGTCAAACCACTTATAATTATATTTGGTAACTAACTTATTAGATTAATATATTGAACCCAATCTGTTGATGTTGAAAACGAAAAGCATTTTCTTTCAGCAGCTAAGAAACTAAGGAATTAAAAGATTATTATATTCAAATTACTCAAAGAGATAGAGATAATAAATTTATTATTTAAATTTAATATTTATAATTTTAATTTTTAAAGTTGAATTAATATCAAATTTGAGTCCAAATATACAAAAAGTTATCATTCCATTATATACCTCTTCCTTTTAATTTTGAAATGATGACATTGACTTTTTTTACTTTATCTAAATTCTTATGAGATGTAAAAAAAATTTAATCATGTCCTTAAAAGTTATTTAATACATGAATAATTAATATTAAATAGTTAATTTTAACCGTTAGATAGATTCAGTTAATATCCAGGGCAATTGCAAATCAGGTTCATAATCTTTTCTCTTCCCTACTTATCGGGAGTTCTCTAATCACAATGTGTAAGAAGTAGAAGTAGAACTATGTATGGAATAACACGTATATTGAGAAACACCAACTAGATTGGTTTACAATTCACTACTAGATAACAAATACTTACGTCTTCAAGTACAACAACAGTCCGGTTGTTCTCATTACACCAAACAAATGATTACACCAGTTTGAGATTCCACCACTAAACTAAAGATTTTAGTCCGTAACCAAATGAATTACGATGGGCCATAATTTAGTTCCTCCAGTCTCTAGGTCAGGGATTTCTTGTGGAGTCTGAAAATAGCAAGCACCACCAGCCAAAGGAGCACAAACGATCCTAAAAGAGACAAGGCAAAAGCGGCTCCCAATTGGTGGCAGAAGCGGTCAACCATATAGCAGACTTTGTTCCAACGCACATGAGAGTTCCCGTAACGGCCAATGACTCCCACAGCAGCCGCCGCTCCGTTGGCTGAGAAGAGCAGTCCCATGACCAGAATGTCTAGTATCACCACCACTACTTTTGCAATGTTTTCTGTGCATAGTGTATAGAGTAGTGATACGATAGCGTAGGTGCATGCGAAGACATTCGACACCAGCAGGAACCTGAGAGATTTTATGGATGCTCATATTAACGACTTAAGGCTTTGTATTTAATTAATTAAAAGACAGTTGATTTGAAAACTCTCTCTATTTCTTGTCAATCTGAGTAGTTATTGTACAGAAACTTGGTAAGTTTGAAGTAGCTGGGGTATGAATGATTCTCCGTAGCAGGTAGTTGACTAGGCTAAAAAAAATTCCCAAGTCAGTAGGCCTAATGTTACACATGAATCATTAAATGCAGTAGCTTCTTCTACCTTCCTAGTTTCCTCAGAGTGAAACCGGTGAAAATAACAACACTGGAAGTAGTTTAGTTTAAGCTGCTGGAGCCCACTACCTGGTGTCGTATAGTTAGTATGGACACAATAAGCACACTCGAATAGCCATTACTCCAACGAAACCTAACACTTCTAGAGGACAATATCTTCTGTTTAATTTTATGGTGTCTTATTTTGTTCCATAAATTTCAGCCATTTATTTATGCAGATCTTGCGTTTATTTATACGGAACTCATACAAAACTCACATAAATAAATGGTTGAGATTTATAGAACTGAATAAGACAATATAAAATTAGAGAAAGAATCTGGACTCCAATTCCAGATACAAAACTTCGATACTGACAAATCCAGTCAGTAAATAAGCATTCGTTATTCATGTTGGTCAATCCAGTGGACATGAACTTGGGTTTTGTACCTATTGTTTTTTGCAGGAGCATAGTAAATCAAAGACCAAGTTGGAAGATAGCTTACACAAGAGCAGACATGTATTGCCACTTAGCAGTGACAGGAATTTGCAAGGGAGGCAATGAACTCATAAGAGTGATAGAAACAGTAGTGGTCTGTTTGTCAACTCCCACTACAATAGAAGCCACCAAGGTTAGGAGCACCACCAGCATTCGTAGTATTACCTCCCCTGTCCTCCCTTTCTTTTCACCGTTATACATTACCTTCTGATCACTGCGACCAACTCCATTGATGTTGAAGGCTTTGTGCCCGTTCTCCATGTCAGTTAATAGATGAGAGAAATATAGCTAGAGCACGGTGTGTAGGTAAGTCTTTTGTATAGAGAAGCGAAGAGGATACATGCACACATATATATACACATATATTTGCTTATTTGTTATATAGGAAGTCGAGCAATTAGGAAGTGTTAGAATCGCTGGAGTGAATTTAAACGTGGATGGGTATGATGGGAAAGTTGGGTGGCAATATTTATGGCGAGTTTGATCCAGCAATAAAGAAGGTAGTGAATTCCATAGGCCAGCCTTCGCATTTGGTTCTGTTTTCCTCAAGAGCCCAATTTTGAGTAGTACAAATACTCAATTATGTATGCCAATGACAATACGTTAAAGTCCATCAACACTTTAAACAAAAGAACAGTGGCCGGTGTCAAGTTCCTGACCCTAGCTGCTGCTTTTATTGGTTAGTTATGTTGGAATTTAACCATTATTGAATCACAAGTATAGTAGAAAACAAAAATTTTTACGAATTGTGAGCAAATCCTAATAATTAAATAAATTTGAATAAAATATAAATCGATTTAGAAATCGTATCTTATTCGTTTTTATGTTGAAAATTTTCTAAAACTTTTTCTAATTGATTAATCATGAACTGTCCAAGTATCTAACTTTTGATGATATCTATAGAGCAATTTCTAAAATATTTTGAGAAGACAAAAAGTACTAGCTTCTAAAAAATTCTTCCCTTTAAATAGAAAAATCATAACATTTTTTATTAAAATTAAATTCTTTAATTATAATTAAAATCAAATTCTAATTAATTTAATTTTAATAAATTAATTACTATTCTTCTTTGTTACACAAATAGAAGCAATTTATATGAAAAAAAGATAGAAAAGTACACAAGAATTTACATTCAAATAAATAAATTCTTTTATTACTATGAGAAGGATGATATAATGAGAAGTATAACCAAAACTATGAAGTATTACCAAAACTATTACCTTAGAAGATACGTATAAAGTTAAATGTCAGAAGTTTAATTAAAATGAAAAATTATTATCAAAGAATGTTAAGGTCACTGATTTTTTATTTCATAAAAATTTGAGATCACTAAAACTCTATTCCATCAAAACGGCTTCATGCTATATAAACATTCACCGAATCTAGTCTACACTTGAACTTCTTTGTGAGTAACGACTCATTAACATGTCAGTTCATCCTCTTGAGTGTGAACCTTTTTCAGCAATATTTTACTAGATTCAATCAATTTCTCAATTTTGTTAAAAACCTACATCCTTTATCATAGCCCCCGTCCGATTATGTTTCACTGACTTTCCATAATCCCTTAGAAGATATTTTCATTCCAGGCATAAGTGAGCAAGTCTTCCTAACTATATCTCCTTGATTGCGTGACAGTCTGTCTCGCTATCCTTGACTATAATGTACTGATTCTTTCTTCTTGACATTATTCTATCCCTTGAACTAGAAATTTTAGCCCTCTTAGAATCTATTCCAGGCTTTTCTAGTATCATCTATAAACTAGTATTACTCATTATTGAATCTGGCGTAATCTTCCTTGAATGTTACCCTAGAATTTTTACCAAGTTAATGAAACTTATAAAAGTCTACCTTCCAATGTTTCTCACCCTTCAATAAGCTCCCTTTATGAAGTTCCATCGTCTCTGGCTCACCAAAATGATTAACCCGTATGTGCCATACCGCAGTCCTTTCTTCCCTAAAGATTGTGACACAACCACTGATCTCATTATTATCGTTCCAATTAAGATATAAATGCCATATTATAATTCCTTAAGTTTCCCATCATCAATAGAAAACTTATACCCTTGTGGTTCAGCCTGGTTCTGGCAGAATTGCACGTTGTCGTTTGGATCCATGGAGTTGGCTGCTTCTGACGAGAGCTCCAGCTTGAAGGTTCCTGCAAAACAAGGAAGGCACGTCGGGGTTGTTTCCCGATTAGCCCCTCCGACGCTCAAGTTAGTCTTTTGGTGAGGGAATGATCGCTGTGAGTAGTGAAAACTAGGGTTATGATCACGTATCTTTATTATGGCCAAGTTATACCTTATATACGGGATGGTTGTTAGGTTTAAGTCTTTACGTATACATGGGAGACTTCCACCTACTAGTGGGCCATGGATGCGCGGACTGGCCCTGGGCCTAGTTTAGCCGGTAGGCGTGAGACCAATCTTTGAGAGATAGACCGATCGGCCCATGGGTCGTTATGACTAGGTTCGAGCCCAGCACGACTGACCCAACCATAAGCCCCACTACTCTTCGAGTCTGAGCAAGGAGAAGGATCGAAGGAGTATACCAAGATCTTGTCGCTCGTCTGTGGAACAGCTCGGAGTAGGCCCGATCGGTTGGATATTAACGTCGTAGCTTATCTATGGGACAGCCCGTAGTAGGTCCGATCGGTCGGGTATCGATGCCTAGTGCGCGACTGCTCGTATTGGGATCGGTCGGCTGAGTGTCCCGATCGGTTGGCATCGACATTTATTGCGTGGCAGCTCGTACCAAGAAAGTTCAGGCAAACATCTGTGTTGAGCGCGTGAAGGTATTTTATTTAATTATTACTGACGACGCATGCTTTCTGACATATTTTCAGAATCTGAAACGAATCGTCTTTGTAACCGTTGTGCAGCTGTCTCGTACGTCCTTTCAGCTGTTGCGCCGCTCCGGATTTTGAACAACCCTAATTCACCTCAGCTCAGATTCTGCCACATGTCTGAGCTTGGTTCGGATTTTCTCCACGCGTCAGACGTTGGTTGGAACGCCTATTCAACCGCTCTTCTATAAATATTCAGCGCCGATGGACTACAGGTTTTCTTCACACTCATTTTGTTCTCCGGCTTTTATTTGCACCTTC
>JAOTIZ010000004.1:9771772-9786242 GCA_027123425.1 Erythroxylum panamense
TTTGTTTTTAGTTTTTATTAGGAATCTCAACCAAACAAGTTTTTGTTTTTAGTTTTTATATTACAAATCTCAACCAAGCAGGTTTTCTTTTTTTTAAGGAAAAAAACATAAACTAAAAACAGGAAACAAAAACCAAAAACAACAACAAAAAAACAAAAGTGGAACCAAACGACCCCTTAGTTTTTCTTTTATTTTCAGAACTTAATGCAATCTTTCTTCGACGTGATCTCCATAATAATTTATTTATTTTGATTTTTTGTTCAAAATCTGGAAAAATGTTGCTTGAGTTTTTATTTTTTATTTTTGGTTTGAAAACTATCAATAGTATATTTTTTACTTTATGTTTCTATTTTTTCATAATCTGATTTATCATCAACTAAATATATATTATTTAATTATTTGATATTAAATTATTAATTATTAATAAGAATTTTTAAATAATATAATATATTTTATTTTAGTGTTTGGAATTACTTTAAATTCATATAATTTCAAATAAAATTTTTAATTAAAATTGTTTATTATCAAGTATATATTAATTTATAAAAATATAGTTATTATATTATTTATTTAAATATAATATAATATATTTTACTGATAATTTGCTAATAAATATTATATAAGATATTAAAATAAATTTAATTAAATAAGTAATTCATAAATTAATTTATCTTTAAGTTTTATTCAATGTGAAGTAATAAAAATATAATCACATTGACATTAATAACCAAATATATTTTTATTTTTGCTTTAAAAAAAACATAAAACATAAAATAAAAACTAACAGCCATAACTGAAAAGCGAAAGTAAACCTAACAATCAAAAGACTACATTCAAGTTCTTGTGTTGTATTAGTCCTTGTTCTTTAATTGTTATCTTAGTCTTTAAAACGTATGAATTAGATTTTATTAAAGACTTTCCTTGTTTATTGTCATTATTTGATCATCAAAATTTGAAAATATGACAAGTAAGGGTCTGTTTGTTTCTATTTATAATTTTAATTTTTAGTTTTTGTTTTTAAATTCAATCAAAAAATTGTTTATTTGAGTTTTTTGGTTTTTATTTTTGGGTTTTGTTTCTTCCAGTTTCTATAATTTACAAAAACCATAAAATCGAATTTTATTTTATATTTCTATTTTTATTTTATAATATAATTTACCATCATTTAAAAATATATTATTTAATAATTTAATATTTAATATTAATAAGTATTATAGATAATTTAATTAAATATTAAATATTTAATTATTTGATATTAATAAATAATAATTATGAGTAATTCAACAAATTTTACAATTATTTCAAATATTAAAATAAAATAATTTTATTTTAGTAACTATTAGTAAATATAATTTAAATTCCAAATATATTTAAAATATATAAAATTTAAATAAATTTTGTTTTGATAATTGAAAAAATAAATATATATGAAAATTAAAATTTCACTGATACTTTATTAACAAATATTATATATTACAATAAAATAAATTTTATTTTAATTTATTCTTATAACAAATAAATTTTCTTTAACTTTTATCTAATATGTAATTATTAGATAGCAACAATTAAACATGTTTTTGTTTTTGTTTAAAAATGTAAACTAAAAACATAAAAATTAAAATTAAAAATGACAACACAAAATAAGTAAAATCAATTAACCCATAATTTAAATAGAATTAAGATATTTAAAAAATATTTTTAATCATCGTATAACGAATAAACTATTAGAAAAAAAATAAAGAAATCAATTACAATTGAACAAAAATGAAGTCTATGTTGACTACAAATTTAAAGTAGAAATACATATGCATGCACGTTACAAATAAAATTTCCAAATTGACGAGGGCAATAACAATATCGCCCTTTAGTCAACCATGAGCATTATTTTGCCTTCGTTTCATAACTCTTGATAATCAATCAATCACATTAAAAATTAAAGTAGACTAATTGGATTACACCTCTCAGTGAAGCGATGATCATATATATCACATTAGAGAGAGATGCTCTGCCTTTTCTCTAGATTCAGCTTAGATTCTCTACACTTGCCTGCTATTCTCCATAACCATTCTCTCCTTGTTGCTTCCTCTTCTCTTTGGCTCTTCCTCTTCCATACTTTTTCATCTTCATTCTCACTGCCACCTCCCTTGGAACCTCCTCTGAGGGCATTCCTGTTTTTTCCTCTATCTTTTTCAACTTTTCCTGCCTTTGTCATCATGCCAGATTTCTCACCCCACAATGCCGAGGAATTCCCGCCGTACCTTCCGAAAACATGGAAGCAAGTGGTAGGGGACACGATCGCTTCTATGCTGTCTTACAAACCACCAACTGAAATTAAGGGGAAACTAATTTTCTATCCAAATCTGACTACGCTTCAAGAAGCTACAATAGTGGGTTTTTTCCTAGACCAGAGACTAGCTTTTCCCCTTATAATGCGTTGGGCAAACAAATTATGGAAAAGCAGAGGTCTTGTTGATGTCTTGCTCTCGGAAGACAGTCTAATCCTCTTCTCCTTCACCTCTATATCTGCAACTAACAGAATATTAGAGGAGGGTCTATGACACTTCGGGAGTTAACCAATATTTCTACAAATCTGGCAACCTGGACTGAAACTTGAAACCATAAAAATCTAGAATCTCCCTATATGGATTAACTTCCATAACGTTTCCCTTAAGTATTGGACGACTTAAGGACTTAGCCAATTAGCTAGCTATATCGGGAAACCTTTGTGTATGGATAAAAACACGACAACTAAGAAAAGAATTGGTTATGCCCGAATCTGTGTTAGTATTGAAGTTTCAAAAGACCTTCCCAATGAAATACCAATCATGAGGCTAGGAGATGGGAATCAGTTATGGAAGGATAACATTGCTATTTCTTATCATTGGAGGCCCCCTACAAAGACTCAATCTTTTATCTGGAGACCCACGGGTAAAATCTTCAAGACGGGTAACTATCAAGAGTTGATGAGTCAAGAGGATGAAAGTCTGTTTGATAGAAATCAAGATCCTGGTAGTTTGAATTTTTTTGTGATTAATAACTGTGATGAGGTAAGAATTGCTTTTGTTACTTTACAAATAGAATCAATGCTGAATAAGGATAGCACTGTTGTAGATCTGGATAATGGTTCTTTGCCTAATTTATGATGTTGTGGAAACTATTACATATAACAAAGCCCCTCCTTGTTTAGAGACCTTATCTATAGTTACTGACCCCCAACGTAAAGAGACCTTACCTGTAGCTACAGACTCCCAGCACAAAGAGACAACTTGCAAAAATGTTTCATCTCAGGATAGTATGGCAATGGCAGAGGATATTTCAAACTCTTCTCAAAACATATCTAAGGACGAAGACAGTGGCAATTCTCATTCACTCTCAAAAAGAAAATCCCAACGAGACAAGGTAAAGGCGTCAAAGCCACCTATAATTTAATATGACTATTTTGGCTTGGAATGTCAGAGGAATGAATTGTCCTTCAAAATTATTAGCTCTAAAGGATTTTGTTTGGAGAGAAAAACCTCTCTTACTTGGACTACTGGAAACAAAAGTAAGGTCGGTGAATTTGAATAAGTTGAATATTTTGGGTCCTTAATGAAGAGTATTTTCAAATCATAGGCATCATGCTTTATGGAAGGATAATTGTATGTTTCAATTCAGAGGAGATTAAGGTGGAACTTCAGGAAGCAACTGAGCAGATTATGCACTTTCACATCTCACTGCTGCAAGGTAATGTCAATCTGAATGTCTCCTTTATTTATGCAAGTAATTTTGAATTTCAATGTAGAGATCTTTGGAACAACATCCGACAAATTAGTGCTACCATGAATAAACCATGGCTTGCATGTAGGGATTTCAACTCCATTCTTTATACAGCTGAAGCTCAGGGTAACATCAGTCTGAGAAATTCCTTAATAGATTTGTGGGACTGTGTTGATCATGTAAGGTTAATTGACCTCAAATTTATTGGCCACTCCTTCACGTGGTCAAACAAGCAAAAGTCTAGTTGGTTCTTTAGGAAAAATCTAGGCAGAGCTCTTGTTGATGATCTTTGGCTTCAACACTTCATTAGCAATATAGCAAATTTTATGGATCCTTTATTTTCGGATCATACACCCATCCTTGTATCTTCTGCTGCTAATCACCATCCCTTTCGATTCAACAACTATCTGGTTAAGAATCTTGGTTTTGCTATTGCTTGCAAGGAAGGAGCTATGTCCAACATTAGAGGGATAAAACAATTCTGTTGTACACAGAAGTTAAAAACTTATTAAGCAAAAGTTGAAACTTCTGAATTCTTCCAAAGGGCCTACTGTTGAAGCTATCAACAATATCAAATTGGAATAGACAAGGGTACAAAATTTTTTATCCTCCAATCCAGAGATTCAATCTCTAATTGATAAGGAGAAACATGCTCTCTCTAATTATCTTCAAGCAATAAGTAATCACTCCTCCCTTTTGCAACAGAGAGTTAGGATGAACTGGTTATAGGATGGGGATAGCTGCACTCAATTTTTCTTCCATTCGACACTATCCAGAAAGAATTGCAACAAAATATTTTCCATAACTTCTCATAATGGCACTGTCATCACGGATCCGAAGGAAATACTTGAAGAAGCATTCAGATTTTTTAGCTTTTCCCTTGGCACCGATGTATTAAAAAATGTTTCAAATGGAGATCTCCAACATTTTAATCTGCAACAAATTTCACATTCATATTTTGCTTTGTTAACCAAGCCAGTAGAGAATAGTGAGATTGAGAAATGTGTCTTTGAAATGAATAGTAAGAAAGGCCCAGGCCCTGATGGATTTAATGGTTACTTTTACCAACATTCTTAGAATATAATTAGTGGGTTTGTTAAGGAAGCCATTCATGGATTCTTCAAAAATGGAGTTCTTCTCAAGTAGATCAACAAAACATTATTG
Organism: Erythroxylum panamense; assembly: GCA_027123425.1. Classification (NCBI taxonomy): domain Eukaryota; kingdom Viridiplantae; phylum Streptophyta; class Magnoliopsida; order Malpighiales; family Erythroxylaceae; genus Erythroxylum; species Erythroxylum panamense. Next base: position 9,776,693 of record JAOTIZ010000004.1, read on the forward strand.
TGCTTGATTCCCAAAGGTTCAAATCCAAAAAGCTTTGTTGATTAATGTCCCATTTCTTGTACAAATTTCCTTTATAAACTCATTTAAAAAATTTTGGCAACTAGATTGAAGAGAGTTCTTGCTCCTTTAATTAATGAAAACCAAAGTACTTTCATGTCGGATAGGTACATCGGAGATAACATACTTATTGTCCAAAAACTATTGAAGGGCTATTTTACTTCTAATAGCCTTCCGAACTGCACAATGAAGATTGACTTCCACAAAGCATTTGATAGTATCGGCTGGAAATTCATACAATTATATGCTGGAAGCTTTTGGATTTCCAAATTAGTTTATCAAGTGGATCATTGAATGTATCGCTTCGGCTTCCTTCTTGGTCCTAGTCAATGGTTCCCCTTCCCAATACTTCAAAGCCAGAAGGGGTCTCAGACAGGGTGATCCCATCTCCCCCTACCTCTTCATACTTGCCATGGAAATCCTTAATGCAATCATAAAGAAGGAGACCACCTCTAACCCCAACTTCAAACACCATTCAAAATGCAAGAAACTTGATCTTACTAATCTTTGTTTTGCAGATGACCTTCTTCTATTTTGTAGGCCTGATTTGGAGTCTATTCGCTCTTATATGCGTTCCCTTAGTGTTTTAAGCATCCTTCTAGTCTTCAAATTAATCTAGACAAAAGCCCTTTCCTTTTATCTAAAGGTGCAACTAACATGGAAAACATAATTACATAGGCAACTGGCATGAGATTGCAAAATCCTCCTCTACTCTACCTTGGTCTTCCAATGTCGACAAATGAGGCCAAATTTTTTAGACTGCCGACCTCTTTTAGATAGGATCCAGAAGAGAGTCAAGTCCTAGGTGAACAAATCTTTTTCTTATGCGGGTAAGTTTCAGCTTATCAAATCCATGCTTAATTCTTTACATGTGTACTGGAGCTCCCATATATTCTTATCTCAAAGCATTATCAAAGAAATTGAAAGAATCCTTGGATCATTCCTATGGAGTCATTCAAATGGTCACCCTGGAGCTGCAAAGATGAAATGGGCTGATATATGTTTTCCGAAACAAGAGGAGGATTGAACATCCTCTCCATTAAAGCTACTAACCATTCTCTCATTCTCAAGGGATTATGGTGAATACTAGAAGGCGAGAAGAGCTTGCGGAAAAAAATGGCTACATGTATACTTCCTTAGGGGGAATAACATATGGGCTATTAAACCAAAAAGTACCCATTCTTTTTTCCTCATTCAATTGTTGAAGTTGCGAAATGCTGTTCACCAGGAGAGCTCATGTGAAATTAAGGATAGTCGTCTGATCTCCTTATGGTTCGACAATTGGTCCAGCAAAGTACCCTTAATACAACTGATGAATATTCCAAGAGCTTCTTCATCCTTTTCTTTAAAAACTCGGATAAACTCTTTTATAGAGGGAAGTGTATGGAATTTTCCTAGAAGTCTAATGCAATTTCAGCTTAACTATCCTCCCATTCTGCAGGAACCTGACATCTTTTTTGGAAAGATATTCCAATTGATAAGCTCACTAACAGAGTCATTTGTGATAACTTACGCAAACATTGATCCACGGTTTCTTGGGCCACTAAGGTATGAAACAATCATTTAACGTCGAGAATATCTTTCATCTACTGGTTAGCTATCCAAAACAAACTTTCTACAATGAATCGAATTCCGTATATCCAAATGGATAACAATTGTCCAATGTGCTCATTGCAATTTGAATCTTGTAATCATCTCCTTTTTTAATGTCATTTTAACAAAGCAATATGGGATTATGTCAGTGCTTCATGTTATTGGACGGATCCAGGAACAACTATCTTAGAGATCACTAATGGCCTCTCAGCGCAATTACCTATCCACATTGTTGTCTTGGGACTTTGTATTTATAGGCTGTGGAGGGAGCGAAATCTTCGACGTTTCAAGCACCAATCATCCACTAAAGAATGCCTGATATCCTTAATATTAGTGAAGATTAGGGAGATAATTATGACTAAAAAGCTACATCAAATATGCAGACCAATTGTACGCTCTTCTTTACCTATTTAAGGATCTACTTGGAAAGCAACTCATGCTATCACATCTTTAGGTGGGCTTGTAAAGGCGCCAATGAACTGATATAATTGCAACAAATTAAGAAATTCCAAAGCTCTAGAGTTCTAGTTCCTTTCGTTGTTCTATTAATATGATCGAGTAGTTACTTTTCTTTGAATTTTTTGTTTCGGTCTCTACCTGGAACATCTTTGTTGTTGTAACTTATCCTTTTTCATTTAATCAATTTTCTTTTTTTTTTTTAAAAAAAGTCTAAGATTATGTGTTGAAATTTGTTGCAAGGCTGTGTTTCCCACAAGCAACTGGTTGTAATTTCTAAAAGCATAAGTCGACCCTAAACATAAGGGGAAGCTAGGTTGGATTATATGTGGTTTGCTTTCTCACTTACGCTATTGGACGAAGCTTGATTATCAGAATTTCTTATCTTCTACATTAATGCACCAAACCTAGTTGTTGATGTCTTTCCACAGGCCTTATGAAGGGTAAACCAAGTAAATATGATGTAACAATGCACGATAGTATAGTTCTCTGCCTCCGAACATTTACGGATTAGAGCTCCTCCCCATGGTGTTTTTGGTACTGCCTTGAGTTTTGTTCAAAGTTGGGTGCGAACAGTTAGGGGTTAAGAGTGATTAATCATTGCAGCCAACAACTTGAAGGAAAAGGCTCTTCCTCTTTTCTTTTTTTGTTAATTTTTTCCCATCAAAGAGCAATCAGTTTTTAGTCTAAATAATTCATTTCCTACTTGAGAATTCACTTTATTCAATAATTAAAAATTAAGATATTCTTAATATAATTATAATTACATATCTAAGTCTAAAATAAACAGTTGACTTATTTGGTCTTTACTTCTCACTTTTGGATAAGCCTCAATCCGCTGTTTGATGAAAGCACCCTTTTCAATCCTCAAAACCCTTTTGTGAGTGATGAGATTGGAAGTTAATTGCCCTTAAATCAATCGAACATGCCTTTTTCTTTTATCTTCTTTTCGCCATCTTGTAGTTATCGCATCAAATAAAATTGGGATATCCGCTTACGAAAACGACATTAATTGGTTTTGATTACGAGCTCGGTCAAATATAAGAAGTGTACGGTCAACAATAAAAAGATAATATTTTGTCCAGTTATCGATATATGTTCATGACTTGATATCAGATTGAAATCGCAAGCATATATCCTGGTTGTTATCAGATTGGATAATTTATTTTAATACACAAACATTTAAGATTAAGCAAGTTGGTGAATGTCACATCCAAAAAACAATTTCCAATCTGATTTTATTAATAATAGTTAAAATATGGTCTAATAAATTACGTACCGAGATCATTATCATTCCAGTTTAAGTAATTTATTTTAACAAGCATTTTTATTTTCTTATATTTTTAGTGATTCTGACATTTTATTTTACTGATTAGGTTATATCTGATTCTTATCGTGGATGAAGAGGACTGAAATCGTGAGAACATCAACATAACCCTTTGAACTTTCAATTGGAGAGGCCATGGAATACAAAAGCCTTATTCATCGACTAGGTCATAGAGGTTACATTCCAGATCAACTCCATCGCACTCGTACAGAAGATAAGACAATCATGGAAAACGCCCACGTCTTTTTTTAGTTACATATCAAATAAGTTCTTTAAATCTTATTTTTGCAAAAAATAATTAAATTTAAAAACTAATTTCGATTGATTATGGACATGTTTGGTAAAGAGCTGATCAGCTATTTTTTAGCTGATCAACTCATCTTAACTTGTTGACTTTAAGAAAAATCTTACTGATTTTCAAGCAGCTCCATATAGCAGCGTTTTCTCCAATCAGCTGGAATTTTTTGGGTAAAATCTTCATTTTGTCCTCATTTAACTCTCTCATGTCTGTGTCTCAAGTCTTGAATTTTCCAGAGTCTTCTCCCTTCTCTTGTTTCTAATCCTGAGCCCGTGTATCTAATCCTGGAATGTTACGTTTGTCCCCATTAAGTTATTATCCTGTTTTTATGCATTGTCTAAATGAATATAGTCAATTACAATGTATTTTGAAATAATCAGTTTCAATTGTCAATGACATGATTTTCTTTTTCCACATTGTTTGACAATCATTATTATTATTATTATTATTATTATTATTATTATATATTCTATGTTTTTATTAAAATTATAAACTTAATTTTTGTAGAATTAAATATCTAAAATCTAAATTTTTATAAGAATATTTATTGACATGCTAAAATATAATATTCATATTTTTATTTTTTTAAATCATGTCCTTATAAGTCATTTTACACTTAAACAATTAATACTAAACAGATAATTTTACCAAACATCTTTAACAAATAGCTAATGCAATTCACTGGTCAAATCAGTTGATATAATCAGCTATCAACTATCAGCTATTAGCTGATTACCAAACAGGGCCTATAAGTATTGAAAAGTACAATACTCCTTTTCAACTATTAACTCAAATTCACTTGGATCAACTCTCTTCTTTGTTTTAACGTGAAAGATAAAATCGCGTATGGAAACTAACCCCCAAGTCTAAAACGCCAAAGTCTGCCCCCTAGTGCCGGCCTGCGACGTCCAATCACCTCGATTTGACACGACCTTTTTCTCTCCCCACCTATCTATTCTATTAGCTTAGCGTGAGGGCTTTATGCACTGCCTGAGCTGCTCCACGTACAACGTAAAGAAAATCTTTACAAAAGCTAAACACACTCTGATATGATTATCATGGAAGAAACAGTTAACTTCTTTTACTTCTCGTACGTACGTGCCAACGCGTAATTTGTTGATTCACCTCCTTAATTCCAGAATAGTTGACTAGTCTACTAATTAGTGGACGCTGCCTTTGGTTATTTAGGACACATGTCATTATCAATGTTAACAATGTGATGATTAAAATCCTGTGATTGGGTGGATTTCGAAGTTTTGTCGATCATCATTGTAAACGTGTGAAATTTCTACCTATTAACTCGGATTTCCCTGGACAAGCGCTAAATGTTGCAAATTTACCTAATCTCAATTGCATTAGGACACGTGGCAAAATGGGTATCGTCTTGGCAATTTGCTTGTCAATCGGAACCGCAAGTTTCGATTTAATTGGATTGACCGACAGTCATATCACGTATAAGTTGTAAACCATTAACATAATTTTTTTTAAAAAAATAGCAAATGGGAAATAATTATTTGTTTAGAAAGTTGCAATTTGAGCCAGTAAGTAGCAAATCAAGACCTTAATGATGATTTGGGAAGAGTTAAACAGAATGCAGAGAGAGATATACGTAAACCAAATCTTGCATCGACATTAACTTTGGATGCCAGGAATTAAGTTGCAGGCAGTCCCAATATAGGCCAACCAAACACGTACTTTTGAAAAAGTGGGGTGATGAGTGGGTGGCTTGAGGATCAAAGCAACACTTCCGTCAGAAACAACGAAGAACCTAAAGCATGGCTGGGTGCAATGGCAGCTTATTTAAGTGACACCTTTCAAGTCATCCCCCAAAGAAACCAGCGATTTGGAAACAAATATCTTATCCTAAGATCGTTGGCTTGATTTCTCCCTAAAAAGCAGAAGCATCATGTTCTGTGGTCAGCCTTTGAACTAAGTTTCTTTCTTTGCAAGCTCGTCCACTAGAAGACAAATTTAGGTTCATGATGCTTTATTCTATTGATTGGATTAGGTTATTAGAATAAAAGATTTTACTGGCGTGGGCATTTCATGATTTCTTAAATCAGTGAACAGATCATAAACCTTAATGGCTTCGACTTTTCTTTCTGTAAATTTTCAGTATTAATATTAATTATTAGCTCAGAATTTCTGCCATTAACACAGAAAAACAAGGTACCATTTTCAAATGCTATCAAATATCAATCCTATTTGAACTTTGCTAATTATTGGGCATCGTCAATCTGTAGGAATCGAGAAGTTTTTATCGTGGGCCTGCACTTCTTTTCTGGTTCATTTATGGCCATTGAGGTCCATATCTCAAGTGATAAAGAAGCCTAAAGCCAATGGCTTGAATTCATCGGTTAAGCTACCGTTGATCACAAATGATTCACTCCATGAGTGGACCACTAGTCCAAGAGCTAATATGTCCAAACATTTTTTTGGCTAAACAGGGGGGACCGATTTTAGTCATGCCCATTCACGAGAGGCTGACACCAGACATTTGATGTCCGAGGTGAAAAGGCCATGTCTTGCCAAGGTTGTATTTAGTGTCAACTTTTGTATGGAGACTTTGATCACTACTGGACTGGCCGTTTTATGGCCTCTTTTGGGTACAACAGTGTCAGGAATCACGCACACCTTTTCCTTTTTTCAATTTTTTCCTGCAATCATTCATCTGGTTGCAATGTAAAAGCATGCAACTTGAGCCTCATCTGTCACACCATGACGTGGGAAATTTGTTTTATCCACAGAACTGGAGATCGACATATTTTTTCCTTCTTATCTTTCTCTTGCATTTTGGTCTTTAGTTTCCGCTGCTGATCCAGGACCAAGTAAATGTACTAGAATGACTCATTTCTGAAACAAATGAAACACTTTCATGTCTTGATAACAATTTCAGTGGCATCCCAGGCGAAATTTCAAAGTAAAATAACAAAGACATTGCTAGAATTCCAGACATTTTTTGGTTATCGATGGGCAAAATTCCAAGGAATAGCAAACAAGTACATAACTATCAAATCATTGTCCTTTTGAGAGCTCCCGATCAACTTCTATCGGTCGTGCTTTCGAAGATCATCAGCTGCCAATATCGTGCCTCTGCAAACTCTGATGTCATTCATGCTTGGGCTATTGAAGGTTTTAGCCCAAGTCTTAGAATGCGAGTTGTTGGGCTGAAGACCAACATTAAACACATAAGTTGTTGAACCACAAACCCTAAGGCTCCAAAAGACGATGTGTACTCGGTCTTTGTATGAGTTGGATACAATTTAAGGCCTTTAACAAATTAGAGCGTCCGACGTGCACGCAACTTCAATTGCAAACATGTTTCTAAAAATAAAAAAGAAAGTCATGCTTAGCCCATTAAAATACTATGTTCACTGTTCAGTGCCAAAATGTCAATCTTCCTACCAAACTACTGGTATTCACTCTTTGATGCATGAACCTAATAGTCATTAGCTACAAGTCATGGTAGACTATCATTAGCTACAAGTCATGGTAGACTAACTTTGGGCGTGATCCAACTACTAAACCACTTGCGGAGACTCCTATCTACATCAATAAACTTTAGGTATCTGTGCATGTTGCACATGAAATTGGTACTCAGGTACACTTTTACACTGGTAGGTGGAAGAAAGGTAGTTAAGAATATGTGGAACTCATATGCTTTCTTGTAAAAGTTGGCAAGTTTTGATACAAAAGCAAGGAAATTCCAAAGCTTCCAACTGAAAAAGCTTGGCTTCAAGATAATAAGATTCGCATTTCTTCATTTGGCGACAACTGTAGTGCCTCTGAGTTTCAGGAGTGCTTGAAACTAGCGATCATGGGACCTGGCGGACCGGGAGGACCTGGAGGGCCCGGTGGGGGTGGAGGACCAGGCGGACCGGGAGGACCTTGGGGAGGACCAGGCGGACAGGGAGGACCTTGGGGAGGAGGACCGGGAGGACCTTGGGGAGGACCCGGTTGGGGTCCAGGGCCGGGCGGACCTTGGGGAGGACCGGGAGGGCCTTGGGGAGGACCTGGAGGTTTTTTTGGAGGGTGTGTTGATGGTATATGCAGCATGGTGTCATCTTTGTAAGTGTTAAAAGCTTCTTCTTATGTTCGTGGGCATAGAGCATATGATTATTATTAATGGGTTATGCTTGGATGTTGCAGGTTTTACTGCCTATGCTGTTGTTGGTTGCTGCAAGATTGCTTTGGTGGGGGTTATGGTCCTCCTGGCCCTGGTGGACCTCCACCACCTTTCTGAGCCTCAGCCTCTTCTGCTTGGTATCTAGTCATAGTGACTTCGTCTTCTTCGTTTTCACATTTTATTCTTACAGAAAAGGATATTTTTGTGAGTTCTGCGCAAATGGTTGTCATATTTCTCCATGTTCATTCCATATTACTGAAATCTGCATGTGTTTTATGATTACAACTCGTATCCAACTTAGCCATAGAAACAGCCTCACTGTGCCAAACACACAAGCTATCTTGTTAATGTTATCCGTAAAGAATGGATCAATCATTTTGAGCAAAAACCAAACTTCAATACGGCCTCATGTATCCTCATCACGATCTATAGTAGCAGCCAAGTCACTAATTTCATCCACGTCTCACCCGAGACCTAGCTTTTAGCAAGAAGTTTAAAGAAAATTCATCTGGGTCAATACAAATTTGCGTCATTTGATTAAACAAGTAATCAAAATATCAAATATAACTTAACTTCCGTCAAATTATTATTGTTGTTGTTATTAATTAAAAAAGTCAGCAGATAAGGGGGAAATAAACTGTTGGCGTAGCTGCGAATGAGCATGTCTCAGAAAATTTTTTTTTGGTTGAGCTGAGCCATATGATAAAAAACTCGGTAGGCAAAAGGAATATCACTCTACGGTGGTACCGCCGCAAAGCATAGGAGTTTCTCTAAGATAATGGGATGGTTTGATAGACCTAAAGCCATGGCCTAAGCGTGAATTTGCACATTTTTCCAAAACGGAAAGTCACCAGTAATGCAGCATTTTGGTTTTTTTTTCTTCTTTTTCTTTTCGAAATCACTTGTTCTAATAATTAAATAAATAATTTGCATGTCACATAAAAACCAATTTAGGAATATATTTTATATAAAAATAAGAATTTGGATATGAAACTATTAAAGAATGAAAATCGAACTAATCATCTACTGAAAATTGCCAATTAAAAGATTGCATCTTCTATAAAAGAATTATTATATCTAACTTCCAACATAAGGATCAAATATGAGATAATTTGGTTGAGTCAACCAACTGTTACGTAGCGTATGGTTATTGTATCTGTTAGTAGAGACAGATAACAAAACACAAAAATCTTGTGCTTCGCAGTGTTTGGTTATTGATCCAACTTATTTTTGTTATATCTCCGGATGATAAGAACAAAATTTTTTTGTTCCTTCTACAACCGAAGGATAAAATTTCTTGTTCCCGTCTTCGAAACAAAACATATAAGCAACTTCCAAAAATACCCCTCCCAAAGTGTTATAAATTTTCTACTTATTATTATTATTATCATTATTATTATCATTATCATCATCATCATCATTATTAATTTTATTATACAAAATTAATTATCTTATTATTATTATTATTATAAATTTTGCACTTATTATTATTATTAATTTTATTATACGAAATTTATTATTATTATTATTATTATTAATCATTATGATAAATTTTGTACTTATTATTATTATTATTGTTGTTGTTATTGTTGTTGTTGTTGTTGTTATTATTATTATTATTATTATTATTATTATTATTATTAATTATTATAAATTTTGTACTTATTATTATTATTATTATTATTATTATTAC
>JAOTIZ010000004.1:9800558-9813216 GCA_027123425.1 Erythroxylum panamense
TTAATATAGTAAATACTAGTGAATTTATTATTATTATTATCCTCTTAAATTATATCTAAATATATGATAGATTTTTTGGATATTTCAGGTTCAGGTTTAAACCTATAACCGCAAGTTAGAAACCTGAACCTGAACCTGAACCATAAACCTGATTTTTTAGGTTCGGTTCGAATCGAACCTGAACTCAGGTTCGGTTAACCTTATTTACAGGTTCGGTTCATGCGGTTCAGGTCCGGTTCACAGGTTCGTGGATTTTTTTGAACACCCCTAGTTATCATATATTTTTTATATATTTAACAAAATTTCTGTAAATTTATTTTTTGACTTACAGTCATTGTCAATAATATTAAATTAATTTTTGAGAATATGATATTAATATTTAATATTGATTTCAATTTTTTACTATATTGTAATTAATTTTAATTATATTGCAATTAATATAATTATATATGGTAATTAATATAAGACATATTAATGTATAGATAATAATTGTAATTAGTATAATGATTTATGAATGTATAGATAATAGATAAATTTTCTCATATCTTAGTTATTATATCATTCTATTTAATCATAATTCTTTATTTATTATATATAAATTCTATATTGTTATATAGAATTTATATATTATATATAATTTCTATAATATATAGAGTGTAATATATGGAATAGGGTTTGGCGACGAAAATAAAGTTCACATTTTCGGGACGAATTTTGTATTCGTCGCCAAAGGTGAAGCCAAAACTATGTCATTTTATGAAATTGAAAACCTAATTACCTAAAAAAGGACATAAATTAAAAACAATCTACCACCAAAAGAGTTTCCAGATGCTTCCTAATTAGGGTTGAACCATCGAAGGCAATCTTCTTGCTTAATTCAAATTTATGAATATCATATTTCTCTCTGAAATCTGATAAAAATCTAAAAAATAGTTAAGATTTTCAATCTCCATTTACATTTAAAGTTTAAACTAAGAAACTTGAATTAAACTAACAAAAGGATAAAATAAAAAGTAAAAAGGAGTGAGAAAAGTTTAAGAAAATAATAAAATTGTACTTAATATTCCACTATTATTTGCATCTATTTGTTCAACAAATATCAAATAAGTAAGGAGGTTTTCTTGTGAGTGTTTAGCTTTATCAACTTACTAGAATGGTCTTCCATTCCACGAAAGACACCTTAATATTTGAGGATGTTGATTTAACATCTCCTTGAAAATGGATTGGTGTTTGATATGATAATTGCCTCTATATTGGAGAAACTTACTGTAATAATCCAAATTTTTGTTAAATTACTCGTAATGGACTCTAATAAGGAAAAAATGCCTAGAAAAGTATAAATTGAGTTTAAGAAAGCTTAAGTTCATTTCTTTCTTAAATCCTTTTCCTTATAGATTCTCCTAACTTCTGACACTCATACCTTCACCATTTGACCATCATTTTTGGTGATCTAGGGCTCTACGAAAAGCTCTCAGGATGTTTTAGAAAATTCCTCAACTTATTTCATCAAAAACAATCCAGATTTGGAGGAATCATGACTGAAAATTTCGATTCATTTAGGTAAGTCATATATCCCCTATTTTTAGTCATTTTTGGGAGAAACTAACACCACCATTATGTTTAACAACCCTAAAAATGTAGGAAAGGGGAGAAACGTGACACTAGTTGACCATTTTACCAGTGAATATAAATAGGTCACCTTTGAGCTTTAATCCTTTGATTGTCACAAACCGAAAGGAATTTCAATGCAAGACTAGTGCCATTAGATTCTTGGAGGTTAATCCGTCATTTTTGGGTAGGTGGTGATGATCACTGCCTCTTTGGTGCCGACACGTGTACCTCACACTCCAATGACGGTGATGATTTTTCAACCAACCCAAAAATGATTGGAATAATTTTAAAATTTTCCAAATGTTATGCGGATCAATTTTCATAAAATCAATGCATTGAAATTCTTCATAGTTTGTGAAATAAAAATTTAGAAAGAGTTATGCTCTTATAGATATGCATGAAATTGTTTAGATTGAGTTATTGTTGACTGAAATTGAGAATATTTAGATGTATTGAGTATAAATAAGAGTGTATGAGTTAGAAATTGGTGTACTTGAATTGTGAATTAGATTATTATAGATTTTGCGATATAAATGTGAACTCAATTAGGCACTGAAATGTAGTTTGGAGACCTAAATTGAGATGTGGTTACTAGTAGATATATAAGTGTATTTTTATTGTAGAAATGATCATTCTTTCGGAAGGAGGATGTCTGTTTTATAGGGAAAACTCTGCTGAATTTTTAGCAAGCTCCTCGTAAAATATGACATTGTCATTTTTTAAAATAGAAAATAGAGCTCCTTAGTATTGAGTCATGGTCTTATTCTCGAGGTATCTAAATTTGATTTAGGTTTTAAATCATAATGATCATTCTTATTTTTCTTTCTATAGATCAATCAGGAGTAGACCTTCCACTTCGAGACATTAAGTTTGGCTAGAAGAAGTTCATTCTACCTGTGAGTTAATATTCATAGTTATGAGCATGCATTAGAACTCATTCTCATATTCCATCATAAAAATCACCACCATTATCATATACACAAATGATATTTATACATATGAATTGACACATGTATATATATTTTGTGGTGTAATGTTATGCTTATCTTGATATGTGATGATGTGGAGGATTGTTGTGGTATGAGCTACTTGGTGGGCGTCATCAGGCTATGCGCACAGTGAGTCAATTGGTTAGGTATGGATTTAGGTTAGTATTTGATCCATTGATTGAGATACGAGACGGTTGGGATAGTTCGATCGAGCTTGCTTCGGACGCTAATCGATATATGGTACATAATATGGTGGTGTGATTGTGGCAGTTCGGTTAAGCTTGTTCTCGGATGATAATCATATCATAATGAGGCTGTGGCATTTTGGTTGAGTGTGACTCTCAGACGACAGTCCACTACATTTGGACCAAGTGACCCGTGTGGAACAATAGAGTCTGTATAACTATAGTATATGGGTAAGGGGTATGTCATAGGGTCATTCGTCAGTCCTCCACTATTATTTGTGATTTGTGATTATGATGGTTATGTGACATTATATTGATATGGGAAATGCATACATGTTTACGAATAAAATCATTATGTTATGAAATTTTGCATTTATAAACGTAATACATTATAAATATATACAGATATATGTATCATTTGAAATCCTCAAGAGTGTATAACATAACTATAGTATTAATTCAATCAGCGAGGTCTGACTCCCCTCAACTATTTTTCAAGATCTTCTTTTCAAATCTCTTTTAACAGGGTACTTCATCGGTCGTCTTCCCCTTCGGTAACTTGGTGACCTTTAAATCTAGAGCCACAGTAGTCTTGTATATATTGAAATTTCCCTTGTATTAACTATCTTAAATTTGTAGCATATTAAGTATTGTATATTGTTAGAATTGTTTGATTATTATTAATATGAGTTTGTTTATTTTGAAATCTTATCTTTATTATGGATATAGGGATTTGACGATATTTTAAACTTACTAAGGGTCTAGTAAACCTTGAATTTATTGTTCCTTTAGCACCGACCACGGTCCAAGGTTAGGTCGTGACAATTATAACTTATTTTTAAAGGAATATTTTTTTATAACTTCAATGAGAGCTTGCTTGAGCAACTCTAGATATAAACTTCTCGATTAATGGATTATCACCATCATTCAGTTTTTTATAATGAGAACCTTAAGCTAAAATTATTACTATTATCCTATAATTGCAATAAATTACACATTTTTGGTGAGGTTATTGAAGTAAACACATCATTAATTTCAATCGAAGAAGCTATTCTTAATTTAAACTTGAATTTCAGAAGAAACAAAGGTAAGGGTAGGGGGAGCTAACAATATAATATATAATTTTTATTATTTTTAGTAACAAGTTTAGAAATATGATATTCATAAATCTAGAGAAATATGATATTCAATAAGTTATAAACTCAACTTCAACCAATTATATTAACTTACTAACGGTGAGTGGCAAACATGGAATGTGCTTGTGCAGCAGTTTTGGGATGGTTCAAAAATTAAGTTCCGATGATCTTTGCTTCTTTTGTTAATACTTTGCTAATTGCATATAGTTTCATATAATTTATCGTTTCCTTATTAAATTGTACACTCTGCTTCTATATGGATTATAGAAGATTACTTGCTTTGTTTTTATTGTCTTTTCACAATAAAAATATTAACGTGGAGGCTAGTTTTCGATGATGGAAATAAGCTACGATTGGAGGAATGTAGCAAAATTCTCCCTAATGAATAACAAACTGATGAACAACAAATCTACTCATCAAAGTCAAATTACTGCTTGCCTCCAGTGGCTGGTCTTCTTCTTCAAAGTTTTTACTATCATCTGAATTACCTCACTTTCTTTATTATTCATTTTTTATTAGGAAGCTATTAGATGAATGTCTGATTGTATGTACTATATGTTGTGTAAAGCTTTCTCAAATCTTAGAGAGAACATAGATGAAAATGAAGGTAGTGGAGATGTCTCGAGGGTCAAGATTAGGGAAAATAGTTGATTTGTAATAGTTGTTGATTTAAAAAACTATGTCTATTCATTGAGTCGATGATGGAGTCATTCAATCGGGTATGCATGAGTTCAAATTTGTGTTACTTATACCGTTTGATTTAGCTTTTTAATTTCTATACTGTTTGTTCCTTAGATGAAACTTATGGTACGTGCGGTTCATATAATTTAGTGATCTATACTGCATTTGGAAAATCATTCACTATATCTTTTACTAGCTTAGTTAAAGCTAAGAAGTTATTGGAAGAGGGTGTTAATAACCCAACTATTGGGGGAGGTCTCTCATTGTTTCAATTAATGCCTTCAAACATGTAAGGAGCATTCTTAGGAATCAAGGCATATGGAACTCCTTTACGTTATCTACCAAGTCTTATGTCGCTTGGAATCTGGAAAATAATTATTTCTTTTTCTTTTCGAAAGAATAGGCATGAAACTTTATTTATTGTTTATCTGCAAGAATTGTTAAACTTTTAATTAGAATCCTGTATTACTTACCATATATCATTATATTATATTAATTACTATATATCAATATTTATTATTTTCTCTAAGAATCATATATCATTATATTACAAACTTCATATTAAAACTATTTGAAAATTTTGTGACACCATATAAAATTATCAAATCATATAATGTAAAAGAGAAAAATACAAAGTATAAATCAATGCAATATTAATTAATTTTGAGTTTATACTTTCATACATTATTGAAATAATTTGACATTTTTGTTAACTAAATTTATTTTTACACTTACAATCATTGTCAATAATATTAAATTTGATTTTTCTCAATATGATGTTCAGTCTCAAAATGATCAAGTTAAAGTTAGTCAATTCATAATTATAAATAAGAGACTTATTTTTTTATTTAAGCTTTTGATGAAGATTTAAAACAATTGTCACCAAAAGTCTTGCTTTTCACGATGATTTAAAAAGTCATCGTTAAAGGGCAACAAACCATGGCAAAAGGATGAGCCTTTTACAACAATTCCAAGAAAACATCACCAAGGGCTTGTAATTAGTGATAGTTTTGTAAAATGTCATAAAACAAAAAGGATTTGGCGATGAAAACAACAAACTGTAACAAGAGGATGAGCCTTTTGCAATGATTCCAAGAAAGCTTCGCCAAAGGCTTGTAATTAGCAACACTTTTGTAAATTGTTGTAAAACATAAAGGCTTTAGCAATGTTTTTAGAAGTCGTCACTAAAAACTGACTTTTAGAATCGTCGCAAAAAAAGTAGAAAATAAAAAACTTAATTTTTTTTGTAGTAAGTATCGGTATAGTATTGTATTAGAACCAAATTTAATAATAGACTAACACCAGTACCAATATAGTATTTGCCCAAGTATTCCAATAGTTTCATTCCTATCTATACCACTTAGGTCAAGCCCCTAATGATTCTCGAGCGTTTTAATCCAATAAACGAATTGCATCAGCCTTAACAGATGAAAGGACTACTTCCATTGCTAATATCAAGTTACTCGTGGCCAGCCATTTACCGCTTAGTGCGAGCTCCCGTGACGAGTCCGGATTAGTCGAACACTCACGTGATGGCGGAAACCGGATGGTTTATACCAAAAAAAAAAAAAGATCAAAAAAGGTTACGTTCAGTTCAAAATAACATTCTACAAAATAACAAAGAGCCAAAGGGCCAAAAGAGTAATAAGCAAATGCTTAGATATTCGTTGACCTTAAAAGCATTTTCAAGTTTCAACAGTACAAACAAGGTCGAGCGTGCATGGAAAGCAATAATGGCCTTACAGAAACCTATTGGTAGGATAACAAGCAACTCTAGATTAGGTTTAAAGCAACTTTAGAATAGGTTTATTATGTCAACCACAACGCAAAAGGTACTGCTCATACTTCAAGAAGTTCTATTTACATGAGAAAAAAGTTTTGATAACCAAAACCAGAGGGATAAAGAACAACAAAAAAGCATAACATAATAACCCAAAGAATGAAGGTGTACATAACGTGGAAGACTTAACTGAACTGACATACAACTGGAGATGACCACAATAGACGAGAAAGATTGACCACATGTAAGGCTTCTTCGACTAAAAAACCAACGGGAGAATGGATGAAAACCACAAAGAGTTGAAGACGAAGATGGCTTCCTCTTTGGCTTTAAAATTGAAACAAAAATGATGTCGATAGTAAAAAAAATCAATAAATGTCTTCATACTCTTCAAATATTAACGAAAACGATATCATTTGTTATTGAAAAGATGACGTTGTCTTTGTTAATATTTAAAGAGTATGCAAACATTTTGTGTGACGATTTCAAAAATATTTGTCGACGAAATAAGAGAAACAACACAAATGTTTTGAGCATTTTGTGACAAATGAAGAGAAACGTCGCCAATGGTCTTAACATTTGGCGATGAATTCATAGACATGTCATCAAAAGGTCAACATTTTGGGACAAATTCATAGAATTGTCGCCAAAAGATCAAACATTTGGTGACGAATTCAAAGAAACGTTGCCCAATGTTATCATATGTTTTTATGTATTTAACAAACTTTTTGTAAATTTATTTTTATACTTACAATCATTGTCAATAATATTAAATTGATTTTTACAAATATGAAATTAATATGTAATATTGATTTCCATTTTTTACTATATTGTAACTATTTTTTAATTATATTGCAACTAACATTTATTATATATGATAATTAATATAATGAAATATTAATGTATAGATAAAAAATATAATTAGTATAATGATTTATGAATGTATAGATAATATATAAATTTTCTGATATCTTAGTTATCATATTATTCTATTTAATAACAATTCTCTATTTATTATATATAAATTCTATACTGTTATATAGAATTTATATATTATATATAATTTCTATAATATATAGAGTGTAATAAATAGGAATAGATTTTGGCGATGAATTATAAAATTGCTACAAAAGTTTTACATTTTGGTGACGATTTTTGTATTCATCGCCAAAGGTGAAGCCAAAATTACGTCATTTTATGAAATTAAAAACCTAATTACCTAAACCGAAGACATAAATTGAAAACAATCCCCTACTGAAAGAGTCTCCAGATGCTTCCTAATGAAGGTTGAATCATTAAAGGTGATCTTCTTCTCCTAGATGGTGGTTCCTCTATCTTGTTTCTTACCTTTTCTTCCTTCTTTTACCTTTGGTCGTTATTTTGCAATAGGTAGGCATTAGCTTTCTCTTGGAGGAGTCAGAGATTACTCCTATATCAGATGAAAGCTAACCTCGAGGTATGAAATTATTTGATTCTTTTGTATAAACTTAGTGTTTTCTTACTTAATCCAAATTTATGAATATCATATTTCTCTCTGATATCTGATCAAAAATATAAAAATAATTGATATTTTTAATCTTAACATATCCATTTATATTTAAAGTTTAAACTAAGAAACTTGAATCAAACTAATAAAAGGATAAAATAAAAAGTAAAAAGGAGTGAGAGAAGTGTAAGTAAATAATAAAAATGTACTGAATATTCCACTACTTTCTTTATCTATTTTTCAAGGAATATCAAATAAGTAAGGAACTTATAGAATCATGTTGAAGGTTTTCTTGTGAGTGTTTAGCTTTATCAACTTACTGGAATGATCTTCCATTCCACAAAAGATACCTTAATATTTGAGGATGTTAATTTAACATCTCCATAAAAATGGAATGGTGTTTGATATGGTGATTGCCTATATATTGGAGAAACTTATAGCTTATTTTTAAAGTACTATTTTTTATAACTTTAATGAGAGCTTGCCTGAGGACCTCTATATATGAACTACTCGATTAATGATTCATCACCATCATTCATTTTTTTACAATGAGAACCGTAAGCTCAATAAATTACACATTTTTGGTGAGTTTATTAGTAAACACATCATTAATTTCAATTGAAGAAACTAACCTTAATTTAAACTTGAATTTAAAAAGAAACAAAGGTAAAGGGGGAGCTAACAATATTTTATTTATTTATATATATATATATATATATATATATTATTTTTAGTAACAATTTCAAAAATATGATATTCATAAATCTAAAGAAATATGATATTCAAAAAGTTATAGTAGTTATTATTGATATTCATAATAACTACCACTACCACCATTACCACTACCACCACCATTACTATCACTACTATTACTACTACCACCACTACCACCACTACTACTATTACCACCACCACTGCTATTAGTATTATTATTATTATTATTATTATTATTATTATTACTACTACTACTACTACTACTACTACTAATATTTATTTTTATAATTTTTACTTTTATTTTGATTTATTTTATTATTTTATTTTATAAATTAGTTTTAGTTATTATTATTTTTTCTCCTTCATGTGGGTCATTTGAAAATCACCTTTCTACTAATTAGGGATAAGATTGCGTACTATTGAACCTTCTCAGATCCCATGTTAGTGGGATTTTTATTGGCTTTTGTTCTCCAATACCAATATAAATCATTGGTATAATATTAGAGCTCTTAAAGTATATTATTAGACAAGTATGAAATCTAAAAAATGTAAAGTCTATTGACCCCATTATATACGAGTGGGGGATGTTGGAATAATTTGAGAAATTTAGAATGAATCCCACTTCTCCTATTAATTTTAAATTTAGGTATATCCTATCATAAGTCAACTTCTCCAATTAATTTTCAATACTTATCCTAAATAAAAAATTATAAAAATGGATGACATATAATTTTAATAAAAATATTTTTGTTAAATATAAATCATAAAAATTTTCGAAGATGTTAACTTTCTCTAAAATATTTCGAGAGAAAAAGATAACATATTCTTGAAGAAAGATTCACGAAATCTTTCTAAAGAGAAATAAAAATTATTATTAATTTAAATTTAAAATACTTTTAATCCGTTAAATATATCTTAATAAACACTTATATGATTAACAATACTTACAAATAAATTATCAAGATTATCTGTCATGACCCAACTTTGGATCATGACCGACACTAAAGGAACAGTAAACTTAAGGTTTACTAGACCCTTAGCAAGCCTAAAAGGCCACAAATCCCTATATTCATAGTAAAGATGAGATTTCAAAATGATCAAACTCATGCTGATAATTATCAAATAGTTTTTACAATATACAACACTCAATGTGCTACAATATTAAGATAGTTAATCTAATGAAAATCCAATATATACAAGACTATTATAGCTTTAGAATCAAAGGTCACCAACAAATATACATCGAATCACCAGAGAGAAAAAAGACCAACAAAGTACCATGTTTAAAGAGATCTGAAAACAAGATCCTAAAAAAATAGATGAGGGGAGTCAGACCTTGCTAAATGAATTAATACTATGGTTATATATATATATATTGGAATCACCAAAGAGAGAAAAGACCAAAAAAGTACCCTGTTAAAAGAGATATGAAAAGAAGATTCTGAAAAAAAATAGTTTAGGAGAGTCAGATCTTGCTGAGTGAATTAATACTATGTTATACTCTCCTAAGGATTTCAATGCATACATTTCCCATAACAATATGACAGACCCCTTACCTAATTATCACAATCACAAATAATAGTGGAGGACTGATGAACGACCCTATGACAGACCCCTTACCCATAAACTATAGCCACAGGGGCTCTCTTGTTCCACACGGATCACTTGGTCCAATGTAGTGGATTGTTGTTTGAGAGTCATCCTCAATTAAACCACCACAACCTCACTACGACATGATTGTTATTCGAGAGCAAGCTTGATCGAACCTCCACAATTATGTTACCACTTATGTACCATATATTGATTGGCGTCCAAGAGCAAGCTTGACTGAACTGCCCTAACCACGTCATATCTAAATCAATAGACCCAATACTAACCCAAATCTATTCCAAACTAATGACCCATTATGTGCACAACCTAGTGACACCCACCAAGTAACTCATACTATAACAATCCTCCACGTTATCACATAACAAGACAATCATAGCAATGCACAACAAAAATATGTGTACATGTATCAATCCATATGTATGAATGTCATGTGTGCATGTGAAAATGATGGTGATTTCCATGATGAATATGAAATTCTAATGCATTTTTATAACCATGAATACTAACTCACTGGTAGAATGCACTTTTTTGTGCCGAACCTAGTGTCTTGAAGTGGAGGGTTCAGCTCCTAATTGATCTATAGAAAGAAAAGTTAGAATGACCATTAGGATTTCGAACCTAAACTAATTTTAGACACTCTGAGAATAAGACCATGATTTAATATTAAAGTGCTCTATCACATTTTACGAGGAGCCTATTGTAAATTTCGATAGAGTTTTTCCTATAAAACGAACATCTCCTTTCGAAAGAAAGGTTACTTCTGCAATAAAAAGACATTTCTATTATCACCAGTAATCACAGCTCAATTTGAGCCTCCAAACTACATGTCCATGCCTAATTAAGTCCACATTTACATCGCGAAAATTCATAACAAATCTAATCATAATTCAAACATACTAATTTCTAACCCATACACACTCATTTATACTCAATACGCCAATATATTCTCAATTCTAATCAAGAACAACTCAATTTAATCAATTTCATGCATTTTTATAAGTAGAGATGTCAAAACTAATATGAACCACTGGGCCCGGTTTGATTTTGGCCTGGGTTGACCGGGCCATGGCTCGACCCTCCAACCCATCTGTTACTTCAAAATGACATAGTTTTGTCAAAAACAATGTCGTTTTTGAAGTTTTCTATAATATATATATATGACAGGCCATGGGCCACATTGACATCTTTATTTATAATATCATAACCTTTTTAAATTTTTTTCTTACAAACTATGAAGAATTTCAATATGTTGCTTTAATAAAAATTAATCTACATAATATTTGAGAATTTTCAAATTTATTTTTGACAATTTTTGGATTGGTCAAAAAATCACCACCTTCAATAGAGCGTGGGGTACACGTGCCGACGCCGAAGGGGCAGTGATCTTCACCGCCTATCTAAAAATGACGAGCTTACCTCCAGGAATCCAAAGACACTAGTCTCATGTCAAAACTTTTCCCAGTTTGTGCGTTTCGAGGGTTTAAAGCTCAAAGGTAACCCATTTTTGTTCACCAGCAAAATAGCCCAATTAATGTCAGGTTTCCCACCTTTCCTACATTTTTAGGACTGTTAGACACGATGGTAGTGTTAGTTTCACCATTAAAAAATGACTAAAATAGGAGATTGGTGACTTAAATAAAATGTTTTTCCATTTTGGTTTTTTTTCATTTCTAATATTTCCAATTATGGTATCTTCTTCCAGTATTCATTCTTAAGTCTCTTTTTTTCCCTATTCTTAGTTGGGTCTTCTTGTTTTTAGGATGTCATTATATATAAGCAAAATAAGTTAAGAAAAATGTGTATAAATTAGTGTTTCTTTAGGAAGCTTATAAGTATGCCTTCTAAAGATCGTTTAACACCTAAGGAAGAGAAGGAAAATGTGATCTTTCATTCTTAGGCAATGAAATAATAATTTAAGAAGATCAAGGTAACGGATAATGATGTAAGAGAGTCTAAAAGTCATGAAAAGAAAAAAGTGAGACCAAGAATTCTAAAGGATAGGGTTCAAATAGAAAAAAGGGAGAAAAAAGTTTCAAAAGAAGAGGAGTGAGTATCATAAGAAATAAAAACAAACAAGTGACCTTATATACAAAGGGAAGAAATACTAAGAGTGCTTGCAATGCTAATGAATTTTACTTTGATTGTCTGAAATTTGTTTACTACATGAGAATGAAAAATGCTATCTAAAGGTTAATAAATGGAATAGGTGTTGATATTTTATACCTGACGATTGGTTTTGGGTACATATGAAATAAAAAAAGAAAGGTAAAACCTTTTAAGGAGAGAGAAAATGATGCAATGATAATAAGTACTTAGATTCTTGATCACATTAATGGCCTGTTTGGTTCAAGGAATGGAATAGACAGGGAATAGAATAGTTATTCTTAAGAATAGAAAAGATGAGGAATATGATAGAATGAGTATTACTTTGTTTGGTTTAAAGAATGGAATAGATAAAGAATTTC
>JAOTIZ010000004.1:9853212-9871371 GCA_027123425.1 Erythroxylum panamense
AATGTTATAATACTAATAATAATAACAATAATAATAATAATAATAATAAAACAAAACATAAATATGTTATAACTAATTATAACTAATAATAATAAAACAAAACATAAATAATGGTTGGGTGAAGGAGGAGACAGGGACAAGCGTCCCTATCCTTCCTTTTTGGGAGAGACAAAAAAGCTTGTCTCTGTTTACCGGAGACGGTTGACAGAAATTCAGAGACAGCAACCAAACATGTTAGGGAGACGAGATTTTTCTGTTTCGTCTGCTACCAAACACGGGGTAAGGGTTGGGAATGTTTTATTTTTGGGGTTAGGGATTTGAATTAACATTAACCTAAAAGGTTAGGGATTTGAATTAACATTAACCTAACACCATTTAACTTATTATTAATTAACACTAATCATAATTAATTTAAGATAATTAGGAATTATTATAAAATTAAATTTAAAAACAATTTTAAGTTTTTAAAATTATATATATATGACCTATATTGTCACGTGGCATACACATGGCTGTAGGG
The DNA here is from genome assembly GCA_027123425.1 of Erythroxylum panamense. Classification (NCBI taxonomy): domain Eukaryota; kingdom Viridiplantae; phylum Streptophyta; class Magnoliopsida; order Malpighiales; family Erythroxylaceae; genus Erythroxylum; species Erythroxylum panamense. Next base: position 9,853,733 of record JAOTIZ010000004.1, read on the forward strand.
TCCATTTAATAATTAAAAAAGAATAAATATATGCTACATCAATGATAATGTAGCACTTAGCAAACGAAAACTTAATTCTATTTAAATTTCCATCCATTTAGAGTACATTTTGAATATTTTTAAAATGATAGGATTCGAATTGAATATTCTAAAACATTAGGGTTTATTTTGTTTTTGTATTTTGATAAAAATGTTGAGATTTAAAATACAATTTTATTCTCTTAAAATATGACAAATATGATTATTTTGCTTAAAGATTTATTGTCAGACATTGTACTAAGTACCTGAGGAATATGGAGGAAGTGTGGCTTGAAAAGCTCAAAATGGCTTGGGAATTTGGTCCAACTTAAAAACTATAAAATTTAAAGCTAAGTTTATCAAACTTTAGGTTAAAATCAAGCTCAAGAGAGAAAGATTGGCTTAGCCTAAACTAAACAAAATGATGTCATTTTAGTATAATTTACTAAAATATTTTTGATAATTACAAAATTTATTAACCAATAATGTCATTCTAACCTCAATCTGATTTGACTGTTAAAAAATAAAATTGATCCAAATTGGATCGACATGTTACTATCTCTACTTCTCCATCCATAAATGCACCTAAAAAATTATTTAGCTTTGAAAAGTTACATAAGAGACTAAATAAGGACTAAGAAAGTAGGAATACATGCATATATGTCTTGAAATGATAAGACTAACAATTTGAGACATATTTGCCGTCAGGAACGGATTCAGAAATTTTTTTGAGTAGGGGCAAAATTTTATTTTTAATGGGGGCAAAATTTTAATAAGGGCAAAAATTTATTTTTAATGGGGGCAAAATTTTAATGGGAGCAAAATTTTATAATTTTTATGGGATCAAAAACTAAAATAATAATTTTTTTCATGTGAGAATTTTTAGTAGCTCCGTCCCTGTTTGACATAGTAAGAGCCCACATATGCAGTCTAGGATTTGTTGACTCTTATAAAATGAACATATGCTAATCTGAATATGTTTTGGAAGTTTCTTTTGTTTAAAGCTATATAAATTTTAATATAGGAAAATTACGGCAGGATATGATCTCATGTGTAATGGAATAATTATGAGACTTTTTGTATGATTTCTCAAAAGTCAAGATCACTTAAATTCTATAATATCATTATCACATAAAATGTAATAAAGCATTAATCATAATTTGTATCTTATTCTAAAGCTTAATCTTTTTTTTTTATGTTTCCCTTAAGTTGTTTACGAAATTAACTCATTGCAACTTCCATAATCACCCAAGTTTTCGGTCTCTAACAGTATTCACATAATGTGTTAAGGGAACTCTACAATTATTGTAGAGAATGTTAGATAAAAATTGCTAGCTCTCTTGGAACCTAAAAGTTTTTGATATTTTCGTAATTTAATTAAAATCAAATTCTGATTTCAATTAAAATTTAATTAGAATTACAATTAATTCTAATTAAATATTAATTATTATCAAATAATATCCAATATCTCATATCAGTCTTTATTCATTAAATATATCATATTTATTAATAAATTTCTCAAACTTTACAATCAAATCTAACTTTATTAAAAATCCTTTTATCACTTTAAACTTATTCTTTTTGTGTAACTCATTTGGTCCTTAAATACATTGGTAATGGATATAAATCATAACCTTAATTCATATTTAGAGTTAGATAAATTAAACTCCTTTAACTCATTTTTAATTCTATAATTAAATAATTTATGTATATAGATCAAGATTGACATTTAGCAATGCATCATGATCACCTAAATATTTAATAATGTCAAAGTAGTTTAAATAATTTAAGAATGTCAAAGTGGTTTAAATAATCTTTTGTATATGATTTTTTTTGTATAATTCAATTCTTTTATCATATGTTTTGATTAGACACAGAGAATGAAAATAATATCTATTCTAATTGATTCTAATCATGTTAGTTCTCCATCATCAGTAATTGATTCAATTAATAACATTTGAAACTATTTTCAAAGTGTCATTCTACATTAACTAAGGATTTTACAAATCAATAATAATCGAGAATAGTAGAATATTCTCTTTAATCACTTTAAAGTGATGAATCCTATATTGATCACTCAATTATCTCGATATAGTTTATGATATCTAATGATTATCGATTGAGCTACCCTTAATTAGAATAGATAAGAAGTATCAAAATATAGCAATCCTTATACGAGATACTTTGGAAATCTCAGGTCAATTGATCACTTATACTATCATCAAAATGAGAATTTTCATATACATAAAAGTAATGTTCCAAATGAAATGCTCACATGAGGTTGGTCCAGTAAACTTGCTCTCTAACATGTACCTATGTGTTTGCTTAAATATCTCTATACTTTAGTTTACAAGATTGAATACTTCCTTCATAAGGAAAAACATAACATTTTATGTAAAAGCAAATTCATAGTAATGTTTGTCATTTTCAATCATTCAAAACAAATATTACACAACAAACAAGTTTTCTTTCTCACAAACATTGCAGGTCTTCCTAGCCCTAGGGAGCATAAGAGGTAATAAGGTAGTATTTGAGAATGGAACATCTCACCCCTTTGACATACTAATCTTTTGTACGAGCTTTAAAAGACCTACATATAAGTGGTTAAAGGTATTTGAAGAAATTAAAAGTAAAATTGGAAAACTATTTTCATGAATTATAGTAAAATTTAAATACCTTTAACTTTTGGGATATATTTATATATGCAACATGATTAGCTTTTAAATGAAGATAGGAATTCAAAAACAAATTACCTTAACCACAAGAAAGGTAAAAGGGACTTGTATTACGTTTGATTGTCAAGGAGAGGATTATATGGAGCTAATATTGAGGATAACAACATAGCTAATGATATCAAGTCTTATTTACGACATGATATTTTTACTAAAAGCACCTTCCTAACTTAGTCTTTGTAATGGCATATCTAGGATTTTAAATGGTAATATGTATAAATAATAGTATAACATATTGCTATTATTTTATTTTTATCTGGGATTTCATATTATACGTGTTAAATGAAATATACGTACTATATCAATTATATAATCATTAAATTTTATATAAATTATCAATTATTCCCAAAAATTTAAATATTATAAAAGCGAATGCATAATCATATTTGAGATAAGTACATTTTAAAGTACTTCATACTTTTTGGCAATTTTAGATCCCGTGAAACTTCCACTCAGTTTAGAATCACATCTACCCAATTTAGGAAAATGATAAAATTATAAATGAATAATCAAATGCTCAAATATAAATAATTAATTTATTACATATTCAATTCCTAACTTATTTATCCTAATCCATTGGTCATTACAATTTTATGTAGCTGGGGGAGTGATTCATTTTCACAAACCAAAATTACTAGTTGTATTTACTTTTTTTTGGTTGCCCACGAAGTGTCCTAGGAGGGTTCCAACTATGAGAAGGCACCTTTAAGCCCTCCACTCCCAGACTAATCCTCGCTTGAGCCGGGTAGGTCCCTTGCGGGAAGCAAAGCTCTGGCCTTAAGTTTTAAAAGGCTGCATACATGAGGACGGTTAGAACCCGTGACCTCACTTAAGCCAGGAGAGCCTCTTACCAACTTACCTGCGCCCTGGGGTTAGTTGTATTTACTTTTCATTCTCAAATGGACATGAATAGCAGCCATCAATTTGAGTTACCTTCTTTAACTAATATTCAATCATCAAACAATATTCTTAAAGAGTAAAGGATGTGTTGTAGTAGTTTAAAGGCTATGATTTATATTTCTCACAAACTCAATAACCAAGGAAGAAAGTTATACAAGCACCCAATGGGAAAAATAAATGATTGTTTGTATTTTAAATAGGTGAATACTAAAAATAATGTAAATGACCAAGTTGTAGTTTTTAAGCAAGTTACGGAAATTGAGAGTTCGAAAGCATAATTAAAGGGTAAAGAAGATGTGAAAGTTATGTTAGTGTAATAATTTTCTAGTTTGGAATGTAAGATTGTTAACAAAGAAAAGGTGATGGAGAAACTGATCATTGAAAACTATGAACTAAATCTCACATTATCAAAGAGAGAAGTATCAATAGTGTGATAGTGCTAGGATTGCTTACATGTTCAATTGTTGCAAACTTTAATGTAATTGTCTAGTGTATTTGGTAATCGAAAATAAAAGCTTTGCCTAGTTTGAGCATATATGTAAGTTCTATATTAAAAAAAAAGTTTCTATTGTTTTATAAGCTTAGTGATTAGGTGCAAGTTTATTTTAGAAGGTTATTGTACCTATTGCATTGTGAATATTGTAATATATATTTTCGTTCTTTAATGAACATTTTACGTTAAACGTACTCCTCTAAACTTATGCTATATTATAATCCATAAATCTAAAAAACACATATTACAATGAAGCAACAAAATAAGTCCAAAATATGACAACATAATTAATTACAATCAGATCACATACGTCTAGAGGGTATCTGATATGATTTAAATGATATGATTCCAACAACAATATATAATGTTAAAATTTAAATGGTAAACACTACCAATTAGATTTTTTTAATCCATTTCCTCCTTAGATCTAGGTAATCTCACTTATTTTCTCCAATTATTTGAACTCTTACTACGTAATGCCTCATTATGGGTTGTACTACTATCTTAAGTAGAATTGAAGTTATGCTTAGTTATTATTTTAAATTCTTGCTTTGATTGTGAGCATGACATTATTTTTATCATGTTGGTTTGTGTGTGAACTTAGACCTTAAGGTTTTTGTGTTGTTTGATAGCTTAGTTACGTATTCTTCTTTAATACTTGAGCTCACTTCCTTACAAATGCTAAGAATATGTAGTATAAATACATCCGCACCTTATAAATCAAGCTGCATTAAATTTTATTTTCCAAGTTACTACCATGTAATAATATATTTCCTGAAATTTCTCCACATGTGACTTTAATTCCTCCTTTTGCTCTCATTATTTCTTGTCTTCTAATAACATTTTAAGCTTCTATATATAGTGTACTTTGTCTTCTAATTCTGTCTCTCCCTCCTTTTCCTATGCTTACATTCTAGCTTTATTACTTATGACCTTTACTTTTTAATATTGGGTTGATTACTTCTGTCAATATTCTAATCTTTAGTGGTTGATATTTTTTGGTCCACCTCTCTTTCTCTATAATGAAATACTACAAAAAAAAAATCTCTTTTTTTTAAAGGAATTGTTGTTCACTTCAATTAATTTCAAATAAGTCATATATTGCTCAAATCGATAAATAGAACTGAGGTTATAATTAAAGCCGCTAGTGAAAAACCAAAGTCCCTCGTAATATTGAATTATAGATATGTAAAAAGTTTTGGCACCGAACAACACGACTAAAGTTTCCATTAAAGAAAGATATAAATCTATTGAATCTTGTGAAACCATTTCATAGAAGTTCATAACTGATCAAATCTTCTAGATTGAGCTTTTAGTAATATAAGCAACTGATTGCATATTTACAATGCATTCTATTTACATTCCCATACCTATAGCCCTATGTCCTTTTCTTTAAATTAACTATAAATCTATCATCAAAGCAAAAGACTTACAACCCTAGGCTTCTACTGGACTTCGGCATTCATAACCTTAATATGAATTTTGGTGCTTCCAACTTCTTGATGTAACACGTAACATGAGCCTTAGTTATATATCTCATATCAAACAGGAAAGAAAAATAACGAAGAAATGTGAAAAATACCTTATTTCGGTTCCATAATGTTCAGAGGAGTTTTCCAAGACTAAAATGAGCTCGAATTCACTGACACCTTCACTAAATCTACCACCGGGACGTAGTCAATATCTTTCTATGGTTTTCTCAAAAAATGAACATCTGAATGGGTCAGAGTAACTTTACGTTTATGAATAAATTGAGCAACTATAGGAGACTTTAATATCTTTATATAGCTTCCATATAAGAATTCCCCATCAAATGCCCGACATGGGTTGGTTCACACTGATCGAAATTCATTTTCCTCCTGAGCTTCGACCTATTAACTTAGATCATTTATTGAGTCACTTTATTATCTTTATCCGAATTAAATTACTTAACTTAACCAATAAATTATTGAAAAAATTGAAAAATGCAATTAATTGTTGTTCACGAAGTGAGAAAATATCTAACATTTAATCCTAGGGAAAATATCACCATCATTATTAAACATCAATTTCTTTTTTCTACCCAATTCCTAGTTTTTAACTTCGCTTCTATATCCTCAAACATATTGATGATAGACTTTCTCCATCCAAATGTCTCAGTTATGTTTCTTACGCGCAATCTCATATTTAGGTAGTGTGCTTATAAAGGCTTTAACAGATGCGTGTGATCCTTATCCACCAATTTTTGATATGCATCAATATATAAAGCCTTTATTTCCTCTTTGCATGCTTTTAATCATACTCAGTCGTGAAATTTGTTTCCTTCCAAAATAATACCTAGTAAGTACATCTCTTATGATCTCCATTGGCTTAAATATGACTTTTATACCTCCCGTGCTTTGCACACTAAACCATTACTTTCAAAGCCTTTCCTAGACTAAGATATTGGTCATTGATGAAGCTCCACCCATTTCCATCAACCCCCACAAACATATTTAAAAACTAGTTCCAACAATCATAATTCTCGCCTTTCACCACTGCTGACAATAAAGCACAACCTAAGAACATCTTCGAAAAGCCTGCGTCCAATCCAATTATCTTCAATCAACCTTGTACAAACCAAAGTCTCAGTCCTCCAAATCCCATATTAAACATCTCAGATGCCTTTCTAAACTTGTCTCAATCTTGAATCTCTCTCCTTTATTTTTTCCTAAACAACTAGTCATATAGCCACAACATTGCATAATTTTGGTTCATGGAACTCCTCAATATTTTTATTACTTTCTTTATTTCCCTATAACACATCACTTTTGTAATACTAATGGCAAACGTTTCAGCTAAATCAATAATCATCTCCTTCACATTCCAAGATGAATTTCTTCCAAACCTCTTTAAATATTCTTTTTGAAGTCATGTGGAGTTCACTTGCCTACTCCTTACGTCCCTATCGCAAGTGTAGTTAGGATGATAAACTCACCAGCTATGAATGTTTTATCTTCTCCTTTTCAACTGCTAAAACTTCTACAGCTATCCAATTCATTTCCCTTTGACTGTTATCTTTGTCTTTATAGGTTACATACAAAATTATATTCAACCAATTGAATTGGCACAATCAGTTCAGCTACGAGCCGTATCAGACTCTTAAACGAAGGAGCATTATACGTTCAAGGACAGTGAATTGTTTTCAACGGAACTATTTTAAAGTTTTAGTATATATATTGACGGCTAGTGGCAGTATAGAAGAATAGTTACATTTCTATAAATCTTTTTTTATGGAATGAAAATCTTACTGTCATCTTTCACTACAAATTTGTTAAAATTATAAACTTACAAATCCACTATAGGATTCATATTCCACATCATTGATTTATTTCTTTCTGCTTCCGCGTGATTCTTTATTGCTGCAATGGCCCCAAGTACTCTGACATATGCCTAAGATAACCCACACTCCCTTGTCCCATACGACCATAGAGTGAAATTCTGAAACGAATTACTTCTTAAAGGGAGGGGGGAAGAGAATCCAATACCACTATTGTGCCTGAGGGACCTGCATGATGTCCCCGCACCCCAGAGACTCAACAGTTCAGTATTGAAACTTCACTCAAAATTGTAAATAATATTAATGTTTATTCACATCCAGCAATAAATCACATTCCCTTGTCACAGATCATTACATCCAACCAGGATGACTGCATAAGTTTCGAGTTCAACTCTGCTATCCCTCTGTCAAGAATTGCATTGAAATTGGTTAGGAATTATCTGACGAACACCACCATCCTAAACCCAATAATACACGATGCGACGGCCGGGTGGTGAAGTAGATTGCATGTGAGACGCGGAGATGTCAAGTGGCAAAATATCATGTTCCCCGGAAAATTTGCATAAGCCCACGAGTGATGAATTGGATAGGCTTTGGACTGGAGACATGCTTATCCATCAGAAATGGTGTCTAAAGTGGAGATTTAAGGTCTCAAATTTTAGGTGTTTAAGTCCAAAGAAGGCCATCAAAGCCTATTTCTAGACTTGAAACAGGACTGTCATTGAACTCCTGATCCAAACCATGGACGTCTCCTAATGAATCCACATATGGCTCCACTAGGTCAGGGGATCGTTCGGATGGTATCCCATAATCACCAAGAATCTGAGATGACGCAGAAATTGCGATTTCCCTCTCCAAAACAGCAAGATAATTGTCTTCGAATTCAAAAACTAAATATTTGTCCTTGCTTGCTGGTGATGAACACAACTAAGAACAGTGAGAAAGAGATTGTATAGTATGCAAAATACGGGAATGAGATCGCTCCACTTACAATCAACGAGGTGTGTTAGGTGATGGATGCTTTTTATTCGGGTTCCATTGAGCCTTAAAACCTGTAATCATCATCCGTGATTATTTGTGACTTGATTGGGAAACAGGCTTATAAAAGCTTAAAGTATTAACTGACAACTTGCCTGCTGATTTCCCATATCCTCGTAGCCAATGTTGGCTTCATTTGCTAAGACCTATCATCAGCAAGGAAATTAGCACAGGGTCATTCTTTAGCAAAGATGATACATGCGAAAAATATTTCCCACCATAACTATCAGAAGATGAACTAGTTGCAAGTCCAGAGAAGAAATTACATGATGGGTAGAAAGGTAGAAAGTTTACCTGTGATAGGATGACAATTTGTTCTCCTTTGAATCTTGCTAGAGAGTAACGTGCTTTTGTTAATAGTTTCAGCTGAGCAGAGGATACAGATAGATTTAGAAAACTATCTTGATCAGAAAGGATGAGTTCAAAGTCGTGGTAGAAAGAGAAGATGTTCCCTTGAGGGCAGTACTTACCCCAATAGAGTCTTCACATTCCTCCCTATTGGCAAACCGAAAACGAGAAATAGAGCCAAATAACCTCAGAGTTAGCCAGTTAAACGGACCAAAAAGTTCATGTACCAAAATGTATTATGGATTTTTACGGACACTATTGAGCAGTGGGCACAAGGAAGCATTACATACTCTATCAGGGGTTCTGAAAGAGGAGTAAACACCAATCCAGCAACAATTATATAAGAAGGCTGACCACCATCAATGTGATAAGGAACCTTGAAAGCAAGAGAAAAATATAGAAACTAGTTAACATATAAATGTAAAAGAAAGAGGAAATGCTTTAATGACCGAAGTCATCCAAAGTTTTTCAATGGCATACCAAATGCACTCTTGGGTTTAGAAATACTTTAACTGTCATGAAAATCCCTGCTCTGATAATACCAAGCTCTGCTACCTCACCAGCAAATCTGTAGAAAAACATTACATAATTTTGAAATATTTAAAGATAGGCCATCAGCTAATTTCACAAAAGTTACTCATATCTGATAGCACATTCCACTTCAAAAGGTGGGGATTATAGAGAAAAGAACTATCTTATTAGGCACAAGTATGATGTATTTAAACCACACAAACCAACACAATTAACTGGACCAAAATACCATTATATCAAAAGATATAGTGAAATTCTAATTCCAATAATGACAGAGAATAAGACTCTTTACTTTTGACTGATAAGATAACGAAATGCAATGCGCTCATTTGATCGGAATGGCACTGTTCCTTCACATCCAACATGAACACCATCAAAGCTCATGATCACATCCCCCTAACAGGAAAACAACTGCCATTGTTACTGAAAAATGATAAACACGGTTGTTCCACCATTTCAATTTATCCATTGTTACTGGAAAATGATAAACACGGTGGTTCCACCATTTGAAGTTATCTTATGGTTGATTAACTCGTTATCCAGGATAGCAACATGTATTACACAATTGCATGTAACACATCAGTGGTTGATGATATAGAAAAAGATTACATTTCTTGCCTGAAATGGGGTCAGGGACCGTAAATTGTTAAAAGACCAGCCTACTCTCAGTCGCTGACCATGATGGACTACTATGGTGCATTTTCCATGTGACAAACAACATTACTGAATCCTTTCTTCTACAACTAAATTTTCCTTTTTGCTCATATTTCTTCTCCATCTTTCTCAGTGTACTAACAGATTATCTTTAATATCGTTTGTAATTTACGTAAAGAGACATGGGACAATGAGGTCACTGATACTCACTTAAACTTAACTGCAATTAGAACTTTCCTCAAGTTGACCATATAAGAATATCAAATCAAGAAGGTTTTGAATAGCCAATTAGCTAGTATACCTCTTTTAAGACCTTGCTTGCATCAGAGGTTGGTTCAACCCTCCTAACTAGCACACCCTATACAAACCAAAGTTTGTAGTTGATTTAATTGGGATATAAAAATGGGTCTTAAATAATTTTGATCACAAATGAGATAAGTATAAGCATGGAATAAAAATCATTCAATTAAATGTAGAATAACATATGACGGAACAAATTCTTATGCAAACAACAGATATTAGCTCCCAAGTACAAGACCTAGTGAAACTTCATAAATTTAAACACAAGATTAAATCCCTATGAATGATTGGATTCCCGATGTCAAGTCCGAATGAATTTAAGAAACTGAAAGGTAAGAAATTTCCATGATCAATTTCATCTCCACTAAAATCACCATCTGCACCACATGTACCCAAGTCTGTTCTCCACCTTGTTCCCCACAACTAAGAATTTCCTTGTATCTACCTTCCAGCTACTTTATCATTGATCAGCTCAGCTTCCTTGTTTTTAACCAAGTAATAGTCCCAGACTATATTCATTTTCAACTCTCTCGTTTAGCCTCACACAAGCCATTTCAAGCCTTACCAATGCCATAAGATACATGACTTTAACATGAATTATTATTATTTATAAATCACAAACCTGAAAATCATCAGTAAAGGTCAAGTACACTACCTGAAACAAGGTCATAGTTTAGATCCAGCAAAGAAGAACAAACAGATATACCTCATTGGACAGTACTTTTAAGCATGCACGAAGAGCTGGATTCTCCAACTTCTGCAGTAATACGCCTAGACATGGGAAGCCTGGAAGTCAATGTAAAAAGAATAGCAGATCAAAATGTATGGTGAAGATTCACAACAAAATGAAGCAAAATCAGAAATACCAATATAGTTGTGCGTTGGAATAAATAGATTAAAAAAACGTAAAAATATATTATACTCTGTTCTGTGGACTAATGTGAATACATCCAAAGGCATGTTTTATCCAAGTTCATAAGCAACAAGCAGATACTCCCACTGACATAGGAAAATAAGTAATCATGATAGAAACTAGGTCTAAGCAAAGTTTAAAGAATCATAAAAAAGAGATGTAGTAGCAAGGTAACTTGTAATATGGATACATTGCGGGAAGGACCTACTACTTGCAAAGAGGAGTGTTTTATTAGGAGTCTATAAGAGGAGTATTTTATTTTTAGTAGGAGTCTATTATTTCTGCACTAATTTCTGTTGTAGTTATGTTAACAAAAACAATTTGAATAGGAGTCTTTCTAAGTGTCCTAAAATAGCTTGAATAGGAGTTTTTCTATGAGTTCTAGTTTAGGTGGAACTTTTATGTTTCTTTGCCTATATAAGGCTATTACGTTATGCAATAAAGTAAGGAAGAAGTTATGATAAAAATTAGCTAACTAGGAGTAGAGTAATTTAGCCCAATCTCGGCAAACCTTGTCTTTGACAAATGTTGTTAGTTTTTCGTCACCAAAAATAGGTTTTGCAAGGAAGGGAACCAATGTAAATAAGGGGAAAGAGATTAACTTTCTTAAGAATCATCCTTGGACTCGATCCCAAGCACAGGCACATAACAATTCAGTATCAAAGCAGGAGTTCATGGACGAAACAGGCAATTCAGCCGCAGAGCGATCTTCGGTAGATTGACAGATGGATCAAAGGATACGGGCATTAGAAATGGGGCAGCAAGAATTGAAGGGTCAATATGCAGAGCTTATCCGCATGCTTGCAAGGTTGGAAGGTGCAAAAGCGAGCGAGTATTAGGCAGCATCACCACCACCAGGGGAGGACAAGACTCATGGGGGCAGCGGACAAGAATGGTGCCTAAATATACTAAGATGGAATTTCCAACGAACAATGGCCTAATGGAGCTGTTGGTTTGGCTTCACAGGTGTGAGCAGTTTTTCCTAAGTCAACAAACATCGAAGGAGGAGAAGGTAAGATTGGCTACCTTTCATTTAATCGGGCAGCCCCAATTGTGGTTCTTTCAACCTGAACAAGAAGAACTAGGGATGCATTGGTACTCTTTCAAAAGCCATTGTAATATGAGATTCAACCCTCACCTTAGTAACAACCCTGTAGGAGAATGGGCAAACCTCAAACAGACGGGGAGCGTAGAAGAATATCAACCCCAATTCCAAACACTATTGGCTCAAACCATAAGGCTACCACGAGATCTACAAGTAAATCTATTCACAACTAGATTGGTAGAACGACTGCGAATCGAGGTGGAGATGCAATATCCTATTAATCTTATCTGCGATGAACTTAGCAAGAGTACGTTAAAGAAAATTGCAATGTATGCAGATGCAATACATCCAAAGGGTAAGAGACAGTCGAAACACCACCCTATGGCTATCTTCACAACTGGACAGTCGTTTTAACAGCACCAACGCAAGTACAGCCACACCTTTAGGAAGTAAGGTAAACCCGAGGGCTAAAACAACAACCTCCAATATGGCAAGTACTATGTGCCCGATGGGAAGGCGCGTAACCATAGCGGAAATGGCTGAAAGAAGAGAGAAGGGGTTGTGTTACAACTGTGACAAGACTTATTCGGTGGGGCACAAATGTAAGCGACTATTTCAGATTGAGGTGGCAAATTCTAAGGAAGAAGGGGAGGAACCAGTAGAGAGAGAACCTGAGATATCTTTGCATACCATCACTGGCATAACCTAAGTTCGAGCTTGAGGGCAAGCTCGATGTCGAAAAGGGGAGTTTGGATGCATTGTGGGAAGGACCTACTACTTAAAAAGAGGAGTGTTTTATTAAGAGTCTACTAGAGGAGTGTTTTATTAGGAGTCTATCAGAGGAGTATTTTATTTTTAGTAGGAGTCTATTATTTCTGCACTAATTCCTGTTATAGTTATGTTAATAAAAACAATTTGAATAGGAGTATTTCTAAGAGTCCTAAAACAACTTGAATACGAGTTTTTCTGAGTCCCGGTTTAGGTGGAATTTTTATGTTTCTTTGGCTATATAAGGAAGAAGTTATAATAAAAATTAGGTCATTAGGAGTAGAGTAATTTAGCCCAATCTCAGCAGACCTTGTCTTAACAAGTGTTGCCAGTTTTTCATCACCAAAAATAAGTTCTACAAGGAAGGGAACCAACGTAAATAAGGGGAAAGAGATTAACTTTCTTGAGAATTGTCCTTGGACTCGATCCTAAGTACGGGCACATAACAACTTGCTTTCACTAGGAACTCCACTTTGACTACTGTAACTACGTCACAAATTAAACTTCCTAGCTATAAAGAAAAACTTCCATTGATGCGAGGTTAAGAAGAATCGCCATGTTATAGAAAATGTAGCATACAGCAACTTGAAGGTAGTTTTTCTTGAGACCAGTTGAACGTTGATATTAACACTAGAATATTAACAAAACTACCAGAACTAGTTTAGACTTAAAAAAACTTCTCTCTCAGAACGGCAATGTACATAGTTCAAACTTCTAAGGGTTCCACAAGCAAATGAACAATGAAAATACGAACAATTGTAAATAATCAGAGAACCTCACCAGTATATTTTCCATTCCTCTCATAGTCATTCAGAAAATGAGATACAACTGTTGTGGGAATAACATATCCAATGTTCTCAGCCTCTTCAGATCTGTAAACCTAAAAAGACTGTCGCGTAAAAACAAAGTGGAAAATGACAGACAATTGTGTACGAGCACAGCAAGCATGTGGAAAATAGCACAAAAGAATCCTATCTTCATACCTATAAGCAAGTAAAAAAGGGTAAATATCTGGATCGGGCCATATAGAAAAAATATTTCAGACCAAGAAAATGATTTAACACCTGAAATGCCACCCCAATGCACTCTCCCTGATCATTGAATGCAGGACCACCACTGTTACCTAAAATCTAGCAAGTATAAGCACTGGCTATCACAATGATATGAAATAAAGCCTTAATAAAAACAGGAAAAAAAACACTAGACAGAAAGAGAAGGAGCACTATATAAGTGGTCCACGCTGAAAAAATAACAAATGTAATTGGGAAAATTGCAATGAAAGCAAAAGTTAGCAGAAAAGTTACCGGGATTTATTGCGGCATCAATTTGAATACCCAACAGATCAGATGATCCGTGAGCATACGAAGTAACCTGAAAATTTAAGGTTGCAACTTCGTACTATAAATTGATCTACAAAAAGATTTCTCAAGAACAACTGAAGACATCAAACTGACACTAATTCACTGCTTATCAGAATTCGTTCAACTAATCACAAAGTTATACCTCTATCCGTGATACAACTCCCTTTGTCACTGAAATGGTGTCTCCTCCAAGAGGATATCCTACAACAGTTACTGCATCCTAACCATATAAAAAGTTACACAAAAAGCATATCAAAACCATAAATACAAGACAAAGTATCAATGTTGATTTTTAGAACAACCAAAAGACATACCTCCACAGAAATGCACTATAAATACATCACATATCTAATTCCAACAGACATCCACATAAATAAAGAAACAGGTTGCAGTGTCACTTTTTCCTCAAGAAAAAAATATTGGTTTAGATATATTGTAATTAGGGGATTCTTCATAATTTTTAGACACATTTCATATGATGATCCAGAGTTGATGAGTACATAACTTTTAAATGCCATAACAAATATCATTTTCATTTCACAAGTTAGAAAGTCCAAGCGAAACATAATAGGTGCAGCTGAGAATGCAAAAGAAGAGGATTGAAAGACAAGAAAATACAACACAATGACACCATAATAAGTACAAGCTACAATTACAACCTGCAGACGTGGCAAGCGTCCAAGCTTAAGTGGTTCTGCTTCTTCCCAAAACTCCTTATGTTCCACTGAGAGCAAAGCTATATCACAATCCACGCCTCTAGCTAGTACCTGTTAATTAAATCACGAAGACAAGTCAGCTGCAAGATCCAATGCCAATTCCCCATAAGCATAAACAATCTCCGACCTAGCAATTTAGGCATGCAACGATTACATGCTTCAGTAAACAAGGATCAAAATGACTTTTCCCTCCAGTTTCCAGCCACATTGAGACATTAGTGGAAGACAAAACTAAAAAACAACATTTAAGCTTAATATTCACAAAGTAACTAGCACATATATTGTAATGATCAAGGATCTAGTAGAATAAAAGTACCTTAGCAACATATTTTTTATCATCTCCCCTTCTTTTTACTTTGACCTGCATTTAAATGTAAAATGAAAAAAAAAAAAAAGCAAATTTCATGTCTTTAACAACACTTATAAAAGAGGCCAGGCAAAGCTTCAACATAACATAAAATGTTGACTAAAATAGGAAGCGTTATATATTGCCACTTTCATATACATGCTCCTATAGGAAGCGTTATATATTGCCGCTATCATATACATGCTCCCTAATTCATCAAATCAAACATACGATGAGCTAATTCTGACAAAATAAACCCAATTTCCATGTTACCTTACTTGGAAATACAGATGCTCATACTTGAGAGAAATTTGAAAAGTTTGGGGACTGTTATTATATGTGAGTCTATCATATCAATAGTACTGTGTCCTTAATTTTGAGAAAAGATAACCTGTGTATCATGTTCAACGCAATGAGCATTTGTTAAGAGCTTTCCATCTCCAATCATAAAAGCACTGGGAAAAAAAACACAATACAAGAATGAGTACAAGTAAAAAGTCAACTAGAAACTTGCCAAAATTTGCAGAGTAGAACAGAAATTGAATACCATCGCCCACATTCCCACACAAAATACAAAATCAGCAACGAGAAAATCCACAAATTTACTAAAGAACCACGCTGCTCACCTCCCAGTGCTTGTGTATTGCCTTTGTTTTTGCCAAGGAAGCGAATAATCTGGTGCAGTATGAGTGCAATAAACCTATACAAATTGAAAGAAGGAAAAAAGTCATATTACCACAAAAAAGCAAGTACAAGAAGAATGAACTAAAGCTAACAATTCATTGTCAAATATAACATTCATCAGTACAATTTCTACCTTGACAACCGCATTTAAAAAAGCCGCCTCTTGAAGATTCCCTGCTTCGACCTGAAAAGAAAAAGAAGGAAACAAACGATATAAACTGCCAAATCAAAATAAGCAAGCAACGCGAAAGCAGAATTACCAAACTCTCCTTCGAATCAAACTGAAGCTCCTCCTTCTCTTTTCTTTGTATCCCAAACGCCGTCCCTTGCGACTTTCCATCGCCATATAGATATGAATTATCATCTTTTGCTTTTCTCTGATACTTCTTCTGCGGAGCCCCACCTTTGGCGGCTTTTGGAGCGAGTGAGACTAAGGACCGGTGCGTCGGAACGTGACGGATCAACTTGACGGCTGAGGTGAGGCCGGAGAAGCAGCAACTGGCTATTGCGATGGCCATGCTACGGCCGACAGTAAACCTTCAGTAACTGCTTATCCTAAGCCAAAAATTGGATGAAGTCAGGGATTAGTTTTGGCGCCTCAGTTATTTTGACCAATAGGAATCGTCGGATTGTTCTCAGAAATAATGACCCAGGTAGTCCGTTCAAAAGTTAGTCATTTCACTTCTGGGAACCAAACGTCCTCGTTTTAAACATTAGCATCTCCACATGGGATGTACATAGTCCATTTTTTGCTCATGTCTAAGGATGACAGCGGATTGAATCGAATTAGATATCTAATTTAGATTGAGTCGAGTTGAAAGTTGAATTAAAATTAAGTTGAACTTACGCTTTGTTTAGTTACTGTTTTCAATATGCAGATATGAAACGAGATAAAAATTTAGAGACGGAATAGAATAAAAAATGAAGACAATAAGGTGTTTAGTTGTAATGGATAAAACAGATAAAATTGTCTCCATCTCGAGGACAGAAATGTGTTTGGTTGCAATTGACAGAACATAAAAACAATGTCAATAACTAAAATATCCCTGCAATATAATATGATTGGAAATATGTAATTCATCGATTATTTTATAACGAATGATTTGTATTAGTAAAAAAATAAATAATAATAATAATAATAATAATAATAATAATAGAAGAAGAAGAGGAAGAAAATTAATAATGATATGGAATTTAATAATTACAATGATAATAAGAAAATTAATTATGAATAATAATGATAATAAAAATAATAATAAGAACTCAATTTTGTATAATAATAATAATAATAATAACAACAACAACAATAATAATAATAATAAGTACAAATTTTATAATAATAATTAATAATAATAGCAATAGCAATAATTAATAATAATAATAATTACAAAATTTATAATAATAATTAGTAATAATAATAACAATAATTAATAATAATAATAATAAGATAATTAAATTCGTATAATAAAATTAATAATAATAGGAACAAAATTT
>JAOTIZ010000004.1:9938946-9954217 GCA_027123425.1 Erythroxylum panamense
CATTTAAATAAAAGATAAGTAATGATTTAAGCCAATGAAAGAATTGAATAAATGGACAGATAACTTGAATACAGAGAAAGATAAATTTAAAGACAATAATTAATTGAATCATGATAAGGAATCTCTGGTTATAAATTCATTGAGTTTTTCGATTATATGGATAATTAGTTTTATCTTACGATTACATTCTCTTATATTAGCTAGACTATCGTGATCATATTCCATATCTTCATGGATCTTATCAATATAATTATCTAAACTTCTTTTTAATTCTTTAACTTTATTTCTAGGTCCGTCTAATTTAGTGACATAAATACCTTCACAGATTCGTCTAATATATTGATCTTCCATTTAACTAATTAATTTAGAAATGTCCTTTAAATCTCGTTTTAAATTTTGAAGATTATTATATTGTATATGTCTGACAATACATAAATTTTGTTCAATTTGACAGATCCGTTGTTGATTATTAATTTGTTTGGCTTTGTATAATTAAATATAAGTAAATCTTGAAAATACTGAATAATTTGAAATCTATGGATAATATCATCTTGGTTTGCAGAAGTGACTGGAGTTTGTTGAATATATAAACTATTTTGTTCAATAACATGATTATACACATATGTTTATTAATTCTTTTAAATGTCTACGATGATCAAAATAAGGTAAAAAAAAGTACTTTCTATGATGATATCTAAAGAGTTGAATAAAAGGAATAGATTGTATAAAGAGATATAAAGAGATAGATAATAAACTTAAACATATTCTCTAACCTAATTTGTCTCTTAGTATGCTTAAACGTCATATGCAGGTTGAACGCAATAGAGAGGGAAGATAAGATAAGAGAATGTTTATTCTATATCTTGAGCAAAGGCTCGAGTTACATTATATAGGCACACAAAAGAGAAACGTCCAAATGTGTAGTGGACGACAACTAAAAAGTGAAAGCAAAAAGTAACCAATAAGATGAAAAAGCAAAAAGCAAGATTCTAGTCTAGTACAATAATTTACAGAAAAGCATAGATGCTCTGCCTTTAGTCCATATCATGGACTTGTCTACATTGTGTTTATATGTGTCGGTGCCTTGTTATTCGTCAATAATGGGCTCCAATCAGTCTGTTTTGTCGGTGCCTTTTTCTTTTTTGGTGGTAGATGGACAATATTTGCATTTATGTTCCATCTGATTTTGCATTTGCTAACAAATAGCATATTTCCATGTAGCTATGAGTTCTTCAAAAATGTCTTCCATAGTCATAAATGGATTTTTGAACTTCTGAATGATCTGCAATTGTTCGGGTGCTGTTGTTTGCTTGTTTAATGAAATCATGAGTAGATGAAAACCTTTGTAATTTACTCGGACAGTTGATTCTGCATTGGGTCTATTGGCTTGGATAAAAATTCCTTCAAGACAGTTCCGATTGAACTGATTGATAGTGTTCCATGTGAATTCATGATTTGGTGGTGCATCAATTGCTGGATAAATACCATTACTGATTCCAATGGTGATAAATGCAATTCTTGGTAACAAAATATCTGCATCTTTGATAGAAGGTTCTTCTGCAAATATGGGATAACTGCTATAGATTTTTAAATACATTTCTCTATCTTTGGCAAATCTCTCTTTATAGTTCTTGACTGCTTGGAGAAATCGACTAGGGAATTCTGAGAGGATGGTTAAAGTGGTTATATATAATGTGTCTATAAGCCCACTTTGAAAAAGCAGGTATGTGGTCAATGGGTCTGCATCTGGTAAAACAATGGCTTTAGGTCCATACTATCTTCTATTCAAAGGATAGTATTGTTGGACTTTGAGTGCATCGGTCCAATTGTTTATATTCTGGAAACAATCATAAAACATTTCTGAAGTGAGTTTACGGGCTTCTATTTGGATAGTTTTGGTAGGTATGGCATTGATCCGGTCCATATTGGGAATTTTACCCAATACCGTCTTTGTAGATGAAGTTGCAGGTGCTTCCAAAACTTGTTTATAAAGAGGTCTGAGTTCAGGATGTTGCTGTCTATATTCTGCAAGAGATTTTTCTGCATCAATTTTAGTTTTAAAACTTTTGTGCAAAATACCTGGTCGGCCAGTAATGTGACTAGCTGCCTTGTGCCAAGCATCACAGATGCCTGCCATGGGTCCATTATATATAACATAGGTTTTTTCTTTTTCTTTTCCATCATCGTCATCTTGTTGCTTTTGGGATATAGGTGTTTGCATTTGGGTGATTTGAGTTGGAGTGATAAGTGTAAGAGTGGTAATTGAAGGAGTAGGACTAGATACAGAGATAGGTACAGAGGTAGCTTCAATAAGTGCTTTTTGGTTTTCTGTAGTGTTTTGTCTAAGAACTTGAATAGTAGTCTCCAATTGGTTGATGTCTCTAGTAATAGCTCCAACCATTTGCTGCTGATTAATTAAATCTATCGTCCTTTGTGCAAGGGTTTCTTCTAGATTTTTTATTGTTGCTTCCATTCTCTGGTTAATATATCTGCAAGAAAATTGTTAGTTGATTTGATATAATGAATTTCAAATTGCTACTGGTTGAACTCCAGTTGCCATCGAATGAGTCTTCCTTGATTATAATTAGCTTTTATATTAATTTTAGGAAAACTACAAAGATATTTAGAATCCGTTTGAATAATAAATGAAACTGGTAATAAATCAATTTTCTATTTTCTCAATGTCTTGAGACAAGCTAATGTCTCTTTTTCATGAATAGGATATTTATATTCGGAGGAACTGATGTTCCATTGATATATTTGCATAAAAGATATTTGCATTTGTTGGGAGGTTTTGCCAAAAGGCATCCTGCCCATGTATCCATACTTGCATCTATTTGCACGAGGAGTTTATCCTTCGGCAGATAATTATATAAAACTGGTAAATGTGTACATAATGCTTTGAGTTTCCTCACAGCATTGGTATCTGCATCATTCCAAATCCATTGAACAGTTGTACTACATTTCTTTTGTAATAATTTTCTTTCTTTTGCAAGATCTTTTAAAAATCCTTGATCAGAGATATAATTTAAAAGTCCTAAAAACTGTTGTACATGAGTTTTACTAGTTAATTGATCAGGGAAATCAACTAACTTTTTTTAATATATTAGGTTGTAATTTGATAAATCCATTTTGTTGAAATTCAATACCTAAATATTCAATTGCGTATTGTGCAATTCGTGCTTTCTTTTTACTTAAAATTAATCCTTTATCACTACACCTCTGAAGAACTATTTTTACTTTTTTGAAATGATCATGTTTATCTTGATTAGAATAAATAATTATATCATCGATATATCTGATCTACCCAAAACTCGAGTTGAAGGTAGGGCGGAACCAAATCTTATAAGCCCACCACGTTTCCGCAGTAGCCCATGCGTATCCAAGCAGCCCATACTACTATTTGTCTATTCGACGATTCGAACACCTGACATGGGAGTCACTTGTAGGCTCTGATACCACTGATCTACCCAAAACTTGAGTTGAAGGTAGAGCGGAACCAAATCTTATAAGCCTGGTTATATATATATATATACATACATATATATGTATGTATATATATATATATATATAATGCATGATCATCCCTCAAAACATACTTCGTAGTCTTTGTTATATTGTTGGCTCACACTTAATAAGTTATCTTTAATCCATTTCATTAAAAACAAATTATTAATAATAATGCGAACTTCCTTACCAAATTGACAATGCCAATTATCTTACCCTTGTATTGTCTTAAAATGTCAAAAATCCTCCATCTTTTGTCTTTGAGAGTTATAAATTAAGATGTATCACCGATCATGTACCTTAAACATCTACCATCCATATATCATTTACTCTTCTTTTTCTTAGAGACCTATAAAAAAGGTAATCAATGTGTTTTAGGCACCCAAATGAACTTGGGTCCTTAATTATTATCCTTGACTTTCTTTTCAATGTGCTTCTTTAAGGGTTTACTCATCAAGCTTTGTTTTGTGAATCAATATTTGTTAATATGCCTATATTTATCACAAAAGTGACATACCATATTATATGAATAATACAAATTGGTGACATGATAGTAAAACTTATAATTTGATACGTAAATATATTTATCAGTCTTTTATGTTTATATGACTGGTAGGGATCTCTCATTTGGACATTAAAAGATATTAATGCTCTTTTTGGATAGTGAAATAGTCTAGCATAATTGTATTTCATGTTTCTTTTATTATATTGATGATTATAAAGAATATAAGCATATGTTATGATATTATGCTTAGTATGAGAACTATTATAAGCAAAAGCTTGATGCTTATTTCTAAGTTAATGTCGAGGCCTAAAGAAATATAAGTAAATTTCATGCTATCGTTTGACTTTACATAGAAATATTGTCTATTCTTACCTTAAGAATGTTGAGTTTTACGCCTAGGTTAAAGGCCATGTATGAAAACATAAAGCTTGCTTTTATAGTAAGGCCTAGTAAATGTAGTATATGTATATCATTTATGTGGATGTTTAGATGTGGATGCACCGTGCTGCTCATTTATCACCTTAGGCGAATGTTCTTCAGCATGAAAATGCTTTCCCATAACATATGTAGCTTTAATAATGGATACACCTCCATAATTGTATCCAATCCCATGTCTATTATTTGAACTCTTTTAAACTGCTAACACACTTTCAAGCTTCTTACTTCCCTTAGCAAATTCAAACAATATGTCCTTGAGACATTGACCTCCTCTTTAATGCCTCATTCTCATACTTTAATACATCTAAGTTATATTATCAACAATGGTCATACTCTTAAAAGCTTTGATACTTATAATTCACTCTTCATCTTTTTATTTTTACTCATATATGCATCTAAATGCTTTTATTTGGTTTTGTTAATTTGGAAAAGGCGATAAGCTTTATTAATCTCTGTAGATTAATTTGACCATGCTCATTGTTATATATAATTCATTTGTGATTAGAATATGATTATATTAAAGGCCACAATCATGAGACCTTCTCGCTTCTTAAGGCATCCTAAAAAAAATTAAGATTGGATGTTTCTAAAACTATTGGTACGTGAAAGTTGGAGTCATGATACATGTCCTCTACAAACTTACAAAGAATCAACACCCCACAACTTATCATTGCATTTAAGTGAGGATTTAAATCTTACATCCTATATTCCCCAACTACCAGTTTGAGATAGCACGCCTCTTATCTTGATATTTATTTTATATATCTCTACTCCCTTAAAATGCGGAATGAGTCAACATGTATTTGCCAAGTAGTACAACTCCACACTTATATAAGGACATATCCACATTTAAGTAAAGGGTGATACATTTCTCTAAACTTTAAACTTTCTAACTCTTTAGACCTACACTAATTTAGGCAATATAGAGTTACTGTCATTAAATAATATGACGTTTTTTTTTTGTAGGCCTAATCATCCCATAACAAAGATTGTCAAAGTACCAACCCAACAAAAAAAACTTTGAAAATTTGAAGTTCTTCCCAAAAGACATCATAAGGAAACAACTAGATAAAAGAAACAGAATTTTAAGACCTTACATATATGAAAAAAGAAAATTTCTTACTAAAAATGCAAATGGAGCCTGTAAAAGTATTATAAATGTTCTTGGTAATGATTTAACTCGTAAAAGCAAATTGTATCTTATACTCAAATTGAAATCAACATGATTTAATATGAATGCAATAGCTTTAGCAACCATAGTATGCTTTCATGCTCTAGTAAAGAAATGCAAACCTGTAAAGTAGTTTGTAGAAAAGATGGAGACAAAACATAAAAAGGATATTCAACTTTTGTTTTATGTATGATAATAAGTTACATCGTAACATAAGTCATCGAGCTTCTAACATCAAAAGGACAACATTATTTGGACAAAGAAGGTCTGGTGATAAATCATTGACCGTCAAGCTCTAGAGAAGGGTGAATGCAGGCAATTTAGGTATAGTGATTATCCTTGAGACAATTTTAAACATTGTAAGTCGACTGGATAGGTTTTATTGAACACCAAGAAATCATATGTTGATATAACAGAAACTCGTTGCTCTAAAACCTATTTTGTATCCATAACTGATGCAACTTTTTGGTGTCATAATCAACACATTGATATGTTAAAATTCAATAAGATTAAGGTGGTAAAGGGAGGTAAAGAATGCAAACTCAGGTACAAAAGAAATTGACTCGTTGAGATAGAAGTCATTGTTCTACTTTACAATACAATCTCAACGAGTAAGAATCAATTTGAAGCCATCAGAGTTTACTGAGAACCTACATAGCATACTTGAAAGACATATAGAAACAACATTTGTATTCGATGCAAAATTACTCAAGGGGCTTGTAGCTTAAACTGTGGTGAAAAACATGCAAGAATTTAAAGTAAAACATACCAAATCACAAGTCATCAAATACATTAAAAAGGCAAAAAATACTTGATGTTATCTCTTAGGTTGAGATGGTTATCAAATAGTGAAAGAAATGTGTAAAATACTTGGGTCTGGTTTGTTAATCGGTAATAAAGATATGAGAATGAGAATGTAATATTTATTCCTTAACTTTTGTTTGGTTACTTGTAATAGACAAAATAGGAAATGATAGAACTGGAATGAATCCTAAATAATTTTGGACTTTTAATTCAAAGGTGTGTGGGTATAAGTTGGAATTAAAAAAAAAGAATAAGAGATAAAATGATATTATTATAATATTATTAAAATATTATCAAGATATTGATTCTTATAAGAATATTATCAAAATCACTTATTACTATCGATTATATTAATTTCTTTAATAATTATTTTATTTTGTTTCATTGATATTTTATTCTTATCATAAAAATCATTCATAATTATTTAGAAATTAATAACTTTTTAAATGATTGAAAATTTTTATTAACTATTTATAAAATATAAAATATTTTAATTAATTATGTACAAAATAATATATAATAATTAAATATACGTAAAAAAAATTCTTATTGTCATTTTTAATATTTTAAGATGAAATATTAACATAAATATTTATTTATTTGGTTGCAATGAATTTTCCATTGGCTGCAGTAACTACTATAGTCCTGTAAGGTCAAGTTAATGCATTTTCCAGTTGGGCATTTGGTTTAGGGTGTGAGAGTTCCCAAGTTCAATTCTCGGAATGCTGCCCCCACCCGAAACAAAAAAGGTTGACCAATAGAAAAAGACGAATAGTTGTAACAACTTATGGGGCATTCCGAGAATCGAACTCGGGACCTCTCGCACCCAAAGCGAGAATCATACCACTAGACCAAATGCCCGAATGGATTTTAGTTGTTTTAATATTAAGTAAACTTATGTTTTTACACATTGGTCTCAACCTTTTCTTAGTTTCTGTCCATCCTTCTCGTGGTTATTCCGTCTCGTGCTGGTCCTATTTACATATATCGTATGTGATAAGGTATGAATTTGTTTTAGACTTCTAGTAAAAACCCGGATGGCTAACCAATCAGTTTGTGCTAAAACTGCATATGGACATTTCTCACCTGAACCACCTATTTACCCGATGCAATTGTTCAATAAGCTGGATGTCCGCTTCTGCTCAATCCTTTGCATTATATGTAACCGTCAAACAGGTTTTTTTTTTAATTGTTATTATCATATGTGCTATAAGAAAATAAGAAATTGAATACTTTGTTCTTTCTATTCGGTGCTAGTGAGATAGATAGGGAACAAAAAGAGATTGAGTCAACTCGTTAATAGTTAAGATAATGGTGAAAAGACTTGATTTTGATACTGAAGTAATTGTTATAAAATCTCTGTTGAAAATGTGATGATTTTGTGATGCTGATGATGAAAAGGCGATTGTCCATGAGAACAAAAGGTTCCGGTAGTTCGTTACATTATCATCATTTAAGGCCGAAACGAACTTCCAATCCTACTTCCAGTTTGATGCTTACCCCAAAAACAATAATGGGTTCAATTTTTTTCATCTGAAATTTCATCATCCCAGAAAATAATTATGCACATACATAAATAAAGACTCCAAGAACAGAACAGTGCTATTAGAATTCCAAACTTCAGTAAGATACAAAAACAAAAGCAGGCCAATTTGATCAGCCTAATGATTGGCTTCGGGGACTGGGGCACTGGTATTGAAATTGTCAAAGCCTCCACTTGATGTTGACACCGGAGGTGCTTGGTAAGTTGCATGATGAACCATGGTGGAGGGACCGATAGGAGGTGCAGGCGGTCCTGTACTTCCGGGAGCAGATGCTGGCGCAATCCCTGCAGGAGGCCTCGGAACACCATTTAATTGACCTGATAAGGGAGGAGCACCAGGTGGTGCCAACATTGGCGGCATGCCTGGAGCGGACATATAACCTGACAATGACATGAGAACGATGAAATTCGCCATTATTTTTAATATTGCATTCTATGCTAATAGCAAAGCCGAAGAGTAACAAGCAGATATTTAAGTGTCAAGCTAGACATGGGATACCAATTACAAGTTGCAGCAGTTTTGCAGTAAACATGCGCTCAAAGAGAAGATAACTACACCTATCACACAAATTGATTACCAAAAGCAGTACCATACGCTAACTGTGATCATAATTAAAACTGGGAAAATGCATGTTAGAGACCTCCTCCTCTAACAGTATTTCACACAATCAATCGGGACCTGCACTTCAATATCAACACACACAACAATGGAACATACAGTAGCAAAAGCATAAAC
This sequence comes from Erythroxylum panamense, assembly GCA_027123425.1. NCBI lineage: Eukaryota > Viridiplantae > Streptophyta > Magnoliopsida > Malpighiales > Erythroxylaceae > Erythroxylum > Erythroxylum panamense. The sequence goes on from JAOTIZ010000004.1 coordinate 9,947,651, forward strand.
ATGAAAAATGGACTAGCGAGATGGCTGTCCGGACTGTTATTCCTTAGCTAGGCTTAGAGGGCTAGCTGAACCTCCCTACAATTACCAATCACAAAATCATAACCGAATGCCCGTCCATTCTCCCATAACACCCTTTTATTCCCATATTCTAACTAACTTCCTCATGACTCACCTCATCTAACATTTCCTAATTTACCCTCCCGCACTGCCTGAATTGTTCGATTTCCTATTCCTCTTCCCACTATACTTAATCTCAACAATGCATAACACCCATATAAAAGTAGCAAATAAAGCTACATGGATCTAAAGAATCCCCAACCTTAGAAATAAATAGAAACAGCAAAACACCATTGACCAACAACAAGAGCTCAAAATCCATAATGAAATTGCACTAAGGTGCTATGAAAACCGTTGCGTCTGATGCTAATAGCAAAGCTGAAAAATGCAAGTTGATCATTCTAAGAAAGAGAAGATAACTGCTGCACCCATCGCACAAGTGGATTGACAATAGCAGCACCATATGCTAACGATGATCATAATTAAAAGAAATTCATAAATAGGCAAGCAACCTACATGGATTTAAAGAATCCCCAATCACAGAAATAAACAGTAGAAACAGCAAAATGACAATGTCGAACAACCAGAGCTCAAGCCCAACAAGTGACCAAGAGTAACAGCTGTTCAAAAACACATACATACAAACAAAGCTTGGAGCATGAAACAGAAAGCATAACCTCATGATTATTAATTACCTGGAGCACCAGGAGCGGGTCTTGGTAAAACAGGGGGCCTAATTACAGGGAATGCAGCACTCCCGGGAACGGGCATTATGGGTGTTGGTAGAACAGGAAGGCGGGGCCTCTGGGTTAGTAAATGCTGGTTGTATGCAGCTCCAACCTGTTGGAATGCTGCTGCTTGACCCAGATGTTCTTTTATTCTTTGGTCGATCAAACTTTGGGTTTGTTGCTCCTCAAATTGTTGATAGTATGTTCTCACATTTGCCTGACAATTAGCCACATAAACCAACATTCAAAAAGTGAAGTTTATGAAGAAATGTAAGCAAGTATCACCTAAGAACACAAATTAGAAGTACCTTATGTTTGTAACCCGCATTGTGCTGTTTTCTAACAGAAGGCTGAAACATATCCCAAAAAAAAAAACTTAATCAGCAACACAAAACATTAACTTCCAACAAACACACAACAGACAAAACTACCCAAAAAATGCATGACAAGTGAAATTGGCAACAACCATGAATCGGACAACAAAGAATTAAAATAAACAGTGAGAGAGGAGACGAAGAATCTAGAACTTAACCAGAAACATAAGAAGAGAACTTACAGAGTCGTGGGTCAAGTAGGTGTCACAGTAGTCACAATAATACCTACAAAATTCAATCCCAGAAAACGATATTTTCATCCCTTTTCGAATTACAAGATAGGTTTTACGAGAAATTAAAGATAAGCTGAAGAAGTATTCCAAAAATGAGCGTACCGAGGCATGATTGTGTTGAGCTCTAAAATTGCGATCCCAACCCCAAAGAACGGCAATTGTCAGACGAAAAACCCTAACTGAGAAACACAGGAAAACCCAGGAAGCTGATGGTTTCTTCGGTAGTCTGTGCTGCTGTCCATGAGAGTTCATGTGTCCACAGCGCTTAATAAACCGTTCACTTTCAATCAAACGGTGGCAAACTACTGCATACTTTAGATCGGTCACTCCAGAGCTTCTAGTAAGTTCTTCTTTTTTGCCGAGTACGCCGTCGTTGGGAAAAGTTTTTGTCTCGACTCTTAACGAGTCAACGCAACGACTTCACTAGATCTCTTCTCGGCCCAATTAGTAGGATCAAAAAAATTTATTGGTAAATCCCAAAAAATGAATGTACTTAATTGGATCAAGAACCAAAATTAAGGGGAACAATCTTAGAAAATTAAAGCATTTAATTAGAAAGTGAAAATGTTAATAATTTTTAAAAATTCAAACTTTAAATTAATATAATTTGACCTTATAGAACTTTAATTTAATATAATGTGATTTAAATTTCCATGCAACAAATCATACTTGATTCTTAGATTCTATCTTGTCATATACATAACTTTTTAATTTCTCATTCTCAATAATACATACATTTAAGAGTTTTCCAACCTCAGATAATTTGTTCCTCTTTTAAGTCATTATTTCTAGACATTTAACAAGTTCTTTATAGGACACAAATATCCTCATTATCATTTAGAGAACTTGAACTAAATGATACCTCATTATTATTTGCAATAAAGCACATGTGAAACACCTCATTATTTGATTCTCTATTTTAATAATCATTTATATCATCCCATATGATCTTTAATGCTCTCTTTTCTTTGATCTTTCTCCTTTTTTTCTCCTTTCTACTTCATTTTTATTGTCATATAAATTCTCATCAAGCTTGTTATGAGTAATATTAATATCATTAACACTCATATCATTATGAAAGCCATTAACATATATAAGATCAAATATATGTTAAATATCACGAGTATTTTGACATATTTTGAAACTTTAGAGAGTACATCTGTATCTAGTCGAAAAATAAAATGTGCATTGCCTTACTATTTAATGAAATGAGTCTATTATCTTTCAATTTCACTAACTCTTCTCTACAGGCTCCTATAAATTAAAACCTTCAGTTATAAGAAAGGATTTCAACCTAATTTTTCAAAATAAGTAATCATTTACACTAAAGTTGGAGAAATAATAATATCTTGTCTCTTTTGACTAAAAAGTGAATCAAATTGTGCTATAATAAACTTTGCTCTGAATTTTCTGAAAGTATATTTGTAATGAATGAGTCTTACTATTATACCAATTGTTAATTTAGAGTGATTCCACCAAACAATTCTTAATCTATATCCACTTTTTAAGTTTCACCTAAGAATTTGCTAACTTCTTCTTTAAGTAAATATATAACAATCCTCCTTGCAACATCTTCTTTGTCGTGGTCAAAGAGGACCTTTACAATCATCTTGTTTTGTGATGAATGAAGAATAACTCTTTGCAAATCTTGATCAAGGTCAGAAGGAACCCTCACAAAGTACATTATGGCAATTTCTCTAACTACAATAATTATACAACTCAAAAACTTCTTCTTGTGCTCACACCAATTAATAAATGCTTAATACGTGTTATCAAATGCATCACGTAGTCTCTCAAGACTCTTAACAACTCTTTATTATACCTAACTAATATTTCACAATTTACATGTGATATATTTATACTCAAAATAACCTAAAACAATCGTTATAAATAAAAACTAGATGTTCCAAATCTTAATAATAATATCATTAGTCATATTACTCAACCAATGTATCGATCAATACATCATGCTCATGCATTTCATGTATTAATCAGATAGCTTACTTTAAGAATGATTAATGAAAGAACAAATCATAAATGAATCTGTAATGAATCAAAAGTGAATATTAGAGTCCTAATCCTAACGGAGACTCAAGGATACGATGTAGAATATGCTACTGAGAGTGTATGCATTTTTGTTGATGTAAAGTATCCAACTAGGTGAATGGATTCTTGAAATTGAGGTGACTTTAAGTATAAGAGATACAAATCAGATATGATGAATGTGTTACCAACACAGGAAGTTAATTTTGGCAATTAAATTGAAATGTGTGGAGAAATTAGAATGAATAAGAAGGTATTAGAATAAATTCATATGAAAATCGAAGAAAATCAAATGAATTGAGAAAATCATTCAAAAAAAAGTCAATTGGGAGAAGTTAATTGGGGAATCGAAAATAACATGAGATAATACTACTTCATTAAGGAATTAGATTCTTAATGAATTACGAGAACAATTATGGGCACAAAGAGTTTTGGGTTGTATCTATTGGAGTTAATAATGCCCTCGATAATATTATGGTATTGAAAATTACAATGATCCAAGTGAAACTGGATCAAATATATCGAGTGTATTCGAAAAACAAAGAGTATATTTGTGAAACTTGAGGATGAATCTTACACATCATGAAGGAAAAAAAATAATTATAGGCTGAGTTCGATAAAAGCGAATCTTAGCTTGATCAAATAAAATGTTGGATCTTAGAGTATCTAAACATGGCGTATTGAGAGATCCAAGGAAATAGAGGTAATGAAAGAACTAAGAGTATCTAAACATGGCGTATTGAGAGATCCAAGGAAATAAGAGGTAATGATCAATTTCACGTGAAAAGGTTTGCAAAGCCCAAATAGAGAATTCGGAAATTGCGGATCTTATTGAGGAGTCAAAAATGAATCCAAATTTGAGTTTGATTTGGAAAATGCTATTTGGTAACTGAATGAAAAAAGACTGTATACCCAATAAAGATAATTGAACGAAGAGATTACTAAAGAAAGTACAAGTAACAACCTAAGCTAGACATCCTAGTAAGAATACGTTGAAATAGTATTTAACTAGTAAGGATGTAGAAACAAGTGATTGAGTGTTTGAATTGTCAATAGTCTTAACTATTGGGGATATGCTTACACACTTATATTTTGGAGTTCATAGGATCATGAGGTTAATGTATAGTTTTAATTGAATTTAAGCATATCAATCACTATCATAGTGATATCGTTAGGATAGTATATGAGGTGTTATACGGTAAAAAGAGTCGTTCACCCTTACATTGAAATAAAGAGGGCCTAAAAATGGTTAAAGGCCATAATTGATTCGAGATACTATTAATGAGTGAAATGAATCTGTAATAGGAGTTAAGTGATCCTAGATAATGATGAATGAGTTAAGCGGATCAACATCGAGGTTATGGAATATAGTGAAATAGACATAAGAATAGAGTGTATTAACAATGAAGTGATGTGGATCATTAAAGGAAAGATGAATTGTTTCTAAGAGTATCACCTTGGTAAGGTGTGCTAAGCCCGATATGAATTAATCTGTAAGAAATTAGTATGAGTTAGTGTTACTGATAAAAAGATGTCTTAGATTCATAATATGTGATATGTGAATATGCTAAGAAATAATGATATGATCTGACAAAGATGTATTGTCAACTTGTGAAGATGTGCTTAGATAAAGATAAAAGTGTGATCGGGTTAGGAAAAAGGGGGGAACTAAGCTCGACATAAATTGGTCCATATGAAACTATTGTGAGAATAGGACCATGGATTTATGAACTATTATTACCAATAAAAGATGTTTCGGAGTCACACAGTGTTACATGGATACGTTTAGGAAATATCGTTATGGTCCGGTATAAGTGTTATTGAAACTGGAAGTCAAAATTTTGAATAATCTGAGATATTAAGGAACTAGTTAAGATAATGAGTGACAAAATAAGGGAGTGAAAGACCTAGTGAGCCTATCGACTGTGGTCAATTGTGTGAAAGTATTCGAGTAATGAGGTTACATGGGAAACAGAGGAGTATATGAGGAAAGATTACCCCTACCTTATTGATCTCTTAGATATTAATTTCGAGGACGAAATTTCGTTCAAAGAGGGGAGAATTGTAACATCCTGTTACCCATGTTAAGGTTAAAATTGTAAATGTGAGAGATTACGGAGAAATTAGGAATCACATTTCATATTCATGCATTTCATGATATGCACATATATGTGAATAGTGGATTCTGGACACATCAAAATGGCTGTACATGCATTCATTGACATTTCCGGGTATAATTATTTGTAAATGTGAATTTATTGAAAATTGTGGTTAGATTGTATTGAAAATTTGATTTGGAGATTAGAATTCTTGATTTAGAATTTTTGAAGTTTTTGGGGAAATTTTTTGAAAAGAATTGGGATAATTCTTGGACTTGGAAAAATGCCAATTGGCACAACAATTGATAAATGGTAGTAGAAATTACTGTCCTATGACAATAGAAATTTTTATAAGTGATTTTGGGATTTATTGATAAGTGTCATTGAAAATTGGGAGACAATTAGAATAGAAATTTAGCTTAGGTTATAAGAATTGGACATGTGGCAAGTGATATAAGCCACTTGCCAAACAATGCCTTAGTCCATTAGGGTTTTAATTTGTTTTGGTCTTCCACGTTGCTTTCATTAAAAATCCATTTAGTGTTCTTTCTTTTTGCTCTCCCCACCTTCCTTTTTCGTGGCTTCTTCTTCTTCTTTTCTTCTCCTTCATTATCCTTGATTCACCCGAAACCTCCATCGAGCTACATCTTACTTCCATTTTATTGTTTCTTCAATTTGCTACAAGCAAAACCTATCCTTACCTCCTTCTAAATGATGATCGTGTATGTTGAAAGAGCTAAGGTCCAAGGTGATTTAAAGGAGCTTTGGAGATAAACAAGTAAGTTAGGCTTTAATCATTATGGGCATGGTTAAATGAAGCAATTATGATGATTGTTAGAGGTTAGAATGACATAAAATGGTGTTTTGTGTTTGATGAACGTGAATGATGAATAGATGATGTAAATGTCTTGTTTTTGGAATTGTGAATGATCTTTAATGGATTAAAAATTGATTTTTGAATGTTATTGAGTTGAAATGAAGTTGAGAATGAGGAGTAAATGAAGTAGAAAAGGTGGTATTAGTATAAGATGTG
>JAOTIZ010000004.1:9954317-9975865 GCA_027123425.1 Erythroxylum panamense
TGTTGTATTGACAGTATGATTATGAGTGTTTTGTTTTTGGAATGGGCCCGAGTGATTAACGAAACTCTGACGATTTGAAAAATGTTTATGGAATAAAATGGGCTCTATTTGATGATTGATTTCCACATACTATCTTTATGGTTTCAAAAAAAATTATACTAAGTTTTGACTGATTGAGTGTTCTAGCACGCCACCCTCGTGGGGCACAGACTTAGATATCGCCAAAGATATCAGGCACGTGTCTTGCGAGAATGGGGTATTACAATATATATGCTTCCTTTTACTCATTTTCTCTATTTATTGATTGTTCAATTTATTCAATTGATTCTTTTACTCATCTTGTGTTTATATTAAACTTCATTATTCATATGTTGCTTCATTTTATAACAATAAATTCACTAATATTATTAAAAATAAATTTATTAATAACAATATATTATGTTATTATTAAAACTATGAATTAAGGCTTTACTTGATCAATATGAGATTTGAATTAGAACTAAACTCTAATCACCCACCATGTTTTATACAGCAAGAAAAATTCTTTGCTAGAGAGACCTGTCTTTTTCTTACATCTATACAGATCTTGATGAGGTTGCTTCTTTTCATGTTGGCAATTAATGATATCTAAATAAAAGGGGGAACAAATCTTCTGTCTGTTGCCCTATTCTCAACTATTTTCATCCACTCATTCTAATAAAAAAAGAAATTGGATGGATGAGATGGATTGGGAACAAGGAGAATAGAGGGATCAGATCACTTGTTCTTATTATTATATGCCTATTTTATTTTATGAAAATTTATTTATTCAATAAATGAGACTTGTAAAAATTGAATGGATAGAATCATTTGAAAACAGTGAACGGATTATTTGGGAATAAAAAATATGTCTCATAAGAGAGTAGGGTGAATAGATGATCTGTTACATGGTTTTCTGATGAAAATTGCTATATAGTTTAGTCATTTGATAAGCCGGTCTTCTAAACAAACAATTTAAAATTGTGCTCATATAAGAATAACAAAATTGTTGTCTTTCTGATGAACAAACCAAAATATCACTTCTATAATAAAAAAGGATTGCCTTTTTTAAATTAAAAGGAATTTTCATTAACTATATTAAAAACTATATACAATAAGAAGATTGGTTCTTCTCTAGGGAGACATAAGTATTACAATGGTCTATATTCAAGTTTGTAAAGAATGGAAAAAAGCTACCCAGTTATAGATTCCAGTTCAATTGCATATTGACAGTCATATTTGGTCTGCATCTTTAGCTATTACAATTCCTTGGATATCATTTATGATGTTAGCTGCTAGTTGGTATTGAGTGGTTAGCTCTCCTTGGCTTATGGCCATCGATTCCTCTCCTGTCAGATACTGTGCATGGATAAGGTGAAGGTTGTATTTATCAGCATGGAATCTTTCTTGCAATATTTTACTACACTAATGACCTGTTGTAGCACTTGAAACCAGTCGTATTAATAATAGAAGAACCCCAATTTGTGAAGCATTTGACTCCATACCGAATTAGTGTAAGTGAAGTTGAAGAATAGGTGATTCTTATCGTTGGTTGTGAGATGTCATAAAATGCATATAGGATCATAAGTGTCATACCGTCTGTCTTTGGTACTGAGTCTATTCTTGATCACTAACCACGTGATCATTGAGGCTCCTGGATTGAGACTTTTCTTCCAAATCAACTTGAACCAAGGGATTATTGTGTATAACGACTGAAGGCTTCTGTAACATGACTTATTTGTAAAGAGGTCTTTGGGATGAGGTTTCCAAAAAACCATTTCCTCCTTATTGATGTTGATAATATTTGGGAGATATTGACTTAAGGAGTCTGAACCCTCTATAGTTCCCAAAACATTGCCCATCGATAATGAGAGTTGAAGCTTTAGCTTAGATTGGGATTCGATTTTTGAGTTAGTCTAGGTTTGTTCTTTAGATTAATGGACTGAACTCAGTCTAATTGTCAAACCAAATAGAGATATTACATCCATTTCCCAGCTTGTGAATGATGAGAGGGTATATCTATGATCCAAATGGCATTCTTCTCAGTATAAAGTCTCCATATCTTCTTACACAATAACACTTTCTGCAGTAAGTTGGTTGAGAGTATTCCTAACCCACCCTGTTTCTTGGGAAGCATGACTTCTTTCCATTTTTCCTTGGCTTTCCTAGCATTTTTCGTAGCCCCCAACCATAGCTTTTATAGTACGTTCGAGCTCCTTGATCACTTTCCTTGGCAGTATTAAGTGGTTGATCCAATGTATTTGTAGATTATTAAGAACTAATTGGATAAGCGTAGCTCTTGCAGCTATGGAGAGAAAATTGTTTTGCCAAGCTAGGATTCTGACTTTATATTTCTCTAGAAGTGGAATACAATCTATGTATGTTAGCTTGGTGTGAGAGATGAGGACTCCTAAGTACTTGAAGGGAGTGGTGTGTAGTTCCATACCCAATGTCTGCGCTATTTCAACTTTATTATTGACATCGGCTGAACAAATGAAATTGCTCTTTTAAAGATTAATTTGCAAGCCTGACCAACTAGAGAACCTCTGCAGAATGTCTTTGAGAATATTGATTGAAAATAGAATGTCTTTAAGAATGTTGGTTGAAAATCAATCAGCTCCAGACAAAAAAGGATTGCCTTGCATATGCCAAGACTCTAATTCCAGAATAGATATCTTCCCATCTGTGAAGTAAATTTTAATAAATAAACATCATTATCTAAAATAAGAACCTTTCAAAAACTATATTGACTCCAAAGGGCTATTATGGGTCTCTAAACCACCAGAAATGACACTCTTTTTTCAAGGAAGAAGCCCAATTGTTTAGTTTGGACTTACCTTCAGAGGTTAACTCAATAAGGAGGTTGTGATACCATCGTCAATCTTTGAGGGAAGCATGAAGCTCAAGATGACATCCTCGTTGTTTAAACTTTCTCCAACCAATGCCCTCTAAATGTTGAACTTTGTAAAGAGATTATTTTCCGCAGAAACAAAAGAGTTTTGGGAGGTGAGCAAGTGGCGGGAGAAGGGCAATCTTCTTTAGGTTTACATGTGGACAAGATTTGATTAGATCCTTCTAAACTGACGAAGCTTAAACAACTTGTCTAAACATATGTTAGGAATTGGCCTTGTCGGAGATGTGTAAGCTGAAGAAACTGTGAAGAGAGGAAACTTTAAGGAGCGAGGCAGAAAGGTGAGAAGTGAGAGGGTCCATGAGAGGAAAGAGGAGATAGAAAACTATACAGGGATAATAAACAATGGGAAGGGGGTGAAAAGAATGGAAGACAAAAAGAGACAATTTTAAGGAATTGGAAGAGAAAAAACAGCAAAAATTCAGAGGGCTCAAAGTCTTCAACACGTGTACAGAAGACCATGTGTAAGAACAGCATGAGGTCTAAGGGAAGGCAAGAAAGGTGACCAAAAAGAGAGACATAGTTTCTCTCACTAAGACACTCTATCTCAACTTTTTCATAAATTTTACTTTACCATTGTCTTGCGTATAATATAACTGTTGTGTCCCATTTCTTATTACTGTTTAGGTAATATATCATTAAAAAGCTAAACTTACGTAATATAAAGTAACATTAATTTTTATGCAGAAAGTAATTTATAATTTATTGTGTTAAAATTTTAGGTCAAAGATGAAGTCTCTTTTTATATTAATAATTTATTCGTTTCATATTGAAATAATAAATAATTTCTAAAATTTAATACAATATCATAACATATTTCACAAATAATTATAATTTTAATAAGAAAATCGAAATATAACATATGTACATCTAACAAACAAAAATACCTTATTGAATTTATTCATGTGGGGGAAGAATTGTTAAAAATTAAATAGAGAATAAAAGTAAATGTTATATAAAAATTGATTAATGACCTAATACTTTAATATTTTAAGTTAGAAAATCAAATTTGTTTAATCGACCTAGTCTATCGAAGGGTTTTTGAGAAACGACTTCATGAACTTATATTGGCCCTGTTTGGCAATCAGCTAATTGCATTAGCTGTTAGCTGATAACTGATTATATTGACTGATTTAACCAGCAGATTGCATTAGCTATTTGTTAAAGATGTTTGGTAAAATTAGTTGTTTAATATTAGTTGTTCATGTGTAAAATATCTTTTGAGGACATGACTTTAAAAAAATTATAAAGGTATGAATATTATATGTCTTAGTATTTTATTAAATATTCTTATAAGAATTTATTTTAGAGAAGTCATATTCACCTGTACTGTTTCATCATCTATGAAAAATTTATACAATTCTTTCTATTTTTATTTTTATTTAAGGTCAACTATAACTGCATAAAATAATTATAAGAACAAATAATGTTCATAAAACATAAGTATCCAGGGACCTCAATTAAAAGGTACAATTAACTTTTAATAGTTAAAGTTTTGGCTAATTGATGAAAACGCGTTTATATATGAGCGTTTTCATTTTTAGCTGTTTGTCTTAAATCAACTATCAGATTTGCTACTCTCTAAATAGCTTTCTTAGCTGTTTGAAAAGTCAGACAACTAAAGACAATTAATTAGCTTAAAAAATAGCTCACTGGTGGGTCTAACAATCTAGGTCATTATTGGTGTGTGTTTTCAAACACAACCTAGCTACAGCTAACTTTGAGTTGACTTTCACGGAGATTCTTAAGGGATCCTTTTGGCTTTTCATGACCGTTGCTCCTAGAGCCCGTGCTAAGTTATTGTGGGGTTCCTCTTTCATGATTATGCCATGATTTAGACATTCCTTATCCACTCTCTGAGCCCCACAATATTCATGAGCTCCTACATGCTGGCTTAAATTATCTTGAATGACTCACAGGAGCGTAATCCATTGAGTGAATTACAAGTTGACGTTGCCCTTTTCCATTGAATGAATCATAAAAGGAGTGCTTTCAACTAAGAATTTAATTGGAGTGATGTAAGATACTAATGACCCCTTCTCAATTCTCCAAGAAATTATATAATACTTGCCAGTCCCGTCAACTGGATCTTTCCTACAAAGTTCAAATTAAGTAGCCTTTGATGCTTTTCCTTTTTCCAGGTGATTCAGTTGATCAAACGCCTCCTTGAACAAGCCATCATGAGCCCCATATAGGCTTATATACCTATTTGACGATAACTTAACTAGATTCCAGAATCCCAATCTCTCTGTCATTGATTGCCAATCAGCCAAACACCATATGTAGCCATACCCATTTTCACTTTTCAGACAACATATTAGGTAGATGAATGATCATCTTTTATCTCATTGATTTTCTCTTTAGCTCCAAAGCATAATCACCCTTTGAGTAGCTCAGCTCACTCACTGAGATACGGGGGTGGCATTGCATATAGTCTGCGACTTGCTACGGAACAAAGAGTGAGAGGGAAAGTGAGTGAGGGGCTTGGTGGGAGCACTTACTCCGTGCCTAGTTGTTCAGCTAAAATACCATTTTACCCTTCTCTCGCTTTCCGCCGAAATTGACGCCGCCTTACCCAACCCACCCATGTTTGGTCAACAACCTGATTAGTTTGGTGAAGCTTAAGAAACAATCACGTAAGCTTCCCTGTGAGAACCAAGAACAGTAATAACAGTAACCGAGTGTTGGATTTGGCTTGGCTATTAATTAATTAATGGTGACATAAGGAGAGAAACACATGCGATACGCCAGTGGTGGCATTTGTCTTATTGAATAGTAGGGCATGTCTGTTGGAACTTTGGACACATCTAATTAAGCAGAGTTTAATAATGCCTGACCTGCGGGGGGAAGTGAAGGAGTTGATGACTTGAGACAATTCAGAAATGTATAATAAGAGGGTCCAAATATTTAATTTTTTAAATTTTGAAGGGTCCAATATACTACTAGCCCCTCAAATAATTTCATTCTCATATATATATATATATGTATACACTGGGCCTCATGTAACTACATCTATGCTCATGCTGTTATAAAATACAATTCAAAACTAGAAGAGGAGGGAAAATAAATATTGTCTTCACACTTTTACTTTTGGAGCTTTGAATTTACGATTGTAATGCCAACGACAGAAGAAGACTTGTCGATTTTGTTGGAGCCATCTGCCATCCATATATATTCTTATCGAGAAAGGCCAGTAGTAGTGCTTGTTCAATTGAATGCGTGACAACTTTAACATTACGACCTTATCATTGAAAGAAAGATGACTTCAAACTCCAATTTCTCAGCGGAGTTATGTTGTTACAATGCATCATTTCCTTATTATGACCTTTTAATTATAGGCTAATCTATTACAAAAAAATCCTGAATTATAAATAAAATATTTAATATATTTCAATTAATATATTTTAATATTATTCATATCATAATTATGAAAACATTATAAGTATACTGAATTATAATAATGTGTCATTTTTAATTTATCTTAATAAATAAATTTACAACTTAACAAATGATTTACAACTTAATTCTAACACTTATAATATTCAACATGATTATGCAATTTCATAAGTTATGATATATATGTAAGAACATTGCCCGATTGGTGGTCATATTTTATATACATTAATAATAATATTAGTATAATTAAAGAGTTTTATTTGGTCTACATTTTCTATTTAATAGTGGAATAAATCTTAATCGTTTATTTTAATCACTTAATGGATTTACCAGATTAAAAATTATAAATATATAAATTGGTTATCAATCTACTAATTAAGATTACAAATTGTTTTTCATCAAGTTTATGTAGTTGCAAGAGATTCTAGAGAGAAAAACTAATTTTAACCATGAACATGGTGAAGTTTCTCGATTTCTTTTCAATAATGACAACTTCCACATTAGGTACGCAATATTATACTCTTATGATTTGTAATGTTTTAAAAATTAGACTGAAAATTAAACTAGTAAGATAAGAGGCTTAAAGTTTAAAAGGTTCAATCAACATTAGGCCACCATAAAATTGGTTAAAGATGGAATAAAATTAAAGAATTTAAAATATGATTGAAAGAGATTGTTCTTATCAATCGAATAATTTAAAGTTTAATTAAAAATTGTTAAATGAAAATTAATTGATTTATTTTGGTTTATATGAATTTATTAATTTGCTAAAATTTACTTGTTAAAGTAAATCAAATTGAAAAATTAAAAATTAAATCAAAAAGTTAAACAATTAAGGTTTTTATAGTTGAACCGGTTGAACCAGTCGAGTTTTTTAATCATTGATGATTTGCAAAAGTTATTTATTCAAGATCAAAAAATTATGAATGCTAATTTTGATTTATGTCATAAAGATAATGTTTTTACACGTGACATCAGAGCTTATATTTCAAATAAATAATTTGTTCATATATCTTAGTATGATTTTTTATGATGATTGTCAAATATTTTGATGTTTGAAGAGATTTGTGATTAATCATTATTAATGGTTTCTACATTAAAAAAATTCTAATGATTGTTGTGGTAATTTTTTAAAGATGGGAAATTAAAATTGTTATCATGTTTAATTACACTTAATTCAAACTCAATTGTTATATGAAATAAATAAGCATATCATCGTTCATAAGAATTAAACCCTAATCTTCTAAACCAAACATCTTAACTGCTAGACAACAACAAATTCTGGATGTAGATTCCACTATAATTATTATCAGAATCAAAGCTCATGTCTACATACTTATTTAAGTTTTTTTAAAATTTTGTATTTTTAGAATGACATCCTATTTTATTATGATGATATGTATTCTATTAATTTTATTAATGATTTCATATTGGTTTTATGCATATTATTATTCAAATTTAAAATTATACATTGTATGTTAAATTTATACATGACAATATAAAAGGATAATTTGTTAGTCACCAAAGTGACCAAATCAATTAAGTAAATTTTTGTCATGTAAAAATAGTCTTTTATTCATAAAATATTAATGCCTATTATTGAATTAATTATATGGATAAATAATGCTTATTAGTTGATAGAATTTAAATTTTATTCAAAGGTAAATTAATATTCTATGACTAATAAAAATAATAAAGGAAAATCAATATTCCCTTGTCAAATATGTTATATATATTTAAAGATATTGATTGTATTTAAGGAGTATTTGTTTGATTACCTAATAAAGTTTGTATAGCATTAAAATTATGATAATATATTGTTGAGTTTGCCCAAAGGAAACCAACAATATATTATAAATGTTTAATTAATTGAATATGATAATTTATTTAGCATTTATGTATTCGTAGTTATTTCTCTTCATTTGCATGTTTCTTTTGTTACAGTGTTTAATGTTGTGAACCTCTTTAAATGATGCGAACAAGTCAATTTCTATTTAGGTATTTTAGATCTTGATTTAGCATTGTTGGAAAAAAAAAACCTACTACCTTACAAAAAAGAACAATGAGGTTGTGAAAATAAACTATAAAGCATAGGAAAGGTCTAACATATTATGTCTTAATTTCATGCGATTGACTATTGCCAACAACATTAAGACCACTAGTTTGTAAATTGAAAGTGCTACAGAATACCTTAAATTTGTGTAAGAATGTTGTCATTTTGTAGATAAGTCTCTCACTGATACACTAAAGGCTAAATTCACAATCATGAAGTTTGATGGATCACGGAACATGCAGCAACATATTTTAGAGAAGAAAAATATTGCAGCAAAATTAAAGACCATGGGTATGACAGTTGATGAACTCCTTTTTAGTGCAATTCATTATAAACTAGTTACCTCTTGAGTATGGACTTTTTCAAATTAACTACAATATTATAAAGGACAAGTAGAATGTTAATGAATTGTCCAATATGCTAATTTAGGAGGAAACAAGGGTAAAGAATTAAGGAGTTCATTCAATTAACCTTACGGGTTAATGAGTTATCAAGATTCATAAGCCAAAGGCTAGGACATTCAAGAAGAAACCACCTACTAAAGTTACACAAGCTACTGCTAATGTTGATAAGAAAAATAAAAGACAAATAAATGTCATTTTTATAAGAAACAGGGACATTATCAGAAAGATTATTTGAAAAGTAGGGCTTGGTTTAAAAAAATAAGTACATCTAACCTTTTTGTATGTTCTGAACTAAACCTAACTAAATTTTCTTCTAATACTTGATAGCTTGATCTTGGTGTTACTACTAATGTTTCTAATGTTATACAAAGCCATAAATCCAATTGGAATTTTTTGTCCATAGGAAATCGTAAGAAGGTCTCAATTGAAGGCGTATGGACTTATTATCTAATTTAGATACTAGTTATCACCTAGATTTAATACAAACTCTTTATGTAGCTTTAATATCTAGAAACTTAGTTTTTGTTTCTAAACTTGATGAAAGTGGGTTTAAGTTTGGTGATAAGTGCTTAATTGATTATGAAATTATTCCATAACACTTAGCGGTTAATGACATGAAATTGCTTTAGATGCTTACTTTAACTCATATGTGATTTTAGGCACAATTCATAAACAAAAAAGTTAAAGTGAATCGAAAGCAAGATATTTGGGCGATTATCCAAAGATTAATATTCACTTGTCTTCATGGAATAAGAAGAAGATTACAAGAAGAGGAGACAAGATAAAGCATAAAAAATGGAAAGTGAGATGCCCATGCAATGCATAAGTATTGTCTAACAATTAAAATGATATGAATTAAAATCATGTGAGACACTCTCAGCCCATGCAAGATGTCGTATGGGTGTGAGACACCACTCACACCCATAAGACATCTTTCAACAATGTGAAACACATGGACAACTGTCCATTGGAACCAGCTATTCATTAATTACCTATTTCTCACGTGTTTTTAACCTAGCTTTGGTTGTACAAAGTGTGAAGCAATAGGACAAAGTGTGAAGCAATAAGACAAGGTTTTGGCTACTAGGAAATGTGGAAAATCAAGAGTTTATAGAAAGTATGTGATTTGTGGCTAAAGGAGGGGAACGTAACAACTGTACCATTTTACAGAAAAATCTAACTGCCTCACTTGTTTTTCACGTAACAACTGAATAAATAAAAGAGGAGAAGCAAGTGTTGACTGGAGCTGGAGCAAAAATAGAGTGGAGTTTAAGCTGAAGTGAGTGGGGCGGGGGCTGCACTTTGAGAAAAAAATAAGGAAAGAGAGTGGAACAACTTCCTCTCTTCGGTTCTTGCCACTGGCCCCACTCCATTTAGCCTAGCTCTTTATTATATGAAGGATGGAATGCGTATGATGGCAAGGAGATAACTAGACAAAGAGAATAACCAAGAGAGGAAAGCGGACAACAAATTGGACTCTATTCATCATCATCTTCTTTCAGTTTTCAAGGTGAGCAACCATAAGTGGACAGCAGCTAGTTTATTCATTATTCACCTTTTGTTTCCAAGATGGAGAACCGAGACAACATTTAGGAATTCGTAATCAAATCATCTTGGAGATGGGTCGATTGTCAACAATAATAAGCGAATTATTGGAGATTAATGGAGAAGGTTGGACAGATGCAATAAACATGCAATTTTCTTCATTTCTCATCGATTTTCCATTAAAAAAGGTGTTCTTGGCTGATGCTTGGATACTCATGGAGAAGATGAATGGCTAGATGTCCTGATGCTAGTTTAAAGGTGACATCGACACCGACGAACCCTATTACGCATATTTTTCATTATGTTTGTTATTCTTACTCTTTTTATGAATTTATTGTGCTATCCTATGCATATAGATTTGGGTTTTATGTATGAATGATCGTATTATTGTATAATTCAATTGTTCACATATGAATCCATAGCTAGAATTTCAATATAATCTGTAATTGTTATGTTGAAATTGATTTGTAGCGACTAATGGTTCGTAATTATTAAGGATAACATAACTTAGGTTAAATGACGCATCATATGTGATTGTTGCCTTGATTAATCGATTTTCTGAATTTGTCATGCTACTACCCAATTGAATCTAGAGATCGTATCCTAGGTTATTTAGTGGTTAGGTTTAGTTAATGATCGTATCCTGATTAAACACTACCTAAAGGAAAACTCAGGTTAATTATTAACCCAAGATTAATAGTTCAAGGAGAGGTAAGAGAACAACAAATCAATGAAATATGTTTAATTAGGTGTAGGCTGAGATAGAACCAAAGAACTTGGTCCCTACTGAATTCCCTACTTTTATCATCTTTTACATGTTTTCTTTAAATTGCTTGTGTTAGTTATTTTATCTTTATTTTATTTTCTTATTTTTAAAACCCAAAACTCCCTCTAAACCTAAACACCGATTAATTTCATTTCAACAACTTTATACACATTCTTTATGAGATTGACCTAGACTCACTACTACTATAGTAGTAGTCTAGTTTTCATTTTGACTAGTGTTATGACGCGATGTTATTTGGTGCTGGTTATTTTAATTTATTTAAACATAATTTCATTATTGATTATGGAATTCTTATGGATGGTTTATATAAACAAATGAAGTTAATTTTTCTAAATCCCTATTTTTTGTTTATCGTGCCATTATAACTTAGTATAGTAAATTGAATAATAATTCAGCTTACTTGTGACATAACCATTTGGGTCATATTTCCAATGAATGATTAGAAAGATTGGTAAATAATGAAATTCTTCCAAATTTAGATTTTGTTGATATTGATGTATTTGTGAATTGCATTAAGGAAAAGCAAACCAAACATAGTAAGAAAGGAGTCTCAAGAAGTACTCAACTCTTTAAAATTATACACATCGATGTATGTGGAGCTTTTGACACTTCATCTTTTAGTAGAGAAATGTATTTTATCACCTTTATCTATGATTGTTCACGTTACGGATGTCTATTTGCTTAATGAAAAATCTCAAGTTGTAAACGCCCTTAAGGTGTTTGTAAATGAGGTTGAAAGGTAATTAGATTAAAAAAATGAAATTTGTAAGATATGATAAAGTTGGTGAATATTATGGAAAACATGATGAATCAAGACAAATTCTAGGTTAATTTGTAAAGATTCTTGAGAAACATGACATATGTGCACAGTATACTATACTAGGCACACCTCAACAAAATGGTGTGGTAGAAAGGCATAATAGGACACTAATGGATATAATTAGGAGTATGATAAGTAATTCTTCATTACCTAAAACTTTTTAGATACATGTACTTAAAATTGTTTATATATTTTCTAAATAGATTCCTATTAATGCAGTACTTAAAACTCTTTTTGAGTTATAGACTGAAAGGCAACCTAGTATGAGGCACCTGCATATTTGGGGTTATCCAGAATAAGAACAAGTTTATAATCCATAAGAAAAGAAATTCGATTCTTGAATAGTCAGTGGTTACTTTATTAGTTACCTAGAGAAATCTAAAAGGTATAGGTTTTACTATCCACATTATAGTCTAAAAATGATTAAAACAACTAATAGCATGATCATTGAAAATGGTGAAATTAGTAGGAGTCTTGAAAAACATGTTATGAATATTAGTGAAATAAGGTTTGAAGTTCTATTACCCATAAACGTTTCAATATCCAAATTTATACCAAATGTTGACCTAGTATTAGAAGAGCAAAATAATTTTGGACAATATTTGAATGAAACAACACCTCATAAAGATACAAACTTAAAACCAATTAATTTAAATAAACCATGTGGAATAACTTTGAATAAACCTGTAAGAATAAAGAGATCAATTATTCCTAATAAATATGTGGTTTATTTGCAAAAACCAAATTTTGATTATGTTATTAATAATGATCATGTTTCATTTTCAGAAGCCATAAAAAGTGATAAGAATGATAAATGGATTGATGCTATAAAAGATGAGTTAAATTAAATGGAATAAAACAATGTTTGGGACCTCGTTGATTTGCTAGAGGGATCTAAACAAGTCAAATGCAAATAGGATTTTAAGATCAAACGTAACTCGAATGGAAATATTAAACGGTATAAATCTAGACTTGTTATTAAAGATTATACTCAAAGAAATGACATTGAATATAAAAAGATCGTTTGACCTATTTCAAAGAAAGACTTGTTAATAATAATTATGACATTAGTGACTCATTCTGATTTAAAGTTACATCAAATGGAACTAAAAACTACCTTTTTGAATGTTGATCTTAAGGAAGAAGTTTATATGGATCAACTTGAAGGTTTTTCCATATAAAGAAAGGGTCATATGGTGTAAACTTAAGAAATCAATATATAGACTTAAACAAGCTTCCCGACAATGATATATTAAGTTTAAAGATATCATAACAATTTTTGGTTTTTAAGAATATATTGTTGATCGTTGTATCTATCGAAAGATCAGTTGGGAGTAAGTTTCTTCTAATTCTATATGTTGATGATATTTTGCTTGCTGCTAATGATTTGGACATATTATACAAGACTAAAGATTTTCTCTCCAAGAATTTTTAAACGAAATATATAAAAGAGGCATTCCATATGATATGAATTTTAATATTTCGAAATAAATCACAAGGAATGGTGACATTTTCTCAGAAAGACTATATCGAAAGGATTATAGAGAAATTTAATATGAACAAATGTTGATCAAGGAGGGCGAGCCTTAGCCCAACTGGTAAGGTTATTCCTTTGTGACCAAAAGGTCACATATTTGAGTCACGAAAATAGTCTTTTTGTAAAATGCAAAGAGAAGGCTGCATATAATTGATCTCCCTCCTCGACCTTTACAAAGCGAGGAGCCTTGTGTATTGGGATTGTTGTAAATGTTTAGCAATGATTATCCCGAACAAAAAGGAGGTAAATTTAGTCTTATGCAATGTCCAAAAAATGATATAGAAAGCAGATAAATGAAATCTATTCCATATGCTTCTATTGTTGGCATTTTGATGTATTTGCAAATATGCACAAGACCTTATATCAACTTTATGGTTGGAATGCTAGGCAAATATCAAAGTCCAAGTAATCCTAGTATAGACCATTGGAAAGTTGCAAGAAAGTCTTGATTATCTTGAAGGAACATTTGACTATATGCTCATGTATAGAAGATCAAATCCATTAGAAATAATTAGATTTTTGTATTCAGATTTTATTGGATGCATTGAAAATATAAAATTGACGTTTGACTACTTGTTTCAACTAGCAAAAGGAGAAATTTTATGGAAAAGTTTTGAACAATTTGTCATTACTTCATCCACTATAGAAGTATAATTTGTAGCTTGCCTTGAGGCTGCAATTCATGTTTTGTGATTGCAAACTTCATTTTAAGGCCTTTGTTGACATCATTATTATGTTACTAAAAATTTATTATGATAATTCTACAACAATTTTTTCTCCAAGAATGACAATTACTTTAGAGGTGCTAAGGGCTCGTTTGGTTATGTTTTTCTTTCATTTTTATTATGATTTTTATAAAAAAAGAAACAAACAATTAAAATGTGCTTGTCTAGGTATTGTTGCCATTTCTTGTTTTAAAAAATAAAAACTATAGTAGTTTTAACAAAACGTAAATAAGATGTTTTTCTATGTTTTCATAATAAGTTTTTTTGGTCATAAAAACAACACATCACGTTTCTTTTGTTTTATTTTCAGCATACATATCCTGTAAAAATCTACTCCTCTCTTCTTTCTTATAAAACTATTTTGGCCCTAACTCCTATCTTCTCTCTCTTTCGCTTCTTTTTTCTTATGACTTTTTGCCTCGTCATAGTGTAAGATATTTTTTTTTGGGCTTGTTATTCTTCTCCAAATCTAATTAAAAATTTTATTAATTTCTCTTTCCCTTTTTTGTCAATGCATGAAGCAAAATTAATCTTGGTCCTTTCACCAGATGAGTTTTCGAAAATTGATTTGACATTTTTTTTTATTCTATTGAAATTTTGATTTCATTGCATTGTGTTATTTTTCTGGTTTTCCTAGTTTATTATTTTTTTGCTCTCTTTTTTCCCATCTATGTCTAGTTTTTAGATGTCTATGAATATGAATAGCTATTTGTTAATGGAATGGTTATGATCTAATGGTCCAAATGAGTAAAAAATTGGGCAAGAGAGATGAGTTTCAAACCTGAATTGACAACTTGGATTTAATAAGCACAGTATGCGTTTTACTTTTAGCCTTTTCAGCTTTGACACAATGTATTAATTACAACTTCAATAGCTAACAATGTAGCATGTTTTAAAAAAGAATGTAGTGTTTAAATTATGACATGACAAAAGTTATTATTTATGTGAAACAAAGTGTTGAACGTTTAGTAGAAATGTAAAGGATTAAATTTTTTTAACATGAAATAACATTTGAATCCTAAGCATAAGCATAATAGACTATAATAGTTCCTTAGATTAAAATTGACTTGACTTTGTTAAGAAAAAGGAAAGCTTATATTGGAACCCAGAGTCAGCCTCCCGTTAGAAACTTATCCCTTAATCCATCCTAATGCTCTTCATATGTATGTTCAAACAATGTAAACCCTAATCATTATATCACCTCACCCTTTTGTCTAAAACTTAAGTCATAGTTTTGTAACATATAAAATGAAAGTCAAAACAAAAGTTTTTAACTAACAGAAATTTTAATCTTTTAACGTTTACTTAAAAAGGGCATTACAAGGTATGTAACAATGTAGTGTTAAGCATTTGATTTTTTTTCTCCATTTCTTTGCAGTTTCATTCCATCCTTACCATGCGAGTTTGTTTCATTTTATATTATATATCTTTCTTTAGTGTCTCCTTTGTATGTATTTCTATTTTATTCTTTTGTTCTCAAACTAGAGATTTTTTATTTAGTTTAATTATTTTAAACTTAATTAGAGTTTTGGCAGGAGGAATGTGAAACTTTTTGGGCTTTTTTTGTTATCCTTATTTTGCTTTTTAACAGTGGGGCAACCTCTTTCACAATACATTTTGGCATGACTTAAGTTTAAGAAAAGAATCAAGTATGATCCTATTAGTTTTATACTTGAATCATAGAATTAGGAGTACTTTCATTAGTTGCGAACAATTTCTCTTGTAGTACTAGTAGGGATTGTTAGAATACAGAGTCCAAAGAATAGGTAGAATATAAAGTTTTGAGGAAATTTTTTTTAGTAATATTAGTAGGGATTGGTAAAGTGCAGAGTCTAACATATAAAATCTATTGCAATTACATTTGTTTTGCTTAGCTAATTTTGTGCACCCACACCACCATTTTTAACTTATTCCTACAAAAAAGAAGTGTTTCATTTCATATAACTAGTCCAAAATTATCCAACTTTTGTAGCGTTAATAGATATTACTATGGAACAACTGAATTGTACAGTACAAATAACACATCTTCTCTCTAATGTTATGCATTTGGTGTTAAGTGGATCAATAAGTGAATAGTTTACTCAGTTCTAGGAAAAGGTAAGGGCATAAAGGTTTTTATTTTACTAAAAATAAATCCAATTGAATCCTATACCAAAATCAGCCATTGGTTATTACTTACGTAAACACACACACATATATATATATATATGCACTTTATAGCAAGATTTGAATTTTTGTACTCCTGTGCTGATTAGGATTATGGATCAAAGCATTTTAGGATCTAAAAAAAAGGAAGTATATATATGCACTTTTTTAGTGGGATTTGATTTGTTGTACTCTTATGCTGATTAGGATTATAGATCAAAGCATTTTAAGATCAAAGGGTGATTGGAAGACAAAAGCCTTGCTATTACTACTACTTCTACAAATTTAATTCCATAAACATAAGAGTAGGTAGTGTTTAACTCAACTTCATGAACAAAAAACTAAAAAATTGTTGTCCAATTTAATGAGGATCCTCTATTCCTTAAAATGTATAGGCTCTTATATGATTCTTTAAGATGCTCCCAAAAATACAAACTTCTTGGATGGAGTGTTCAAGTAGTTGCATAATAACCAAGCATCATCCAATTCTTATACTACTCATATATATCATTATTAATGATAATCTTCCTTACATATCATTTAAGGATAAATTTTATGAAATTGAGTTAGAATGTAAAAGTTTTGTGAATTGTATTCTTGGAATTAGAAATAATATTTCATGAATATTTTTTTAAAAATATATGCACATCTCTTTGTATGGATACTTGTTTTTAGGTGCAAATCTCTTATAGCATATGAATCCTTCAAGAACACAATCACTTTTGTAGTGCAAGAGTATTATACTAGACTTGACATTGTATATGCCTAAGTTTGAAATTTTATTTTAAAAATTGATAATTTTTACTATCACCTAGAATTATCTCTTGATTATTTTTAAAACATACTTAGTATTTAATTCTTCGTGAAAATTGTTGTGATTGTTGTCACTTATATGTAATTACATTTAGTGGTAGAAGCTTTGAATAATATGAACGATTCGAATGATTATGTGTAAATAAATGAAGAGGATGAGGTATGGAATGATGCCATTAGATGCATTTAATCTTATTGATGGTTGAAGAAGTGAAGAAGGAAAATTGAATAACTACCACCCTTTTCAAATTTGGTTGAAATAATATTAAGGCAAGCCTTCAAACAAAATTCAATAAAGAATATATTGCTGTTCAATTGAAGAGTAAATATATTGCATTAAAAGCTGGATTGAAGAATTTCAAGAGTTTACTCAAAGAAAAAGGAATCAGTTATAACTCCTTCATCAGTGAAGTTAATGCCATAACTGAATGTTAGGAAAATATATTTATGGTAAAATATATTTGTTTATTACTATATCATATTATACAATATTTATTCTCATGTTTCCTTTTCATCATTATAGGTGAATAAAATGGACAGAAAAAAGGATGCAATGAGTTTTTAAACTTATGTCATATTTTTAGAGATACTATTGCAACTAGTTTACATGCACATCCATCAAGTAAATCTCCATCAAATAGTACAAAAGAGGAACATAAAGAATTAACGTTGATGAAGATTGCTCATATAATAAAAAAAGAGAACAAGTTACAAGTTCTCCATTTAAGAGAAAGAAATCTCTTAAGAATAAAAAGGTAAAAAAGATCAAACATTTTAGACAATGCTTGATTATGATTGGTGAACAATCAAAAAGAAAAAATGATTTACTGGAGAAAAATTGACTGAAACATCACCCACTATAGAGAATGGATTTGGAGCTTCATCAATTAATCAATAGAGTAATATAATAATGAAATGTTTGAATTCCTTAGGTGAATTCGGTGTTAAGGGTGTGCAGTAAGGAAAAGTCGTAAAGGCTTTATATGATTCTCCACTTTATAGGGATATTTTTATCAAGATGGCAGATGTACGAAAGCTGGATTGTATCATGCCGCTTTAGTTATATTTTTATGTTACTGTGTATAGAATTCTTACTGATTCGATACTTTTATATTAAAAATTATTCAATGCTTTCAACACTTTAAATCTATGTTTTTTTAAATATTTGATATAAACCTTTTGACTTACATGGCTTTCTTATTGAATTTCAAATCAGATTATGATGATGAATAGATGAAGGTAATTATTATTTGTCTAACTGGGTGAGAGAACAAATATTTCATTTGCAAAAGCAACTATGTAGAACTTCTGCCCTATTGGTTCATAATTGGATATTGTAACTTTTGAATGGAAATTTTACAAGGATTTATGAGAATTTAAGAATGAGCAAGACAATCTGCTTGAGCTTATATGATGAGTTGAAGAGTTTAGGAAGCTTAAAATCAATGAGTCATTTGATTGTGGAGGAACCACTAGCAAGTTTCTTGATGACTATAAGGTATAATGAGATAACTAGAGTTTAAAAAGAATGCTTTCAACATTCAACGTGGACAATGTTGAAGTACTTTTCCAAAGTCTTATATATAGTTAATTGTTTTACGAAAAGAGTTACTACTACTTTATCCTTTACCAATACACCTCCTGAAATTCAACATAATTCAAAATTCTTTTCATATTTTCAGGTACATTCATATATTTAATTACTTTTTTCATTATGTCCTTATGATTGATAATTATTCTAATATTATAATTTTTTAAAGGAGTGTATATGAGCAATAGATGATACACATATTGATGTACATATTCCTACCGATGAACAAATACCATATAGGGGTAAAAGAACTAATCCAACCTAAAATGTTATGTGTTATTGCTCATTTGACATGTATTTGACATATGTAATGGTAGGATGGAAAGGTATTACAAATGATTCTTAAGTTCTTTTAGAAATAGAAATAAATCCAGCAATCCAATTTCCTATACCTCTATAAGGTATTATATTATTTTAAATAAACATAGTCATTATGATTTTTTAGTTACTTCTTGTTAATATTACATTTTTATATATTATTTAAGTTCTATTTTGTTGATTTCAGGCTACCCAATATACCTGAATTTCTTTCACCACATCGAGCTGAGAGATATCATTTATGAGATTATAAAAGAAGATCTGCTTAAATTATTTAACTACAAGCATTCTTTATTAAGAAATGTTATTGAAAGTTATTTGGGTATTTTAAAAGCAAGATTCCCTATACTTTTAAACATACTGAATTGTGATATGAAGAAATAAAAATACATCATTATTGTTTGTTATGTTATACACATTAATATTATAATGCATTTATAAAGCGATTAATTATTTGACAATTATGTTGAAAATGAATAACAAAATAGGAAAAATGAAAATGAAGATGCAAGTTCATAAGTAAAATATAATATCGCTCTAACACAACTTTAAACTATGTCTCAAAAGTCGGATGAAATTGCTAAACAAATATGGAATTGTTATATTAATTCTAATTGATTTATAATTTCTTTTGTAAATAATACTACTATTATGTTTTGAAGCATTATAGCATGATGAACATCTTTTATTGATTAGAATGATTTAATGTAATTTTTATAGTTTATAGAATTTTATTATATATAATTGATGTCTAAATTTCTTTAATTATATAAATATTCATACATTTAATTTTTAACCATAATGAAAAATATTAAAATTAACCATACAATTTGATATTTAAAATACATAAATTATATTAAATCTAATAATATAATTAAAAAATAAAAACAAAATGATGACATTAAACATGTTTTTGTTTTTAAAATTTTATTACAAATCTCAGCTATCAAAGTTTTTGTTTTTGTTTTAATAAAGAAGAACTAAAACTAAAAACAAAAATAAAGACAAACAAACTACAACAAAAAATTGAAGTGGAATCAAGCGGGGCCTAAATATATGGAGTTAAAATATTTTGTCGTAAAGGAGGAAGTTCGTAAACAATGAGTGTGTATTAAATAATTTAAGATAGATCTTATGATTTAAAATCCCTTAACTAAAGGTCTTCAACCGAAAGTATTTAAGGAATGTGTTCAAAGAATGGGCCTTGATTATATTCATGATTGTTTTTTTAATGACTTTTTGACAATCTTGAGTTCAATAAAATTTTTTATTGACAATTTTTTTACTTATTATGAATATGAACATGTAAATGTTATTAAATAAGAAATAAAATTGTCTATGAGACATTAATGTGGACCTTTATGATTTTTATATATTACTTGTATTACCTAACTTGATAAATTATTGTTGTTGTAGTATATAAAAGGAAGTATGCGAAGTTGAAGTGTATGACCACTTCTACTCGCATTATAAGAGTTACTGTGTTAAATTATAAAGATATTAAGAGATTTATTTATATGCCCTTAATATTTATACAATTAAACTAAAGTTTGAAATATCAAGCTAATTGGAGGAATGTAAGAATATGACCCAATTAGAGGCCATATTTTATGTATATTAATAATAATATTAATATAATTAAAGAGTTCTATTTGGTTTATATTTCTTATTTAATATTAGAATAAATCTTAATCATTTATTTTGGTCACTTAATGGATGTGTCAAATTAAAGGCCATAGATATATAAATTAGTCTTCTCTTTATTAATTAAGGTTGCAGATCATTTTATATCAAGTTTTTGTAGCCACAAGAGAGTCAAGAAAGAGAAATCAACTTTAATCAAGAACGGTGAAGTTTCTTGAGCTCTTTTCAATAATAACATCTTTTGCAGTAGCTACGAAGTAGTACACTTTTATGATTTGTAATTGATTGTTTATTCAGGATTTTAAAGTTATGAATGCAAATTTTGCTTTATATAATAAAAATCATGTTTTTATAATATATTATTATTAAATAAAAAATAATATACTTAACATTTGAAAATTTTTCAAAATAATCCATCCTTTTTTTTTTTGGAAAATAAGTAGTATATTCATTCACAAAAGAGAGTGATTATCATCTTCGACTATTGGAGTATGTACAATTTGGCTATTTACAATACCCATTAACAATACATGCACTGTTATATTCTCATTACCTGCATAATTCTTGTTGGGATAAGATGTTGATGAAACTTTGTCAAAATAGTTATTCTTATCATGAGATAGAACTTTATCTATTTGTACTTACTGTAACGCTCAGTTGAAAATCTCAAGGGACGGTTGGTTCGTATAGAAAAATACTAATAAGAATGAAAATGAATATAGTGAAAATTGAGAATAGATATTGTCATTATAATTATGATTGTTGGTTAAGAGGAAGGGATGCTTATCATTGTTATTGACAGTGGTTGGTTTGTAAAAAATATTAAGAAATAAAATTTATT
>JAOTIZ010000004.1:9975965-9987021 GCA_027123425.1 Erythroxylum panamense
ACAGAATACGTACCATCCTTATTAAAGTGCCAGCAGAACTGATCAGAAGGCAAAGACAGAGAAATAGGAATTTTAAAGACATTCAAGGCATCAGCCGGAGGTAAAAGGCCATTGACAAAAGTGTGATCCCATCCCGATTTGTCCGAATTGAGAAGGTCACTAACCTTCAAATTCTTCTTAAATTCATTAAGCAGGCACTCCTCATTATTTCTCGTCATTCATATGAAATATACGAGCACAAGAAAACCAACCTTGATTACCTTTAAATCCTCCTTACTTTTCTACCTTAGCCCATTGATCCAACGCAGATAGTCTTTCCTAACGAGGTTAATATCTCGTAGCTCAAATAAACCGAGAGAAATTCTGTCCGGAGAGGTCGTGCATGGCAACACTCCAATCTGTCCTTATGTTTTACTACGAAAGATTAACTTTTGTAATCTTAGTGGGTAGGTGAGTTGGTAAGAAACTCTTTTGAATTAAGTGAGGTTATAGATTCGAACTGTCTTTATGTATGCAATCGTTTAAAATTTAAGATTAGAGTTTTACCTCCTATAAGGGACCTATCTAACTTAAGTAAAAATTAGTTTAAATATAAATGACTTAAAAGTATCTTCTCATTATTAGTATCCTTTTTAAGTATCTCGTGGATAACTATAGAAAGAAAAAAAGGTTAACTTTTGTAAGGAAACGTACTTCGGTATTTGGCACAGAAGACGAAACATGTTATTCTCGTAGGAGACTACCCTTCTGGGGACAGAACACTAGCCAATCAAAATTCAAGATCATGATCGAGGCCATGCATGAGATGAGAGGGGAGTAGGAACGGAGGGGCATTGTAGTCATTTAAGCAGCCAAATTTGTAAGCGCTCTGGTCCAAGCTCAACGAATGGAAACAACAGTTAGGTCGATATCGTAAATTAGGCAAAGGTTGAGGCCCTTTTTGTGCATCTAATTATAATATTATGTATGGGAGATCCAACTTTGCCATCAACAAAAGCCCCAATTTTCACAGCGACGACTCTGCGAGGGAAAAAATAAAGAAAATTCGAAGAAACAACAAAAGGAAGAAGGGAGGAGAGAGAAAGAAGCGCCAGAGAGTGAATTTTAGAAAGACGGAGGAGTTGTAGAGAGAGAGAGTGCTATATATCTTTGTGTGTGTTTTTAGGCAGTAATGGCGGAGAAGAAATCGAGCGAGGAGAGCGTGAAACTGTTTGTAGGTCAAGTACCTAAGCACATGACAGAAGCTCAGCTTCTCGCAATGTTCAAAGAGTTTGCTTTGGTGGACGAGGTCAACATCATCAAAGACAAGACCACGCGAGCTTCTAGAGGTTTCTCTTTCTTTCTTCTCACATTCTTCAAATCTCTCTTTTATTTCTCTCTTCTTAAGAGGCTTTGCTTTCTGCATGATTCGGAGTTCTTTTTTCTTTGGATTAATCTGAGATTTCCGGCGTTTGAAACCCTAAATTGAGTAGTTTTTGTGGTATGTAAAACAGGTTGTTGTTTTGTAATATGTCCGTCGAGGCTGGAAGCGGATAAGGCCGTCAATGCTTGTCACAATAAGAAAACGTTGCCTGGGGTTAGTGCTTTTTGTGATCTCTAGTTATTGTTTTCTTTGAATTATGTTGCTCAAAGCTTCCTGCTTGTAGTGCGTAATTGCTGATCTCAAACATTGTATTAGTGGATAAGTATTGGTATTGTAGTACATAGGACCTTCTTAACAATGGCCGTTTCCGGTATTCTGTTTGATTTAGTTGGAATTTAAAAGAATGAGGGGGTGATTTTGAATTTGCTGAAATTTGTTGAGCCTCTCTTATCTTAAAAGGCTCTGATATTGATTTTGTGATCCCTAGCGGAGTTGGATTTATCTGGTTGTATAGTAATACCACTGGACTGTACAATGCAGCATTTAAAGATGTAATTGGTCTATGCAAAGTTCTTCAGTGAGGT
Organism: Erythroxylum panamense; assembly: GCA_027123425.1. Classification (NCBI taxonomy): domain Eukaryota; kingdom Viridiplantae; phylum Streptophyta; class Magnoliopsida; order Malpighiales; family Erythroxylaceae; genus Erythroxylum; species Erythroxylum panamense. The sequence continues at coordinate 9,977,913 of JAOTIZ010000004.1, forward strand.
GGACTTCAGCAAAATGCGTGATGGCATTTGTAAAAACGATTGATGGGTGCATCACTTGCATGAAGCAAATGGAGATGCCGACTCCAATTTAGAAGATTTAAAAGAAAATTTTGTTTCTTTCTTCAAAGTGCAGAGACTTGATGAACATTCTGAGTCTTGTGACGAACATTATTAACTGGATTGACCGGGGAATGGCAAACTGTGGGTTGATATTCATTTCACTTATTTGTTTGTAATTTCAAAACAACAGATTGTAGGTTACAATTGTTTCATAAAAGATATTATTGAGTCTGCATAGCCATCTGGTGGTTCGTTCATTCTAAGTAATGAAATGACACTATTAGGCAATTTGTTAAACAAATGATATCACGATTAACTGTCACAATAGGCAGCCATCTCAATATTAAAAACTATGATCAATTGAATCATTTTGTGACAACTTCTGACATCTTCAAACCCTTATTCGTTGTTACCATTGTGCTTTTGAGGCTTGACTCTTGCCAACTTATTTTAATGAATAATCTTTTTAATTTAATTTCTCATTAAGTCTCTTTGGGCTTGATTTAGTGCATAGATTGATTTAGATACTGTGACAATCATAACTTCTGCGCAAATAAATTTCAACTATTTTTATGTATTTGTTTTTCGTTACATTTTGACGCATTGGTGTCGCTGCCTCTCTAATTGGAGTGCATCCTGTTCTTTTGTCAACTTCAGGCATCTAGTCCATTGCAAGTGAAGTATGCAGATGGCGAGTTGGAAAGGCTAGGTGTAATATAATTTCTTGACATGATACCTAGTTGTCTCTTATATTGCTTTATCCTGATTCCTTTCCAGATACTGGTGTTTTAGATTATTTTGAGAAATTTTAGTAGGTTACGCTTTTGTGCTTTTTTGAATGATTTGTTACTTTCCTTTCAATCCAGAGCACAAACTCTTTGTGGGTATGCTTCCAAAAAATGTTTCAGAAGCTGAAGTGTCTGAATTGTTCTCTAAACATGGAACTATAAAAGACCTACAAATTCTAAGAGGTTCTCAACAGACAAGCAAAGGTGCTTATTTCCCTTTTTGGTTCACAAATCCAGAAAAAATGAAATGGTAATTTTGATTTTTGCTACTTAAATTTGTAGGCTGTGCTTTTCTGAAGTATGAAACAAAAGAGCAAGCCATTGCTGCCATGGAGGCCACCAATGGAAAGCATAAAATGGAGGTTTGTGATTCAAACATGTTTGGCTCAAAAGTATCCTTAGTAATTCTTTTAGCCTTGGAAGATTGCTTTATCTGTTGCATTACATTTAGGTTCACTGTTTCTTTTGTTGGATAAGTTGTTTTCTTAGTTTGTACTTTGTAGTATAATTTTGTATTACAAGTTTAGGATGTGTATGTATCAACAATATATCTTAGGTAAAGGCCAGCTTTTGTCTAATGTGAAAATGAATTCTGAAAGTACTGTCCCTATTACAGTGAGTTCTTCTCCATGTCAACTGAACTAGAAGCTTGTAAAGCTAAACCATTAATGTTCTGGTCAGGAAGCAACTTTAATCTGACACTGTCTATAATTTCTTAAACTTTTAGTTATACTAGACAGTTTAATTATTTTATCTGTAGCTTGAGGGCATAGTTTAACAATTAACACACATCAATTGTTCAATATTCTATGCTGACAATTAAATCAGATAGAGGAGGAAGTTGTGGCATTACAATAGTTTAACTAACCATTCAGATGTTGGTATGGGTTCTCTGAAACTAAAAGGCTTGCCCATATATTTTCTGAACCAATTGTCTGAACATACATAAGTGTCACATTTTTTAATTCTATTTAAAAGATGACTGTTCTTCCATGGATTTTGAATTCGAAGCCTGGAACCTTCTTTTGTCAATGATTTTGTTACAATGATTCAGTCTGATTCTTATCTTTCGGTTTACTAGGGTTCAAGTGTTCCTTTGGTTGTCAAATGGGCAGATACAGAAAAGGAAAGACAAGCCCGAAGAGCTCAGAAAGCACAATCTCAGGCATCCAATTTGTCAAATACTGATGCACAACATCCCTCATTATTTGGCGCCAGGCCATTGGGTTATGTACCCCCTACAACAGTTATGGGTATCAGGTCAGTAGTTTAACTGCAATTGTTTAGAGGTCTTTCAACTTATATGAAAACTGGCATATCTTTAAAATTTGTGGTCTCTCTTTCCTTCTTAATTGGATTTCGTGTTCTGTCAATTTTAGCTACCAATAATGTATTATCAAAGGTGAGTATTGTGTTGGTCATTCTGTTGTAGGCTCCTGGAACTTATGGACTCATGCCATATCGCCTGCCAGCTATGCAGAATCAAGCAGCTTTTCATCAACCCTCTTTTCATGGTATGATTCCTCCCGTGAATCAAGGAAATCCTGTGCGTGGTGCAATCAGGCCTGACCTTGTTCCAACTATGGCACCAAGAAACTATGCAGTGACTCCTGCAAGTTACGTGGGTTCTGCGTTTCCTACAGTGCAAGGCCTCCAATATCCCGTTTCATATCCTGGAAGCATGATGGCTCACCATTCTTTGAGTGGTTCACCTAGTCCGCTGCCACCTGCAGCTGCAGCTGCCAGCTGTAGTTCTGCAGCATCATCAGGTGTTAGTGCCAGTTCTGCAGGCCAGATTGAAGGTTTGTTTTCCAAACAAAAGTCCCTGTTTTTTTTTCATATCTGATTGTTACTAGTGTTTACCTACTAAATACTCTATGTTATTTGACTTAGGTCCACCTGGGGCCAATTTGTTTATATATCACATACCTCAAGAATTTGGTGATCAAGAGCTTGCCAATGCTTTTCAAGCATTTGGTAAAGTGTTGAGTGCTAAGGTTTTTGTTGATAAGGCAACTGGTGTTAGCAAGTGCTTTGGTATGCTCATTCTCAACATGATTTTCAACATAAATTTGGCTGTTGACATTTAATAACATGCCTCTATTTGCAGGGTTTGTTAGTTATGACTCACCTGCATCAGCTCAAGCTGCAATTAGTATGATGAATGGATGCCAATTAGGAGGTAAGAAACTGAAAGTTCAGCTGAAAAGAGACAACAAACAGAGTAAACCTTATTAATCTGAAGATGAGTCTTGGCAACAATCAGAATTCTGTGATAATGTAGTCACATCAGCTTGGGTTAGTGCGAATGACTGCAGTATCAGTATTTTGGGTGGACCGTAAATACATGGTCATGATCATAACTCCATCCATGTAATTGCACCGCGGGATTGGAATTCCAAAACTTGTAATTCATGGTGCATTCTGTGCCGATGCAATTTGTATTCTGTACAATGGAATTTCGTTGAACATCAATTATTAATTTATTGATTTTTCCCTCAATAACTTGTGTCCACATATTGTGGAAATATCAATTGAAAATTATTCATTATTCATTATTCTATTATTCCTTTTTAGTCTTTTTATACCCTTTATTCTTTTTATCAAGATTATTTCTTTTGGGCATTTATTTATAACAGGGAGACTTTTACTTGGTTGGCATAAGATATTTTTAAAAATCAAGCATTTATCTTCTTGCTTCCTGCTACATTCTTGCTGGTCTCCTCCCTTGATGACAATAATCGTTAAAGATTTAAGTAGTAAGTGCAGGTTGCATGCCTGTTTTTTTCATGGAGTATGGACTATGGACTACTTGTCCATTTTATTTACGATGAAGACATGTATTGCTGTAAGGTAAATCTTCAGGTATCATTCTGAATTTATTTGATTTATGTTCTGTTCTATTCCGGAGTTTGGACTCAGTATGCCCTTGATTGAATAAGTTGTCAAATGGATGATTTTTTGTTTTTGCTGAATTTAGCCTTATTATCAAAAGATAAAAAGTTTTAAGAGATGCTCTGCTTGCTTAAACATTTTTTGTGTGCTCATCTTTTTCATTCATTCTCAGAGTTGGGAGTGTGCTCTCAGTGGCTGTCAACTGACGTGATTCATTTATGAAAGGCAATACAACAGAAAGGTACTTTGCATTGCAAGTTTAGAAAACCTTGCAATACAGTCTACTGAGCAATTTTAAAAGGATGAAATCCGCTGACCTACTTCATAAAACTTGGAGTGCATTTATGCAATTTTTATTTGTTATATTTCAATCTTCTTGTTTTCTCTCTTTGCTAACATCACTTATAATGTCAATATGCTAATGTTAAGAGCTTATCTGATTACTGTTACATAGTTATCTTTCATAATTTACATTGCATTCAGGTATTTACATTCAAAAATAATGGATGTTTTTTAGTTTGATGGAGCTTGATGTTGGACTTGCTTGCTTTATTGGGGATTAAACATCTGGCCATAACTAATTAGGGTAGCAACAATAGTTAATGGCTTAGGGCAGGCCACCACTTTCTGTACATAGATCTTGCTCTAAGGAGAAGTAAATTGTGTTTCCAAGATCCCTTATCTTATTCAGGCTTTTCTGTTTTTGTATTTCTTTTCTTCTTTCAAGTATTTTGCTGCATATCAACAAATGGATTGAACAGTACTTTAGGATGAGCATGCTTTGAAGCTACTACTGTACCTTGAGCTGCTGAGCAGTTTTAGTGCTTCTGAGCTAGATTTGGTTTTTATCACCTCACTATTTGGTGAAATTTGTGACGCACTGAAGCAATGACAAGTAATCCAACTTTTTCTTTTACCAGGTAATTTTCTGCCTTTCCTGTTAGTAACGTTAGTTAACATATTATTTTTCTACTTTCACAAGTTAGCTTCTGCGTGCGCAATCTGTCTCTTTGTATTAGTTTGTGATCGTACATGTAATTATATGCCTGAGAAATCATAAATTTGGTACTCTTTGCTGGAAAGGAGGATTTCAGAGGTTGGAGATACTTGAGAGATATAGCTTATTGTATTCTAACTTTTCTTCCTGATATCTAGCACACAGGCAAAGCTTCACCGGGTGTTGAGACAACGATTAAAAGATAAAAGACTTCAAGTTCTAACAATCTATCGGCTTAGTTAAATCGTGAGTTTTTCAAAAGAACTTGCAGTAGAACTTGTATCTCTTTTCTATCAATGCTAGTCATTGTTGTAAATCTGTTTGAGGGCGGGTGCATTCTTTGTAGAGAGTCGAGGCGATTGTTTGTGGGACTAATGGTGTTCTACTAACTTCTAGTGGAGATTATATGGAAGGCTTTAATTTGCGTTACGACAATACCGTTACGTATGACATTCTGAAGGGTGTGTTGGAAATTCTTCATTAGGCATGAATGGCGGGTCATATGAGCGTTATTTTTAAAATTGATTCACAAGCAATCTTTTGACTTCTAGTTATCACTCACTCTATCTGCCTTTATTTTGTGTGTGTGTTTTTTTTAAAGGACTTGAAGTACATGGCTAGTAGAAGTTACTTCTGTAGTCTACGAGTCGAAGTTGTACATATTAATTTGAGCCAATGTACAAAACTAGTGTGAGTTTACTAGGTCCTTTTGATAAAACTATGTTTCCTGCGCTCTCTTTGCATTGCCTTCCCATTGTAATTAGGCTTGTTTGGGATTAATTTATTGCCTGAGCACGAGTCCAATATTTCTTTTATCTACAGTAATCTTTCCCCCAATTTTCTAAAGAAAAAAGAGCTTAAGAATTAAGATCGTTGCAACCTGCCTTTTGGTCCTTAGCTATTATCAGTTTCTTAATTCTAAGAACATGAACGCATAACTATTTTTTGTTTAGTATACCATCTGATTAATACATGACGATTACATTCCAAGTTTCACTTGTGAATGATAGCATTTGTTGATCTCGTAAATTCAGTTTTTGAGTTGCCTGTTGTGATTGAACTGTATTGCAAGAACCCAATCTCCTTTAGGTGGTTAGTGGATAATATTTAATATGGTTTGTTGTGCAAAACTATTGTCCACATTAAAATCTGATCCTATATTTGTCCTAAATCCTTATCCACATCCCTCATTAATAATTTCAGCTCTGACTGCGATCTCAGGAATTTAATTTTCCTCCTTTAGTATAGACGTTGTTTTCACTTGATGGTATCATCCCAAGATGGTCATGAGCATACTCTTGCCAAAAGTGAATCCTGGAATTTAGACTATTAGATCTGATAATCATTGCATAGAGGATTGCACCTTAATGGGAGTGGTTCAAGTGGGTGGCTTCGATGCTTCACCAATAATCTAGCCCTGATCACATGTTATATTTCTTTAATGCTCTGCGTTGCGTTTCCTAAGCAGTTACTAGAAGCCGGCCCTCAGCAAGATTGTGGCAGCAGGGAGTGAAAGAAGCATGATAGCGCTGGACAATGGGCATGACGGGTGACAGGAGTACCGAAACCAAAGGAGGACGTGTTTGGACGATAATTAATAAGCTACAATATCGTGGGTTTCGTACGTTTAGCACTGAACCAGTGCTGCCCTTAATTTCCTTATAGCAGGTCCATACCACGTTACGCATTGTTGGTAAAATGACTTTTGCCGTAACAACAACAGGGTTTATGATTTGTTATTGGACAACGTGTGATTGCCGTAGAGGAATTGTTCAAGTAATGCCTTCTAATTGTGACGTTCAACTAATTGTTTGCCTAATGAAAAGGGTGTATGGGCCACAATGTCCAGCAACTTGTAATCATAATCCATTGGCTCTCTCTTTCTCGGATCTTTAAATTAAATTGGATTCTTTTAATAACACCACCACGTGCACGTGGTTCGCGGTTCCTTGAAAATTAATCATAATCTTTCACATACACTTTTATTACAACAGATGTAATTTATTAACGACCAAAAAAACACAAAGAAAGAACATTACCTTGTAATGGTCTTTAGGGAATAATAAAAACCAGGCATCCTCCCGAGTTTCTAAATCTTCCAACCGTCTCAAAAATATCTTTACACAGCTTTTTTCTTTTTCCGGACTAAGTCACTGAACCGTCAGTTTAAGTAAATACGCGTTTTCAGAATTAAGATTGACGTCTTTTTTGTTGAATATTTGATCAAGAAATTAATTAAGTAAACGTCAAGAATTATGCAATAGTCAACTATGTTCATTTGGTGGACCGTAATACGGAACTTTGACGCACCAAAAAACACGCATGCCTTAGGGAAAGTAAAACATAATAATCAATTCGTTACATCCTACTATAATTTCAAGTAAATAGTATTTAATTCTTGAATATTTTAATTTAATATTAAAATTTTAGTTTAGTGATTCGTATAAATCAAGTTTAAAAATAAAAATAAAAATTAAATTTAAAAATCGGGAAAATATTATGCATTTTTTAAGCCCTTCTCTCTTCAGTCTTCAATTAAATGAACCGTACTTGAAGGTTTTCAACAAGCATACCCTAACGAACAATACGTAAAAGGACTCAAGGATCGACACCTGGACTCGGCTAGTTGGCTTCGAGTGGAATTATCAGACATTCTAGAAACCTGAGAATGGTTCCCCGTAACCAAAATTATTGAAAACACGCTTTTTTCTTTCCCCCTTTCCTTCTGGAAGATCTTGGCTGTAGAAATCTTTTCATATATTAATCACCACACCCTCTGTCCACTCCATTGAATGTCTTATGTACCTAAAGTTCATGTAAACGTAGTAAAACTTCTTACATGGCCAAAGTTACGAGTTGTCTACAATTCTTAACTTCTCTACCTTAATTGTAACACACATGGAAAGTTGCAATTTTGGCTACAGTTGGAAAGGAGACCAAACAAGAAGGAAAGATCATTTCGTCGACGTTGGTTCTTTCTTTCTCGTTGAAGCCACCGGCGACTCCGATGACGTCGATCTTCATCCACCAGACATTGCTGTAGATCTCGCCGACGACGATGCGGGGTCGTGTAGCTACGACGTATCGGATCATTCTTGCGTCAGCGACCTGAATAATGATGATTGTGGCTGTTATGAAGGTGAGAAGTACTGTGGCAACGTTGAGGAAGAGGGGATTCGCATTTGTGGCGGAGAACCGTGGAGGAGTGATGTGGGTTTTCATCAGAAATCGTGTGCTTCGGTTGATTCAACCACCAGCGAACCGATGACTGAGATGGAAAAGAACAAGCTTTTCTGGGAGACTTGTCTGGCTTCCTAGAATTCGCTTTTCTATCAGCATCAGGTCAGGGCAAACTTTTTCCTGTATTATCGCTTTCATTGGTCTTTAACTCCTGTTTCTGCGGTTTCTTTATTCGTTTACAATGTAAGTTCCAGAGATTAAAAATGGTGGGATGGGAGGTTATTAACCGTTCTTCATCTCCCAATAGATGACAATTGTACAAAAGATAGCTGCTATGTGATCGTCCTCGTATAAAGAGAGACTTGGAACATAGTTTCATAGTAAAAATGAACGTTTAGCTTTGTTGCATAAACAAAAACTCCTCCTGTCCTGTGTTATTTGAACATGTGTTTCAAGTAGAAGTTACATAATTCAACGTGTCAGCAGCAAGCACTGATCATGGAGGCTTCAGTAGTACGTGCAGAAATTAGTTTACTAATTAGCTTAATGCTTCTAAATAGCATCTTTAATACTTGATATCTTGTTATTCGGATTCAATCATCGGAGGGCAATCATGAAAAGATCCAATGTAAAAGGAAAGTTTTCACTACAACCAATTGTGAGGAAAATCCTATTCCTTTCTGGAACTCGTGAAAAAAACATCCCGTCACCAAAGCAAATACATAATCTGATTTCTTAGGCTTCCTTGAATGGGGCAGGCACGCGTTGGTCTTTATAATTACACAGGTCGCCTCAATATAGCTATCATTAATGATCACTTCCTTCGAAACAGAACCAAAAAAGGAACCAGATTGTCTGTTCCACCAGGTCTATTCTACCCTTGTTACGTGTTCAAAACGACGTTGTTTTATATTCCAATGTAGTAAAGGATAAAACATTAACAGGAGTTTGAATTAAATGGCATGAAAAACTAACCTACTCAATGTTATGAATACCGTACCGGCTTTGGTATCGGATTGGGCTCTGGAACAGAACTGTACTGTATACTTTACTAGTTTTATATCGGCTTTGGTTTTAAATTTATAAATAGTCCCTAAACTTTTTAAAAATTACAAAATAGTCCATATTGATATATTATGCAACTGTACTGTATACTTTACTAGTTTACTGTTTACATCAACCATGTTTT
>JAOTIZ010000004.1:10008885-10046320 GCA_027123425.1 Erythroxylum panamense
CCCCCCCCCCCCCCCCCCCCCCCCCCCCCCCAGATCTGCTAGGTTGGAGATGTCTCAATCGCAACGGGAAATTCCAGGAGTTACCTTGTATCAAGTGGCTTAACCTGGTGTGTAGAGGGAGTATATGGGTTCCCAATTAATGTAAAGAGTTGATTAGCTATCCCTGGCCCAACTAATTATCATACCAAAAGGTTACTAGTTCACTGTTGCCAATTTTGCATGTCATATCTTGCTTAACCATGTCTTGTAGTTGTAGGAGCCGATTAAGGAAGTGTGAATTCAAGGGATTTTTCTTGACGACCTAGATACTTTTGCCTTTGAGGAAATGAGAGTGCAATCATCTGAGCCAAAGCGATTTTTGTCCATCAAAATCCACCATAACCTCTTGACAAGTAATACGTGATTGGTGGTTTTAATAGAGCATATGTTGAGACCACCTTCTTCTTTCGGTAAACATAATTCAGATCATTTGACCTTCGTAGATCCTGGGCTGCCATTTGGATGACTCTATAAGAAGTTCTTGAGGATTCTTTCAATTGATTTGATGATGCTTTGTCAGAGAAATATATGGGAGCTCCAATATTTATGCATGGAATTGAGAACATATTGAATGAGTTGCACTCTACCTGTTTAGGATAAAGATTTGTTCACCCATGATTGAACTCATTTTTTGATTTTTTCTATTAGAGGGTGACAGTCCAGGTAGTTAAGACATTTTGTAGAGAATGGTAGGCCAAGGTACAAGATGGGAGGACATATATTTTGCATGCCCATTGTAGCAGCGAAGTGAGGTTCCAAGTTGCCAACGGCTTTGGAGAGGATGAAATGGCTTTTATGTATATTGATCTTCAACCCCGAATAGTGTTTGAAGGTTTCAAGAGTCCTCCTATATGTGAGAATGGAAGCCATGTTTTCCCTGCAGAATAAAAGCAAATCATCTGTAAAATAGAGATTAGTTAGTTCTATTTTTCTGCATTTGGTATGATAGCTGAAATTTGGGTTGTTTTGCACTTCATGCTTGATAATGGTATTAAAGATCTCCATGCATAGGATAAACAGATAGGGGGATGGGGGATCTCCCTGTCTAAGGCCACGATTCGTTTTAAAGTACTTAGTGGGACTGCCATTGATCAGCACCGATAGGGATGCAAATGAGATGCACCCGCGAATCCATGTGATGAATTTTCTTGGAAAGCCATGAGCAGTGAGCATGCGCCATAAGAAATCCCAACTTATACTGTCAAAAGCCTTGTGAAAATCAATCTTCATGGTGCAAGTAGGAGGCCTATGTGTTCTGGAGTATCCCTTTAATAATTCTTGTACAATGACATTATCCCCAATGTGATTGTCCTTCAGAAAAGTACCTTGGTTGTCATTTATCAAAGGAGCAATGGCTGTCTTCAACCGGTTGGCTAGTATCTTAGATATAATTTTGTAGAGGAAGTTAGTGCAGGAGATCGGTCTATAATCCCAAAAGGTTGAAGGGCTGGGGCCTTTGGGAATCAAACACAAGAAGGTGCGATTGATTTCCTTTAGTAGAACACCATTAGAGAAGAATTCATGGACTGCATTTTTGACAAAGTTACTGATGGTGTTCCAAGAATTCTGGAAGAAAAAGCCGTTTAGGCCATCTAGCCCTGGGGCTTTCTTAGAGTTCATACCAAAAACCATTTTCTCAATTTCATCATCCTCAACAGGTTTGGCTAGGTTTGCAAGGTCCAGTGGGGTTATTTGGGGCAAGTTTAGCTTGTGCAAATCAGCCAGAGATATAAAGGATGCGCTAGTAATGCCAAGTAGGGAGGTGAAAATTTTGACAGCGTCTTGTTAAATGTCTGGAGGTTCATTGTAAAAGGATCCCATCAGTAGATGTGATTGAGTATATCTTGTTATGATTTTGTCTAGCTAGGATTGTGTTGAAGAAGAAGTTGGTGCATCTATGCCCATCTTTGAGCTAGCTAACTCGAGCTCTCTGTTGAAGAAGAGAAGAGTGGTTTTGTACTGCCTGTTAGTATTTAGAAAGAGCATTTTTTTCCTTATCCAGCAGAGTTTGATCGAAAGGTTGAGTGGCAAGCTTGCTTGGTATGTTTTCGAGCTCAATTCTTGTGGAGGTAATAGGGGAAGCTGTAGGCCCTTTCGAGTTGTTCAATGCCTTGAGCTTGATTTTGATGATTTTTAACTTTTCTATGAAAGCAAATTGTCTTGTCCATGTCACATAAGATTCTACCCCTTACCTACAAGCTTCGTGGAAACCTGGTTCATGAACAAGGAAGTTGTTGAACTTGAATTGATGTTGTGTACATTGTTGGAACAGATGCTCTACAGTAATTGGGGTGTGGTCTGAAAATAGTGGATCTTTGAAAGTAGCAATACTGAGGAAAATGGTGCAGCCAAAGGGCATTTACTAGAGCCAGATTGAGCTTATTTTGATGAACCAATTTGAACTTTGTTTGTTTGACCAAGTGTAGAGATGTCCCACATGTTTGAGGTCTGTCACCCCATTGTATTCAACACAATCCTTTAAATCTGGTGTAAAATTCCTGAGGTTTGAGTGGCCTTGAGTTTCCGACGCATATAGTGTAGATTTAAATTCTCCACTGATTAACCAAGGCTTAGTGATAGAGTTGCTGATATGCTTTAGATTATTACGTAAGACTTTTCGTTGAAAACCAAAATTACTTGCATAGATGAAGGAGATATTAATATCAGCGTGTTCCTTCAAGAAGGTGGCATTCAGATGCGTGGCTTGTTCGTTGGCTTCTAGTATATCCAATTGGATTTATGCAAGTCTATAGCACATAATGATTCGTCCAAAGGCATGGTGGGAGTGATTGGTGAGTATTTTCCAATAAGGCCCCAAAATGCTTAATTTGTCAAGGTTCTCCACTCAGATTTTTGTTTCAAGAAGAGCAACTATGAGAGGGCTTTCTCTTGTGACAAAATCTCATAAGGCTGCAAGCTTGGAGGGACAATTTATTCCTCCAACATTCCAAGTTAGAATAGACATATTATAAAAAGTGTTTTTGGAGCCTTTACCCTTGCTCTGCTGGGATTTCCTTCATATTACACTGTGAAAGATGTCATTGTAGCTGTGTCTAGCTTGTCTCCTGTTTATCCTTTTTTTCATCTAATGCTGTGCTTTGGGGGCATTCAGCAACTATGTGGACAGATTCAACTACAAGAGAGTAGGGATGAATGGGCTCTTCTGGGTCAGGGCTAGGAGGTCTAGGAGGTTTATCAGTCTGAGGCCTTTGCATTTGGGGTTTGTGTATTGGTTCATCACCCGTAGTAGTACAGGAATTGCTGTCAGTTTCTAGGGTCAGGACTGCAGAAGGGGCTTCCATTGCAGGTATGGTTGGAGATAGCAATGGAGGAAGAGAAAGATGGGAGCTGCTCCAAAGTTGTTTATAACTTGCTCCTTACCTAAGAAGATGATTGAAAATGACTTCACGATAAACTTGAAGGTACATATGTAGAGCATGGTTCAAGATATAACACCTGAGACATGAGTATTCATTTGCGAGACAACACCAACAAATGAAATGAGTAACTCTAAAACGTCTGCTAATTCTGTGTGTTTTAATGTGGACATCTTGAAATTACTCTATCATGCGTATGTCTGTAAATATGCATAATCATGTGGGTGCAACAAATAAGCTGAAGTAAGACATAATGACAAAATCTATGTATTTGTCTGGTAAGTGAGTTTCTCCTCACTGTTCAGCTAATATGGAATTTGTCAAAGTTCGTTGACGAAAGCATGTTTCGATTGAAGGTTGATATAGTTGTGTGATTCTACCAAGTTGACATGCTAGTGTAATAATGCAGTGTAAAGGTTTTCAAATACCAGTTGGTTGTATCAAGGAGTATTTTTATGTGCTTGCAATTTCTGAACTCAAGTTGTAGATACAATCAAAGTTCACTTTTGTTAATATTTACTTATGGAAACTTGAATGAGGAAAAAGTCTACCTATTTGTTCTTCTAAATATGTTGCCATCATTTGTTGTTTTCAACAAACTACTTATGTTAAGCTTGTAAATATATAGAAAAGTTTATTAAATATGTTGGTTTAGAGATTAATGGAAGGAATAATTAGAAACAGAAAAACTGACAATCTTTTATGTTCTTGAATTGTGACTGCAGTTGAAAGTGCAGAATACAAGGAGGAACCTTCAACCAAAGTGAAATTTTTTACAAATCTGAGTTTACCGGGTTGCTCAAGCTCATTGTCATTGGTTGGAACTGGTAAGTTCCCTTAGCATCATTGTTTATTGAACAATGTAACTCATACTTTTATTCTCAGTGAAGAAGACAGGAACTTAATAATGCTATATTTCAAGAACGTAGAGTGCTTTTGATATTTCATAGAAGTCTATGAGGCAACTTCCTATTGTTTCACATGTTGGAATTTTCCAATACATGTTTATTTTTAGTGAGGTCTGGATATAAACTATCCTTACTAACTAAACTGGATCTGCAGTGTAGGCAGGATGTTCTTTCTAAAAATCTCAGTTAATGACTTAGTGATTTGTGATCTCCATCTCCTGGTGATAGATTTAATATTTAGTTAAAAGTGTATTTTGAGCCTTAAAGCTTACAGTAGAATATAGAACCGACCTTAATATTTTGAAGCATTCAAATTGATTTCTAATGTTTTCAAAATATTGACTTAGCATTTAATTGACAGGGAGTTAATCCTGTCAAATTTTCCGTCCTCTGTTCTGAATGTTTTGAAAACGTTATGATTCAATTTGAACGCTTCAAAATGTTAAGGTTGAAGTTGTATTCTGTTGTAAACTGTAAGGTTCAAAATGCACTTTTAACTTTCAATATTCTATCTCAAAGAACTACTATTATTGGCAAAAATGGTGCTGTTACCGATATGTTATAGTACTTTCAAGTAATTGTCAAATAGGTGGTTTTAACTATCACAAGGAAAGGATACTTCCAGCTGTGGGATTAACACTAGGACAATAGCTATTTTGTATCTTGATGTGTTTGCTATAACTTTAAGCAATCAAGGGAGTAACTGGCTTCTTTGGTCATTATGCAATTGATAACCATGCTATTATACCCTGTCTTGAGAAGTCATTGGATTTCAGTGATCTGATGTCTGTTCTCTAATATTGTACAGTCTATATTATTAATTTCAGGGTACAGGGAAAAGGTTTTCGCAATTATTGGCGTGAAGCTCTATGCAGCAGGGTTATATATCAATGAATCCATCTTAAGCGCATTGGAAATATGGAGAGGGAAATCAGCTTCTGAGATCAAGGAGAATTCAGCTCCATTCAGTTCAATTTTTCATGGTAAATAAATGTACCACAGGATTACTTGCTTTGAAGAGGAAGACCTGGTGACTTTTCTCATTTATCTTCTCTTAAGCGCAGCTCCTTCAGAAAAATCTTTGAAAATTGTTCTTGTGAGAGACATTGATGGTAAAACATTCTGGGATGCCTTGGATGATGCTATCTCCCCAAGAATTAAAGAACGCACTCCACTGGATGAATCTGCCTTGACTACATTTTATAATATATTCCATGGTCGACCTCTTCAGAAAGGCACTTTCATATTTTTGACGTGGTTGGATCCATCAAAAATGCTGGTGTGTTTCCACATCGATCAACATATACTAACACGTTTTGACTGCATTATTCCATGATAAAGAATTTGTAGGACTTTTCCTTGAACTCCTACTTTGGTTCATCACCTTTCAGGTTTCTGTCTCATCAACCGAAATACCATCTGGAGTAGATGCCACAATTGAGTCGAAAAATGTCAGTTTTGCTCTATTTGATGTATTTTTTGGAAATGCTCCTGTCTCTCCTTCACTGAAGTGCTCGGTTGCTAGTGGATTGGCGACCGTTCTCAAGTAAACATCTTAAATGGTTTATCAAAGTTTGTGCTATAAGATTTGTTTGCAGTGTTGGTCATATGATCATACGTCAATATTTCGTTGGTTTATGTAACTGATAGGTCCCATACTTTCTTGTGGAATTATGTGGCTGTATGGTTATGTCATTGAACATTATCAATTGAAAATCACACATTCGAGCTGACCTTCATCTTCGTCAATTAGACATGGTGTTTCTCCATGTAAATCCATATTTAAGAGGATTTTGATGTTTTGCAGCTATCATGCTACTTTGAAATCATCATTTTTTTGTGAAGTATCATTCAAGAGACATAGGGGCACGGGTGTGGTAATCTGTTGCAATCTTTTTCTGTTTTATAAGCTGAAACGTCTAAACAATCTCCGCCATGGTGTCGCTAAGGTGAGTCTTGTTCAAGGCACATGAGTGCAACTTTTTCACCTTTCCTCCATCTCTTCAATTGAATTTCACTCTTAAGCTACTCTCAATTAAATACTCCTCTTATCTCCAGCGAATGCCTTCAGCTATTTCATATATATTCATAAAATGCTGTGGATTAACCGATCAGCAAGTCGTCCTGTTCCTATTTTCGTCAATATCTTCAATTCTACTTTGTTCTTTCGAATTAGTGCTCGTCTGTTCGACTTCCATCAAATTTTCTTCTCTCAAACCAATACAAATATACATTTTATCCTTGGTGATCCAAAGTTTTGTTATTATCAGGACTCTTTAAGTTGAGTTCACTTGGCTCAACACAATTAAATCTTATAAGCAGGATTTTGCCGTTGATTTGAAATTATTTTCCAGAGTTTGATGCTTGATTAAATATGGTTGCTTGATGATTATGAGCACGAACTGACGGCTTTTACGGCTCGTTACAGTGACATCAGGTTCTACATTCATCTCAAATCAACGAGTGAGGTGTGACAACTTTTGGCTAGGATGATTTATGATTTAATATTCAATATAACTCAAGATATTGTATGTGTTTTTATAGGTCCGTTATTTATTTTTAGTTATAATTTCTTTCTCTTTTTATAATCGTGTTGCTTCACACGTAAGATGCGACTTTATTATATTTACTCTACACGTCAGAGTTAGCATAATGAGAATAAAATAAATTAGAATGACTTACATGAAAGCAAACAATAAAATAAATTGGAACGACTTATTTGAAAGCAAGGCATCGGAAAAAATTACTGCCCTAAGTTAAAAAATTTTCCTTTGCAATGCACCAGGATAATGGGATTTGACCTCAAAGTTAACGCCATTTTCACCTACTTTGGTATACTCTAAAGGGCAAAGTAGAATTTATCGAACTAACAAACGCAGAATAGAATAGATATGCGTGACAATATATATAAAAGAAGATTTGTGCATAAAGCTGTCAGTTATGCATGACAGCAGAAGAAAGGCAGAGTAGATGTGTGGTTCTCTTAGAGGAGGGATGCGTGACTTATATACAAACTGAGAGGAAATCAGGCCATGAAAAAAAATTAAAGAAACGTTAATGGGTAATAATAATAGGAATTAGTTGAGAATTCAGGACTGATGCTCAAACAATAACGTTAGTGAAAAGACAAAATGTATGCATTAATTCAGTTTTGAAACAACGCCACCAACAATTCCACACTTGATCCAAAACTTGAAAAATAAATTGTAACATTTTAGGAGAAAAATAGGCAAACAATCGGGTAAACTAAATCTTGAACTTGGTGTCCAAGAAATTTGAAGACAGAACTTGCTATAGAAATAAACAACTTCAAAATGTCTTGGTCTCATGATCTCTCTAAAGAGATAACCTAAATACTCTCATATGAAGGTAGCTAACTCTCAACAATCACATAAGTGAGTCCATCACTTGCTCACACCACCCAAATTTGAGTTTTGGAACTCTTTAAGGATTAAAACATCCAACCTCATCAAACGAAGTAAGGTCATGCTAAGGGAAGTAATTCAACAATTGAATATATCTCAGTATCATTCTACAAACAAGGTATAAGTAGTCACCACATAACTTCGTTTGACCCATTGAACTTGGTTTACAAGACAGGTATCCATCACGAGATTACTACATAACTAGGCTCAATCTTATTCCTTTAGCATGCTCTGAAACTAGTTTCCTACTTAAAATTTTTGTCAGCGGATCCGCTAAGTTTTTCTCTGATTCGACATAGTTCAGAGAGATTACACCATATCTAATTAAAGTATAAACAATTTTATATCATAATCTTATATGTCTACATTTGTTATTATATGTCTTGTTCTTGGTAATATGAATCGCAACCTATCATAATGAAAGAACACAGAATCTCAAAGTAGGATATCCATTAAGAGAATTCTTAACCACTTAGCTTCTTGTCTTATCAACTCCAAAGCCATAAACTTAGCTTCCATTGTTGATCTTGCAATACATATTTGCTTGGTTAATTTCCAATACACGGCAATTCCTACCAAGGTAAAAATATAACCACTGGTAGAGTGTATATTATCATTCTTCGTAACCAGTACAAAAAATTGCATTTTTACTGAAAGCAAAAGTTGTCACTAAAAGTAGTAATATTAGTCACTATTATTAATAGTGTCTAATTTTTAAAGTTGTCACCTTCCGTCATAAATGCCTCTATCACTAATAAAATAGTGACTAAATTTAAAATTGATCACAATTAAGCAACACTTTTTTGACAAAAGTATTGACACTAAAACTATGAAATGTGTTACAAAATTATATGGTCGCAGTAACTTTACATATTTGTGATAAGTTTATCATCACAACTTGCACCACATCGTGTCTCTAGTTGGAAAGAGATTTTAGTTGTTTTTGCACATTTGGCACCCTGAGTTTGTTACTCAATGCTTCTTCCTTAATTGGAGATCCATCAAGTGACACAACATCAAATATTCCAACTAGTCCTGTGAGTTTATAAATTTATAAAATCTAGAATAATTATTATTACTTCTTATTATTATCATTATATTATTATAAAATTTTGACACTAAATTTATGGTTTAATATTTTATAAACTAATTAATTGATTCTATTTTTTATTTATTTTGTAGGAAACAAATCAAAATTGAACTTCATTTGAAGAATAACCAGAAAATTTTACCTTAGAGAGTTTTAGCTTAAATTAGTACGAAGTAGTTCAGAATAATTGTAATAAATATAATTGTCTTTGGATATTAAAATTTTCAATTTTAATTATTGAAAATTAGAATTTTGTACATTTGGTTATTTTTATATATACTAATAATTTTAGTTGCTTGTGTTGACACTAAAAATCGTGTCATTTGTGACAACTTCTATTTTATGGCTAAAATTGTTAAATTTAATAATATTATTTGTGACAAATACGAACACATTAGAATTTACATTATTTGTGGCTAAAATTTGGCAAGTCTGGCATTGATTGCTGGTCATCGTCCACAATTTTTAGAATTTACATTTCTTATTTAAAAAAACAATTAATAGACATATATAATATTATATTAAAAATTTAAATGTACAATCATATAATTTTGAAGATCATGTCACTAGTGCTAACAACAACTTATCCTTTTTACCTAGCTTGTCAATATCTCCAAGCTTATAGATCAAGTGGCTGGTGGTGGTTGAATTTCTAGAGTTGACATGGCTAATGACCACAATGTTAATATGAACCTTCTCCTTACCCATTATAAAACTTGGCCTAGAAGTTGAATTTACAAAAACAAATGCATTTCATAAGCACAAAGGATTATCAACAACTTGCAAAACCGCAAAAAATAAGATATCGTTGTGAGTTTACTTTTCACACTTCAAAAGTGAACGAAAAGCAAAAATAAACTTTCCGCCATCAACAATCAGTAATTTTGTCTAATCTTAAAAATTCCAAATAGTTTAGTTAATGTTTATAGATGTGGTCACTGGGTTTCGAGTCTAGATCCCCACAACAATATATGTGGGATTTACCATTAAACTATAGCCACTAAGATACAAACTAAATAGTGAAAAAAAAACAAACATTCACTGATAAATAGGAAAGTAAATACAAATAATGCCTCAAGTTAAATTTCCTCCTTTTGAGTTTCAACAAACATAAGAATGATCTATCTGCATCAACCATAGCTGGATTAAATCAAATGATATCACAATCCCAAATGGGGGATCAGCAACAAGAACCAAGATTTTCATGAAAATGATTCAACACACATAATAAATTACAACATCATTGAGTTTAAGTCTTCAAGGAAATAGATCTTAAAAAGGTATTATAATAATGTAGCTTAAAATTACTCTTCAATAAAATATCATGTACCATACGATGCAAATCTATCATTTATCCAAGGAAATTATTCACCTCATCCAGAAGTTTGAATGAAACGACAAATTCATTTTCAAATCTAATGAAAAAACCAAGCAATTACTTCATATCACAAACTATATATCTTCAAAATCACACAACTGATAAAAGGTAAACATGATAATTTAATTTAACTAACACGTATCATGAAGCTAAAAAATGAAGCAAGTAAAAGTGCAAATCAAATAACGCTAAAACCCACGAAGACCACAAGTGAAGAAGACTAAAACAAGAAAAATAGATCGAACCTTGAAATGAATATCTTTACTAACTAAAAGCTCACTACAGTGAGAACTGAGAAGACTGACTGTAGAGAGCAAGCGAAAGAGGCAGACACATGAGGCTTATGAAGCATTGTATAATGTCACTAATCCTTAGGGTTTTTCTATTTGTCGTTGGATTAGATGATCCAAAGCTTCCTACGAAGAGATGAAATCAATCGTTGAAATTTCTCATTCTAATCCTGCATTTCTTACTACTGCCGCGCAGCGTTGACTTCTTAATTTCTTTATAAAATGTGAAGTGTGAGTTTTTATGTGAGAGCATACACAAATGCAAAATTTCAAATTATTTTAAAATTTAATTTGTAATTTATGCATTGCTAAATATGTTAAAATTCTAGCAATTGATTCAATCATAATATAAGAAGGCGGTTAGTTCACACGGAGGAATAGTAATAGAAATGAGAATGAATATAATGAAGAATGTGAATGGATATAATCATTATAATTATGATGGTTGGTTAAGAGGAAGGAATGATTATCATTACCATTGATAGTGGTTGGTTTGTTAAAAATATTAAGAAATAAAAATTTGTTAATTTTATTGTACATCAAATTTTAATATATTTTAATAAATTATATTTAATTGCTAAACAAGAGAGAAATATAATTAATTAATTATATTATAATTAATTAATTAATAATTATATTTTAATTAAGTATATTTAATTAATTCATATTGAATTAAGTAATTAATTATATTGTAATTAATTAATTATATTTTAATTATATTTAATTAAAAAATAAGTAATCAGAAACGCGACAAGAAGTATTGCATCTGTGACACTTGTTGTCATGGAGTGACAAAGATTGTCACACCCATGACACTTGTCCCTGATCCGGAATGAAACCCATTCCTTTTATATTTCAAGGTTATGGAGTATTCCAAAAAATCTGATATGAAAACAAATATCTAAGATCATAATATAAAACCAAACACCTATTATTCATTTCATACCCATTGATTCACTCTCAAACTCATGAACCAAGCACTCCCTAAGTGTACTTCACAGTAAAAGAAATGACTTAAATAGGATTAGAATAATTATGATTTCTAATAAATGCTAGATATTTTGGGTTTTTAATTTGGAATTTAAATTTGATGTATAATTTTTGAATATAATATAAAAATAACAAAATGATAGTTAATACAAATTTAGTGAATAAAGGTGTCAACAATTATAATTAGTCAGATAATTAAATATTAGATCAACACAAATTTAAATTTTTTTTTAAATTTTGAATAGATTAAGAGTTTGACTTAATATTTTGGATATTTTATAATAAAATATTTAAATTTGTTTGCAAATAATAATATTAAAGAAAAAACTCCAGCAAGTAGTTTCTAGTCCTTAAAATTTATACAATAATGAAAAATTAATTATTAGAGTGGTTAACTTTAATGTTATTATAACAAGAAATAGCTATCATTAATTTGTTACATTTATATTGAGAATAACCTTTGTAACAAAAAGTTGATGATCGAATGACAACAAAATTTCTTGTTACAAAAAATTATAAATAGTAGTAACTATAGTGATAGTTTCGTTTTTGTGACAATATTAAGTAAAAACTAACTAATTGAATTTTTATTGGCAAAGTTTTCATCACAAAAAGAAAAATATTGTATAACAGTAAACCGTTTCGTCACAACAAGAGAAAAATATTAATGACCAAACTATGTTTTGCCACAACAAATAGAAAATATTATTGACCAACATATGTTTTGTCATAATTACAATTTATTCATGCCAAAACTACTTTGACGTCAAATTGCATATGCTTTTAGTGACATAATTTAGTGATAAAAGAAATTTTGACACTATTAATATATTAATAGTGACAATTTAATTGTGAAAGATACTAAATTATCACATCTATCATTATATTAGTGATAAAAAATAAATCATTACAGTTAATCCAAACAATAGTGCTAGTCAATTGTTTAGTCACAAAAAATCTCATATCTATTACGAAATGATAGTTAGTCACAAAACAGTTATCACTAAATGTGTTAACTCTTATAGTAAACCCAGTTAGCATCAAAATACCCTCCAATATAGGAGGATGATTACCAAAAGATAATCCATAATGCATAGTACCTCTCAAATATCTCAACAAACAAATCAATGCATTCTAATGCTCTTGATTAGGATTATGAGTATACCTATCAAGTTTATTCATATAGTATGCAATATTAGGACGAGAATAGTTCAACAAGAACATCACACTACCAAGAATTTTAGCATCCTCAGCTTGGTTTACACTGTCACTAAAATTTTTCTTTAGAACAACACTAGCATCGTAGGGAGTCTTTATTGGTTCAACATTATAGTAACCAAACTTCTTCAAAATTTTCTCAACATAATAAGATTGATTTAACCTAAAACCAGATTTAGTCATATCAACTTTGACTCCTAAAATAAAGTCCACATATCCAAAATGTTTCATATTAAAGGAAGACTTTAGCAAACTCTTGGTATTATTAATAACAGATAAGCTAGTACCAAAAATAAGCATATTATCCACATAAAGAGTTATGATCACATAACTATTAACATCAGATTTCACATAAATGCAAGAATTGGCATCACAAGAGGTAAAACCATCTTTGAAAAACTCACTTTCAAATTTCTCATGCCACTATTTGGGAGCTTGTTTAAGTCCATATAAAGACTTAACCAACTTACACACCTTTTGCTCCTGATTAGGCACTCTAAACCACTCGGGCTAGACTATATAAATTTCATCATCAAGATCACCATTCAAGAAAGTTGTCTTAACATCCTTTTGGTGCACATGAAGCTTTAATATTAAGGTAGTTACAAACAAAATCCTTATAGATGTAATTTTAGTAACAGGTGAGTAAGTATAAAAAAGTACAATTCTTCCTTTTGTTTAAAACCTTTAATTACAAGTATTGCTTTAAACCTCTCAATGGTTTCTTCAGGTCTTAATTTCTTTTTGAAAATCCACTTACACTCAAAAGACTTACACCCTTAAGGTAGATCAACTAAAACCTAAGTTTTATTGGACATGATTGACTCTAATTCACTATCTATGGCTTCCTTCCAAAAGGTAGCATCCATAGATCTCATTGCTTCCTCATAAGTTTTGGAATCTTCCCTAATAATTTAAGTCACCACAAAAATGTCACTATCTCCTCAGTTTTTTTCACTATAAAGGAAGTAATAAAGTCAGAACCAAAATTGGTGAGTACTCTAGCTCTTTTGTTTCTCCTTAGTTCAACAATTTCTTCTTCCTCTATGTCATCATTACTAGAAGAACTAGGGACAGATTCTTTAGGAGCTTGCACAGTTACTTTTATAGGAAATATATCCTTAAAGAACACAACATCTCTTAACTCTATAATTGTTAGATTCCTCTTCCTTAACTATAAATCTATAGGTAATACTATTAGGGGCCTATCCCAAAAAAATTGAATAAATGGTCTTAGACCCAATTTTCTTCCTCAGTTTTGTACTTCATCAACACTTCCTGTGCATCACTTTTATTTTTCAATAAGTAAACCTTAGTAAATCGAGAACAATTATCCACAAAAGTAATATAATAACTCATTTCTCCTTTACTCACACAATTTTTAAAATCACCCAAATCTATGTACATCGAGTCCAACAATTGTGATTCTCTTTTAGTCACTAACTTAAAAGGTTTCTTAAAGTGTTTATCCTCAACAAAAATTTAACATTTTTTCATTTTATTAGTGATCTGGTTAGGCAACAAGCTTAAGTTTTGCATCCTCTTAGTTGACCTCACATTCACATGCTAGAGTGTCACAGTTCTAGAGACTTAATAATATATGCAGAGGAAGTAAATAGATTCATTTCATCATTAAGTACAAACAAGCCCCCATTACAAAACCCTTTACCAATAAAGTTCTCATTCTTAGTAAGAACTAACTTATCAGAATCAAAAGTAAGTTTGACACCAGCTTTGTTACGTAATGCTCCATAAATCAATTTTCTACTAACATCAGGAACAAATAAAAAAATTTCTAAAGCCAAAACTTTTGTTGAGAGTGACCTTTCCAACTCCTTGGACAGGTCTTTACTGGAGTTACCCATGTACACGAATTCACCATCAACAACATCATTAAACTCTTTAAATAGGTCCTTGTTGGTGTAGATGTGGTGTGTGGCTCCTTTGTCAGTGATCCACTCGACCAAGTTTCCAGCAAGGTTGACTTCAGACACCACAGTAGTAATGATCTCCTCCTCATCATCAGCTTCAACCATATTAGCTTGAAGCTTATAAAAGCTCTTCTGATTGCCCCGTTGGTACCTCCCGAACTATCATGATTTATGTCCTTGGCCCTTCTTCTCATGGTTGATTCTAGCTTGGCAAAGAGCTGCAGGATGACCTAACTTGTGGCACCACTAACAGTCACCATCAATCCTTTTTCACTTAAATTGACCGTGCTTGTTATTGTTGAAAGACTTGTTGTGTCCACCATTCTTATTAGAATTACTTGCATTTTTGTATTAAATGATGTTAGCCTTAATATTAGGGATAGGGGTGAGTGATTTGGCCTTATCCTGTATGCGGTTGCATCTTCAATCTTTATATGCCCTATCAACTCCTATAGGTTCATGTCTTTTTTTTATGCCTTAATTGAGCTTTATACTCATTCCATGAGGCATGCAATTTCATACTTATATAATTAGTCTATAACGGACTTATCATCAACAATAATAAATTTTAACCACCTAGCAATTGCATTTTTCTTTGTACTAGCATCATCAGTTCCATACTTAACTTCCAAGGCATCTCAAATCTCCTTTGCACTTTTGTAATTACAATAGATATCAAATAATGAATTCATCATATGGTTAAGCAACACTCCCCTAATTACACGGTTATCCTTAGTTATCTTAGGGTCGGTATTGTCACCAGAAATATCTTGAAACAACATATAATCAATTTCATATTGCTGAAAGTAAAATAGAATTTTCTTAAAATATCTTTTGAAGTTTCTCCCATCTAGAGGATCTAATCTCGTTAGGTCAGGTATAGTTCTCGGGGCTACAACGATAAGGGCAGAACCTACGTGGGGAATAATAAGAGCATAACCTATGTTGGTCTCATTCGCAGATGACACAATAAATTCAGAAACATAAATGTCTTACATGAAATAATCAAACAGTGCGAAGAGCAGAACAATGTTCCAACTTATACCAAAATTAATATGCAGTAGTACAATATTCTAACTTATACCTAAATAAACATGCAGCAACAAAAATGAAACAATTTCCAACAAACAATAGCAACGCAATAAATTTTTGACTTGGATTGCTAGCAAAATAGTAATAAAATAAATTGGAACGACTTATCTTAAAGCAAGGCATCATGAAAAATTACTATCCTAAATTGAAAATCCCCCCTCTAAGGTACAACAGGACAATGGGATCCGACCCCATGGTTAACGCCTTCTCTACTAGCTTTGGTGCACTCTAAAGGGCAGAGCAAAATTTGTTTCCAAGAATTAATAAAAGCAAACAAAGGTAGAATAGAGCAGATATGCGTGACAATATCTATAAAAGAAGATTTGTGCATAAAGTTTTCTATGTGTGAAAGGAGATGCATGTGTTGTATGGTGAAAATAAAAAGATGCGTGACAACGAAAGAAAGGCAGAGCAGATGCACGATTTTCTTAGAGGGTGTTTGTTTCTATTTTTATTTGTAGTTTTCTATTTTTGTTTTCAAATTCAGTAAAAAATCTTGTTTGTTTGAGTTTTTAATTTCTGTTTTTGATTTTGGTTTCTTCTAGTTTTCAAAAATTATGAAAACTATAAAAAAGTGGTTTTTGTTCTCTGTTTTCGTTTTTTTTTTCATAATCTGATTTATTATCATTTAAATATATATTATTTAATTATTTATTTTTAATAAAATTATGAATAATTTAATCCAACATTATATTTATATATTTAATAAATTTATATTTATTATCAATAAAATTATGAATAATTTAATTTTATAATTAAATTTAAAATATATAAACATTCAAATAAAATTTGATTTAATAATTAAAATATATTTCAAATAAATATTAGTTTATAAATAAATTTTTAAATTTTAAATTATTTATCTTATTAAAATAAAATAATTTTATTAATACTTTGTTAATAAATATTATATAAGAGAATAAATACATTTATTTAATTAAAAAAATTTATCTTTAAGTTTTATCTAAAATGTAATTATTATCAGTGATAAAAATACAACTATATTAACATTAACAACTAAATAAGTTTTTGTTTTTATTTGAAAGAAAAACAAAAACAAAAATTGAAAACAGAAATAGAAAACTACAACAGAGAGATAGAAGTAGAACGAAATGGCCCCTTAACTTACCATTAATTTTAGCCACTCCCAACGTTTCTCTTACCACTATATTCATAACCTTATCCCTTCTTGTAAGGTTACATACCCAACAGTGCATCCTCATCTCCACCACCATTAGCACTTGCTTGATGGCCAACACTTCACCTATAGAACATGATCGAACTAATTGCTAAATAGTAGAATTTACCTTTTACCTTGAGTGGTATTATCTTGTCATAAAAAACTCTTGATGCGCCCTACTATTTAAGTCACCCTGATTTGATACGAGAACTATGTCATCATCATCTTACTATTGCTTTGTACGATAGATCCAAGATACTTAAAACAATCTTTTTGTGGTATAACTTTTGAGCTAATCTTTATCGCCACATCAAATGCAACCCTGTGACCTGAAAAATTACACTCTAGGTACTTAATTTTAGTCCTGCTCAACTTAAAGCCCTTTAACTCTAACGTATCCCTTCAAAGTTCTAGCTTGACATTAACACCTTCTTTTGTTTCATCCATTAAAACAATGTCATTAGCAAACAACATACATCAAGGTACATCCTATTGGATATTCTTGGTGAGTTCGTCTATAACTATTGCAAACAAGAAAGGGCTTAATAAGGATCCATATGTAGTTCAATATCGATAGAAAAATGCTTTGTATCTCTTCCTGTCGTTTTTACTCTAGTGTTAATATCTTCATACATATCCTTAAAATACCTTATATAGGCCATAAGAACTCCATTAGCTTCTAAACACCTCCACATGACTTCCTAGGTACCCTGTCGTAAACCTTCTCTAAGCTAATAAAAATCATGCACAGGTCCCTCTATCTAGGGAGGCATAAAGCATCTGTTATAGACCTCCCTGGCAAGAGACCAAATTAGTTCTCTGACATAGGTTCACCCTTTTCTCAATTACCCTTTCTCATAACTTATGGTGTGATTAAATAGTTTGATGCCTTTATAATTGTTACAACTTTAGATGTCTTTTTTGTTCTTGCAAAGAGAGACATTATGTTAAATCTCTACTCATCCAACATTTTGGTAGGATCACATTAAAAAGCTTAGTTAACCAAGTAAGACACTCCTCTCCTAAGCTCTTTCATACTTTTTAACTTTGATTTTCAGTAGTTCTTGTGAAAAGAACAAGTTTCTTTTATCAAAAAGTTTTCGAAGGGGCTTAACGAAAAAAAATACACAATTCAACCCCTCCTTCTTGTGCATTTGCATATCGTATAATAAGTCTTGTATTAACGTGTGATTCACTTCAAATTCTTCGTAAACTGGGTATTGAAATTGAATAAATTGTCCCCATTAAAGTCTCTCTACTAAATTTTCGACCTTGTCTCTTAATTCTAGTCTATCTAAAGTCTCAAAATAAAAATACTTGGGAACCATAATTTGCTTATTGCAAAGAGAGTGAAAGTGGTTACTTCCTCATTTAAGAAGTTCGGGAAAGGTGCTCCGTAATCAGCTTCCCTCTCTCTTTTCCCACGGCCCAACACTTGATTTCTTCCTGATGATTGGTTATGCTTTGCTGACTACTTAATGAAAGACATAATGGATTTCAAGTAGGCAGAAGTTGGAAGAGTTTGGAAGTTTGGAATTTGGCTAGAGAGAAGTAAGAGCGTTCAAAGATTCTAACTTAGAGAAATAAAGTTTTTAAAAAAATCAATGAAAAAAATGAAGTTTGACATCAATATATAGGTGAAGGAAAGGTAAAATGGTAAAAATTAGTTGAAATTAGCATGGACTATTTTACCCTGCCGCAAGCCACGATCGTGGCCTGCAATATTTTCACCAATTTCTAATTTTTTCTTCTTGTCCTTCTACACTTTCCTGAAATCACTTCTTAACCCTTTGTAGCTCCTTCACCTATCTTTTACTTACTTCCTCGAACATCTAATTCATGTCGAAGTCCTATTGATAGCGTGTCATAACCCTAGTCAAAATAAAATAACTAGATTACTACTATAACAGTAGTGAGTCTAGGTCGATCCCACAATGAGTGTGTGCAAAGTTATTGAAATGAAATTAACTAGTTTTTAGGTTAAACAAGGGGTTTTGGTTTTAGAAATAAGAAAATAAAATGAAACTAGACTAATAAAAACAAATTAAAGAAAACATGCGAAAATGATAAAAGTGGAAAATCCGGTAAGGACCTGATTTTTTGGTTCAATCTTGACCTACACACTAATTAAGCATATTTTATTGATTTGTTGTCCTCAAATCTCTCCTAGCAATTATTAATCGTGAGTTAATAATTAACCTGAGTTTTTTCTTAGGTTTTATTTAATCAAGACACGATCATTAATTAAATCTAACCACCGAATAACCTAGGATACAATCTCTATAGTTAATTAGGCAGTAGCATTATGAATTAAGAAAACCAATTAATCAAGGCAACAACCATATACGATGCGTCATTTAAACTAGGTCATGTTATCCCTAATTATTACGAATAATTAGTCACTACACATGAATTTCAACATAATAATTACAGATTATATCAAAATTATGGCAATGGTTTTGCAAATAAACGATTCAATGAATGCATTAAAATCAACCTTTCACAATACCCAAGAGTTTATACATAAATAACCAAACAATATATCCATACACAAAACCCAAATTAATTAACATAGGATAACACAATCAATTTCTAATAAGAGAAAGAAATAACAAAAACGGTGAAATATACTTAACCCGGGTCATCGGTGTTGATGTTACCTCCGAGCCGATGCCGAGAACTTAGCCTTCGATGGATCTCTCCAAAGAAAATGCTTCAGCCTCACTCAAAATAACCCTAACTGAAACCCCCTTAGTTCTTTGTTCATTGTGCCTCCTATTCTGTGCTCCTGTTCTCACTAGCTACTGTTTTTATGAAGTGAAAAATTCACTTGCGATCCATCTTACTGTTCACATTTTAAAACCCTCATAAATTACATCTGCTACATCTACATTTCATGCCTTGCATGAAACATATGTGTTTAACGTATACGTTTTCATTTAACGCATACGTACTATGTTGTGTTTTCTTTTCCCACTATACTGGTGCATTTTCTTCCTTGTTTTGCTATGTTTTGACTGCTCTACTCACCACATAATTCACGTTGTTGTTTAGCTAATGGACTGCTGTGTTTTTTACATGTTGTGCATATGTTTTGGTCCACAATATACACGTTTTATACTTCCATCTGCTGTACCTTAGCTCTATAGACGTTGCCTTATACATTGTCCATTAATTAACTTATTGCATGGCCCTTAAATTATTGTAAATTGCATGTAAAATTCCATGCATAATCACGCAGCTCACGTTCTTTGCATTTTGTGTTTTCATTTTTTTTTGTATTCTTATTGTGTTTTCATTTTCTTCTTCTTGCTTCATGAAGACAAGTAAAATTTAATCTTCAAAAAATGGCCAAAATATCGTGCTTTCAACTCACTTTAACTTCTTTGCTTCCGACTTATGCCTAAAATCACATATATGTCAAAGTGAGTATCTTAAGCAATTTTATATCGTTAATCGCTAAGTGTTATGAAATAATTAAATAATCAATTAAGCACCTATCACCTATGCCTTCCCGATTTTATTTGGAAATAAAATAACCTAACTACATAATTTAAACCATCCAAAAATCAAAGGAAATAACATGAAATTAAAAATCTATGGGTTGTCTCCTATGCCGCGCTTCTTTTAACATCGATAGCTCAATGCTCTTTTTTCATTGGAAACTTAGCCAAGATCAATTATGAGCGGCTTGCTTCCAACCTTTTCATTCAACATTAGTTTTGTAGCTTGTAGGTAAGCTACAAATTACAAAATGATCGGAAGGACAATATTGATAAAATTATGAAAACCAATTAAACTCAATAATGTCCTTTTTTCGAGTGAACTATCAACAAAATGGAAATAACAAAACTCCCTGAATCTTCCATTGAGTCCAACAGTTCCTGTAAGATGGTGAGTTGCTCTCTTTCTTCCTTAATCACCTTCATCTCCTCTGCTTATTCCGCTTCACGAACAAAGATTTTCATAGCTTCTTCAAACTCGATGTATATAGTCATTTATTCTTCGTCCTTTTGTTCTTTAGAAGATTTGAACACATTAATTATCCTGAAGGAACTACTATGTTTCGGATTCTTTAATACATCATTCATATTGAATGTCACTTGATTATCATTAATCCGAGGGATAAGGTTCTTTTTGTGGACATCTACCAAATATTTTTTTATGTTTAAGCATGGTATACTAAGATCTGGCGGACAATATAAGGGGTTTTCATCCTCTTACTTGATTTCTTGGTCTTTTATGAGGTAGGGTTCATCATGGTCTTCCATTGGTTCTTCCTGTTCTTCCCTATTTTTAAGTTTAATAGCCTCATATTGCTCTTGTTGATATAACTCCATGTTATTCAGAGAGTCTTCCACACTTCCCTTATAAAATTCATGGGAAAGCCGTCTTACTTGAATCTCCAGGTTATGAATATCAAAGTTATAAATAAAAGCGGTATAATTTTTCATTACTTGATCAAATTGCTCTTCTGGTTCTCTTCCATGTCAGTTAGCTTATCCATGATTTTTTTTCAATTTGGAATCCCATGAACCGGACTCATCTTGTTGAAATTCAAATAGGTCTTGATGTCTCATGTGAGTACTTGCATTATTAGACCAATAGAAATTTGGGTGGTTATGCCACCCCGGAGTGTACATATTCCAATAAAGATCGTTACTTCCCCAATTATACTGTGCCTCATTGTAATTCGTAAAAGTTCCTTGCTCCCTATAATATCTATCTTCGATCATTGTTCTTTCCATTTCTTCTTAACATCTAGTTCTTCAGATGTCTCACTCTCACTCTAAGATGCCTAGATGTGTCTCTACTTTACACCCTAAACTTCTTTCTCTATTTTTATTTTTATTTTTAATT
Source organism: Erythroxylum panamense (assembly GCA_027123425.1). Classification (NCBI taxonomy): domain Eukaryota; kingdom Viridiplantae; phylum Streptophyta; class Magnoliopsida; order Malpighiales; family Erythroxylaceae; genus Erythroxylum; species Erythroxylum panamense. The sequence continues at coordinate 10,030,664 of JAOTIZ010000004.1, forward strand.
AAAACAAAAGATAGTGAAAAAGCCTTAGACTAAAGAACTAAACTAATTGTCTCCCCGACAACGGCACCAAAAACTTGATCGGGTGTTTGATGTGTGTAAGTTTTAATAAATAACCCTTGATAATCTGTAATCGCACAATTTATTAGCATAGTACCTAAGGTGTTGATCCCACGATGAGGGATAATCTAATCCTAAAATCTAAGGCCAGAAAATTATACAAGAATTCAAATTGCACTAAACTAAAAATGAGAAATTAATTCAATCAATCAAATCAAATTAAGAATCAATCACAAAAATACTATTACTAAACAATTGCAACACACCTAAGAATCAACCTAAGGAAATTACCGATTAAGAGAAAGGAAATTTTACCTATATCATTAATGCTAACCTAACTGATTATGAATTACTGAATTATTAGTTCTAGATGATCCTAGGGTTGATTACTCTCTCTCGAGTTATAACCATTAACCCTAAATCATAAACACTAATCAGATTATGGAAGTTGCAATCTCTCAGTTAATAACCTATCCAAAACCCTAATTAGTTCTAAAGTTCTCTAATAAACTACCGAAAACTTATGCAAGATCTCTCTTGCATAATTTACCGATTTAATTTAATTTAATTCTATTAAATAATCTAACTCTCGTTAGCCCAATTTAATCATTTTTCATTCGATTCACCCTCTTAGTTTATTATCGAATTATGCAATCACAGAATTGAATCACAATAAATCCAAATAACACATAAGTAATCATATTTCATTAATTCAAAGATAAAACTCCAAAGGTGAGTTTAGAACATCCTCAACATTCAAAAATCCTATCATCAAACTATTATACCAATTATATACGATAATAAAACTGAAAATAAAAAGAAAACACAATCTGAACGAATGATGGGAGGTAGCGACGTCGAGAAAGTCCTGACCTGGGAAGTACGTCGACTCAGCTTCTTCTCTCTTCCTTCTTCTCTTTCTCGATCCCTTGATGAATTCTCTATAGGGTTTCTCAAAAGTGGCTAATGCAAAAGCTCCCCCCACCTCTTTTTCTTGTTCTTTAAATATCCTTTGTGTTTTGAGCAACCCTAGGATTTTTACGAGGTCTGAAAGGTCCAAAAAATCCCTTGAAACTTGACATTTTTTAGTGTCTACGTGTCTGTCCGATGTAGGACACAATTGTGGGCCATATCTTGAGCTTCTATCATGATCATGGTATGCATACCATGATCGCGAGCCATGTCCTAGGCTTCTGTCATGATCGTGGGCCAACTTTGGTGCTTTTGTCACGATCGTGGCCATTGTTTCAGCTTAAATATCTTCGAAACTTCTCCGTTCTTTGATGTTGACCCTTAAACACTAACAAACACATCAAGGTACCACAAAAGCATAATATTTAAGCTCAAAGACTTGTACTATCCCATAAAACACTTAAAACATAAATAATTAACAAACTAACACAATTCTAACCTAAACAAATACTCAGCGATTGAATTAACAATTAAATATGTATCAAACTAAGCTTAAAAACACGATGCAATTTATACTTATCAATTATATTTCCCAAAACATTGGGTAACTGTTGCAATATGTTTCCCCTATATTGATTCTTTTATTGTCGAAATGTATCATATGAATATTGATGTCATTCTACTGCTACACCTTCCAAGTATATCATTACTACTCGTATCTACATATTAGGTGTCGTATGATCTATCACAAAATTGCTCAACTTAGTAAATCCAATTATAAATATTTGAGCCAGAAAAATTGAAACTCAGCCATACTAAAATGCATTAGGATGGAAATTTAGGTGTTAAGAGAAAAATAAAGATAATTAGTCATTTATGGATAATTTAAACAATGCTTCTCGAATTGAATATAACTTTCTCTTTCAAACTTTGATTAAGACTGATAAGAGATGTTAATTTAAGTTAGATGTTTAAGTTGAAAAGTTAAACTAAGGGTTAATTGTAAAAATATTCCTAACTTTACTTAATTTTGCAATAATGGCTCAAACTTTAAAAAATAATACTAAAATGCTCGAACTTTTAATTTTTTTACAAAAATAGTCCAACGCTAAGTGTTCTATTAACGTTTTTGACGTGACATGCCATGTTAGATTTGTCTATTCGCCACATGGATGCCATAAAGAATATCGGTATCATGTATGATATTTATTATTTAATAAAAAATATGTTAAAATTGAAAAACTAGTTAAACCTAAAACTTTGCAACTTTGCATCTCGAATCTACTAGTTTTCTAATATGTTTTACTTCTTCTCTTTGCTACCATGTATCATGTTGTTCCAAAATCTATTATGAACCCGATAACTATATGTTTTTCCATAGTGACGACCACTTCTATGGCATTTATTTGGAACAAGAAGCATATGGCAAGTGAAATTAAACAGATTTAGGATATAGATTTCAGTTTTAGTTTTCCTGTCTCTCCGTGTTCTCTCTTCTCTTTACTATAAGATTCAACTATTCTTGGTAACACTCCAGAACATGGTCTAACTGGTTTTCTTAGACAGGTATATAGGTTTCAGAATAAAAGCAACAAAGCTATAACGAGGATGTTAGTTTTGATGTTTAATGCATTTTATTGCTCTACAAAGGTTGCTTTCCAACTTTCATAATGTAGCATTTGCCTATGACATAAGTACAGATCAATATATGTAATAGTTGTCTAGAAATATCCATGGATGACTAATGAGTGACTTTGAAAGCTTAATGAGTGAAAAGTATTTCCATCACTTGGATAAATTCTCAAAACATCATTAATTTTAAATATAATACAACAATAGGTTAGGAAATGTGAATATAAATTCTTTGTAAAGAGGTTAGGGAGACTGGAGAGGGAGGCAGCAACAGAAAAGATCAAGTTATTTTGCATCTGGAGCTTCTTCTTTATCTTTGTCTAAAATATAGACCAAGGCTTGATTTTTTGCCACAAAAAAATCTGTTAAACCTCTTGATTCTGTTGCAATCAAAGTTTTGTGAATGTGTCAAGATAATTTTTCCTGGCCAGAGGTTAAAATAAAAAGGGAGCCAAAAGAAGATTAGAAATACAGATAGATTAAAATCCCATCAATAGAGAAAGGCATGCAACAATGACCTAAACCGTCGATATCATTTTTTGTAATTATTTTTTCAATTTTAACATATTTTTTGTTAAATAATAAATATCATACATGAAACCACTGTCCTATATGCAAGCCACGTGGCAAAATAAAAATCTAACATCGCATGTCATGTTAACAACGTTAATGGAACACTTAATGTTGTGCTATTTTTATAAAAATTGAAAGTTTGAGTATTTTAGTGCCACTTTTCAAAGTTTGGACTGGTATTAAAAATTGAGAAAATTAGAGAATTAAATTAAATATGGATTTTATCCTTTTCATACATGCATATATTGGTTAATGTTAAAACAATTCAAAGCAATTTCTAGAGATACATCCCCTTAGAAGAAAAGCATGTATTAAGAAAGTAGAAATTGAAATAGATCTCTCAATTTAACATAGTTAATTAATATACCAAAAAAATTCACAGTTCCTTTTTAACTCAATTGTTAATGTTAATTACAATTCACTCCTCAAGTTAACTTAACCATTTAATATATCTCATCTGTATATTCAGCTAGTTTAACCTTATAATATTTATGATAATTTAGCCCATTTGGAACAAGTTAAAAGAAAAATTTAGAATTAAACACATCATATAATGATTCTTACTCTTCTCGTACACTCAAACACTATATTAGCCTCAATATAAAAAATAACATATATTATAACAAAAAAGATAGCTGATATGAAAAAAATAAATAATTGAGTAAAGTTACTACTTCCCTGACAAGAACAAACTAAGTATAATTGGAGGATGGTAGTTACATGCTCAAATATTGGGTTGCCACCCAATAATAACTTTTTTTAAAAGTTGTTAGATTGATTCTTCTTTTTGGTCATATCACTCCTCATAGATTAGATCTTTCAATCTCACCTCCTTAATGACCATTCATCTTAAACATCTTTTTTTTTTCTCCAAGTTTGGAGTTTCTACTACATCATAATGAAAAACATTAATCACAATGACAAGTTCAACCTAATGAGAACAAAACTTACTTGGAAATAAATTCAGCGTTAAATTGAAAAAAAAAGCTTTCTTTCTAACAATAAATTTTTTCCTAAATATCTTCTTATCGTGAAAGATCTTAGTTTTTTCTTTGTAAATTCTTTAACTTTCATAGTCATCATTCCTCAACTCTTCAAATTTTGTAATTGCAACTTTATCTAGGCACCAATTTCATTTAGGTTCATATTACACAACTTAATTGCTCAATATGCCTTGAGCTCTGTCTCTACTAAAAGATGACATAGCTTATCAAATATTACTTTATACGAGAACATACCAATAGGTGTCTTATAAGCAATTTTGTATGCTCATTATGCACCATACCCTTCCTGTAAGGATCCACTTTCTTCTCTAATATTAGCTTGACCTCTCTATTTTACACCTCAACTTAGCCATTGGTTTATATATGTTAAGACATATAGACCTTATGTGTGACATGGTATTTATTAAATAGTGTTTGCATCAATCTATTATAAAAATGGGTGCCTTTGTTAGAATAGACATATAAACCTTAGGTGTGACATGGTATTTATTAAATAGCATCTCCACCAATCTATTATAAAAATGGGTGCCTTTGTTAGAATTTGCTTAAATGGGGACATATTTATGTAAAAGAATAAAAGGAAATATTAGCTTATCTTTGGTAAATGATGTTTGAATTGCTTATTAGTGTTTAAACATAACGGTCATCTTCTTCTCCAAGATTAACCTAGGTCCTCTCTCCTATTTGGCAAGAGATTTTTCTTTTTTCTTTTTTCACTCTTTCACACCCTAACTTCTCTCTTACTCTCGCGCTCTCTTCTCCCTTTTAGTTTCTCCTGTTCTTTACAAACCTAGTGTTAGAAAATTAGGGAGGAATCGAATCATACACTCAGTAGAATAAATAAGAAACTTTTTTGTTATAATTTTTCGAAGCCATGATCACTTAAATTCTATAACATGATTAACATATAAAATATAATAAAGCACGAATCATAATTCATAATTTATTTCGAAGCTGGACCCTTTTCTTATCATTTCCCTTGAACTGTTTTTGAAATTGTCTCATCTCAACCACCGTGATCACACAATTGTTTGGTCTCTAACAATGTCTGCAAAACATGCTGAGATAATTGGTTAGGTAAAGAGTGTTAGCTCTCGTAGAGCCTAAGCCTATTTATAATAAAACTTGGTCCTTTTAGTATTTTAATTGAAATAAAACTTTAATTTCAATTAAATTTTAATTAGAATTATAATTAGTTATAATTAAAATTTTAAATGTTAATTATGCTCAAATAAAATCTAATATCTCATTTTGATCCTTATTTATTAAATATATCATATTTAATCATAAAGTTTCTTAAATTTTACAGTTAAGTCTAACTTAATTAAAATACTTTTTCTCTCTTCAACTCGTTCTTTATGTATGATCCATTAAGTTCTTAAATATGCTGATAATGGACATAAATTATAACTTTAATTTATATTTATAATTCGATAAAATAAAGTTTTTAAATTTATCTTTAATTCTCTAATTAAATAATTTAATTCATAGATCAAAAGATTAGCATCTAGTAACGTTTTATGATGCCCAAATATTTAAGGATGCCAAAGTAATTTTGATTATCCTTCAAGTGCTTGAATTTTTTCATATGATTGAATCATTTCATCATATAATGTTCTAATTAGACATAGAGTATGAAATTAATGTATATTTTATTTAAGTCTAATCATATTAATTCTCCATTATTAGTAGTTGATTCAATTAAGGCCATCATGGACAAAAAAATTTCGAATCATTACTAATCAAGAATAACGAAACTTTTCTCTAATCACTTTAGGGTGATAAATTCTATATTAATCACTTAACTATTTCCATATACTTCATATTATATCTAATGACTACCAACTGAGTTATTTTTTTACTAGAATAAGTTATAAATAGTACCAAATTATAGTAGTCATTATATGAGATACTTTGAAGATCTCAAATCAAATAATCACCTATACAATTATCACAAAGAGAATTTTCATCGACATAAATGTTCCAAGTGGATCTCTTATAGGATATCAGTATAGAGAACTTATTCTCTAATAAACACTCACATATTTATTTCAATATCTCCTTACTTTTGTCTATGAGATCAACTACTTACTTCATAAGGGGAAAAAAAAACGAGTTAGCCCTTTTTTATGTTCTATTAATGTCCAGTCTTAGTAAAATAATGACTAAGAATAATTTAGAGATAATGGATAAATATCAAATGAATTTTATATTATGATTTCATCATAATTTTACTTATAATGTATATTTATCCTATAAATTGTATTATATACGTCTATTATGCATAAAATAAATAATATCTTTAAATAATTATCAGCAAATTACAACCAACCGGTTAATCGTAACACATAGATCAACAACTTGGTCGATGCCTTTCCTAACCGTCCTGTAAGTATTGAATAAAACCCCTCGGGTTCATTGAAGTTCAGTGCGCTCTTGAGCCCAAAATTATGGAATTTTTATGAAGAGCAGGGACTTAGACGAGAAACATAGCGAGAGGACTCGCAATGCGGGCGATGGATCCAAAGTTAAATCTTCTCTCATTGCATAGCAAATGGAATTTTAGCTGACAAACACTACAAAACCTAATTGAAAATTCGTATTTACAAAACCATTTCTAATTCATTATGCTAAGTAAGAAAGAGCTGCAACTAGATTCTGGATGAACTTAGAGCAAAAGTAGGAGAGCCAATGGTACTAATCTTTGCTGCATGAGACAAACACCACAAACTTTAAAATATATCAATAAAACCTGGATAATCTTGCCAAACTACTAATAATTAATTTCACAACAAAGAATTCGCACCTTTAAATTTTTGATGATTCGAATTAACACTTTCGAGGGACATTATACCACACAACTGATGCCTTTTGCAATTGATGATCCAACTTAAGCGTTTTTCCTTTTCAAGTTTTAAACGCTACAACATTCTCAAACGTTTACTGCCCCAATGGCTTATCAATGTCAAGCAGCCATACCTTTTCCAATAAAAAGATTTCCACTATAACTCCTCGGCCACAAGGCCCTGTAAATACAGAAGCTTGTTTGTAGTAGTTCTGCTTTACATAATCACCGACCGAGCAATTCATAATTAGCTTCTCATGATACAAAATCGTCAACTTCTCCCTGCAGAAGGTGTTCAAAAAGAAAGATTTTTTCCCCTTGCAGAGAAAAAACAGAAGAAAACTTCACCTTCTTCCAGCGATTCCTCCAACGGAGGAGAAATTATGGCCTGAATCTCCTGCAATGATTGCTGGATCCTGATCTCCTCCTCAACTTAACGCATGAGATTTCTAATATGCCACTTCAAAGCTTCAGAAGGTGCAATATCCTCGGCCTGCACTTCAAGTACCTTCCTCATTAAGCCAATCAAAAGATCAGAATGTCTTGCATAGTCGGCTGCTTTGCAAGAACTCCTACAACAATCCAAGCACCTCCTCTTTTGAATTTGACACACATTTCAACAACTTCCTTGCCACCAACTTCTTCATCACAGCCACAACATCCTCCGCATTTTTCCCACACAACACCGAAATATAGTTTCCTTATGTCTGAACAACTTCAACAACTTATCACATTCTGCCAATTTCACCTTCTTTTGGTCTCATTATTAAATGGTATGGTTCCCTTCACTAGACTTCTCTCACCGAGTCCTATGAAAGTACCTGATATACGTTGACCTCAAAAACTGATTCTGTGGCTCTTATATACTCACCAACCGCATTGAATCTCGCAATCCAGCCTCCTTCACATCCTCCTTCACCTTACTCTTCCTTGCAAAAATGATGCCATTTGAAGCACCAATAGCCCTTGTTCTGCAATCATCTGAAAAGGCAATCGACATAAGTGGAGCAGGAAACTTCATAGAACGAGTAATTTCATTCTCCAATAATCAAAAACTTCACATACCCATCTAAAATCAACCTCGAAATCTTATACTGAGTTCCATCCAACATTGTAGAGGGCAAGTCCAAGCTCTATCTAATTCTATCCCATGTGTTTTAGCAATGTTGTCGCAGTTTACTTTTCAAAAAACATGTTGATAGGGTTTTGTTGTTCATTGTAAGAAGACAGCCTGTACTTTTACGTCCTTGATATGGCCGAGGTAGGTCGTCCATTGATTGAATTTCAGTGAATTGGGCTATTAAATAAACCCACAGTGCAGAGGTCCCATCAGAAAACCTTTTTGCTGTTGGTTTACAGGTCTATTAAGCAGAAACAGAAAGATGCCCCCAAATGCTCCCGGTAGGAAAACCATCCATAATCCTGGAAATCTGCTCGACCCCCAAAGCTTGTTGAATGTAAGATGTTAAGAATCCTTCTTGTGTTGAGAAAAGAAAATACTTTGTTCTTCCACTTAGTGAACCCAACATGTTCAGACTCCAGAGTGATTTCTCTTTCCTCCTCCGTATAAAAGATCATTAAATGGTCATTTTCCTTGCCCTTCCTATTAGGGTATTAATAAGCGAGGAGTTTTCACTTCCACTCAGCATTAAGAGATATGAAGAATGTAACACTACCCAGTAAGAAATTGGCCTGCTGATACCATCCGTGTATTCAAAGATCAGATATAGTGGCAAGAAGATTCAACTTCAAAATAGTCTTTCAGTTTGGATAGCGAAACTAACTCCTGTAATGCTTTATAAATACCCTCAGATTCTGGACGTGATTTATCACCAGCAAAAAATTCATGATACTCACCCTCAACCTCTATCAAGCTATGCCCAGGAATCTTCTTAACCCTTCTATCTCTCATCACACTTCTAACCATTCCCACGTCAGCCCAACTTCGCCCGTGAGCACAGGTAGTTGCTAGCTGGACATATACCCCGCTATCCTCCGGATTTAATTCTAGAAGTTTATAAGCAGCAAGCTGAGCCAGTTCAATGTTCCCAACCATCCTACAAGCGTTGAGAAGGGCACCCCAAGCAGCTTCACATGGCTCCATGGGCATCCCTTTTATCAATTCATAGGCATCTTTTAGGAGTCCACCTCGACCCAGTAAATCAATCATACAAGCATAGTGTTCCCTCTTGGGTTCTACATTGTACCTTCCTTTCATGTTCTGGAAATAGATTTTGCCATCAGTGACTAACCCACCGTGACTACAAGCACACAATAAACCAACAAATGTGATATCATCTGGTTTAATTCCTCCTTTTATCATCTGCTCAAAAGCAATAATAGCTTGCTCACTATACCCATGAGCAGCATAAGCAGAAATTATGGAATTCCAGGAAACCAAATTTCTCTCTAGCATGCTATTGAAAATTTTACCAGCTACATCTACAAATCCACATTTAGCATACATATCTATAAGTGCATTCGACAAAATCAGACTAATCTCGCTCCATTCCTGACTTATGTAGGATTGATGTATCCACTGCCCCAAGTCCATGTTTCCCAATTGGCCACAAGCAGAGAGAACACACACCAAAGTATTCTCTGTTGGAACCAACCCTACATCCACCATTTCATCAAATAACTCTAAAGCTTTCTTTGGTTGACCGTATTGAGAATAACCAGCAATCATTGCATTCCAAGAAACTACATTCCTCTCAGGCATCTCATTGAACAACTTTCTTGCCGTTTCTAACTGACCACTTTTAGCATACCCGTTAACCATACTAGTCCATGAGAACACATCTTTAGTTAACATGTCATCAAAAATCTCTCTTGCAGCAATCAGGCAGCCACATTTCACATTCATATCCAAAATAGCATTCATCAAATTCAGGCTACGATTTAAATTGCTCTTCCTCACGTATTCATTAATACTCTTTCCCACTTTCAAATCACCCTTCAGCGAACAAGCCGAAAGAATAGCAATGACAGTGACCTCGTTTGGTTCAACCCCACTAAACAACATGGAATTAAAAAGCTCCAAAGCCTCGTTATAGCAGTTGTGCTGGGAATAAGCATCAATCATCGACGTCCAAGAAACGACGTCTCTAAAAGAAATTTCATCGAACACTTGACGGGCTAACCCCAAACAAGCACACATGCTGTAAAAATGGATCAACCCATTCTGGACCAACAAAGAAGAATCAAAACCCATCTTCCAAATGGCACAATGAACCGATTTTCCCTCTAAAGCTCTCAAGAATCCCTCGCACGTTTGAAGCACAAAAATAAAGGTTCTACTATCCAATTCGACCCGTTGCCTAACCATGTGGCGAAAAAAGGAGAACCCCAAAATGGGCAACTTGACTTTAGCATAACCTCTAATCATCGTGTTCCACATATACGTATTGGGATTCTGAAATTGTCTAAACAGAGCACTGGCGTGATTTATATCTCCAGAGTCAGCGAGGGCACAAAAAGCCAAGACCCTGCTGCAAGGAAAGGTGTGGGTAATGAGACCGGTTGGGGTCATGTGGCCTTGGATTTGCTTCAGTTGCTTCATTGAAGAACATGACTCCATGATCAACAGAGTTGGGTTGATGATGATAACATTGGTGGTTGAGTTCCATTTGGTAGTTCTGGTGGCAGAGATAGATGAGAACGACTTGGGAGACCAGAAGGGGACCGGATATTTGCTTACTGGAAGACAACAATAGCAGCATGTTGAGAAGCGTTTCCTTGCGAGGTCGATTGGAGCTTGACCAAGAGTACGCATGAAAATGAAAATGGACGCATGCAGATTCAGGATATAAGTAAGGCCAATCCAAATAAACAAATAAAAATGTATCGAATTGGCAACCACAAAATGTCACAAAGGAAGTTCCATTCCATTGTCTGTTTCACGCGGGATTTGGAACTAGGCCTTAACTATAATAATCATTTTTAGCAACATGCATTTACTTTCAAATTTATAGTTTGACTTTGTGAGGTTTTATATAAGCTTGGACGATAATCCATATTAAATTATCAGTTTACCAAATAATATTTCCAAGTTATGTAGAATACATAATTAATAAGTATGAATTAAATAAAATACATACATAAAACAATAATTTATCCTTCAAATTTTAAAATATATATTCGACTGTACATAATTAATTAATATTTAAATTTTATAATTTAATATTGATACAATAACAGCAACAATATGACATGCATCTCATCTAAATTTACGTAAGATACACGCACGTATATAGCAACGAAAATTTAATCGAAAATATAAAATATCTCCAGTCATTGCCCACCGAAGTCCGAATGTCTCTGAGTATCTGAATCTTCTATCCTCTCCTTAGCATGACCGATGGTGTAAAACAGATACTTAGCAAAATAGGGACCCAAACCAACGTTTTAAAACCACTTCCATACTTACTACCCATCACAGAAGAGGAAGGTCGAGAATGTGGGCGACAAGATGTGCGTGTGTTAAGGGATAAATGCTTTAAATGGACCATACAATCATATGTGAATAGTAGGAAGGTTAGGTAAGGTTAGGTAAAAAATCTTACATTCTCTCACTTGATCCATTTAACCCAACACTACATATAATAAAAAAGCAAGTATATGAATCATGGCGATAGGTCCTTTTATAGTGAGTATTATCTTCTATGTATTACATATACAAAAATTTCTCATTACTAGTCCTTAAACTTAATGAATAAACCATATGTTTATTCTAGGTCCAAATTAAATCACATTTCTCAAAACCAATTAAAATATGTGCACAAAATATATGAGAAAATATCAAACTGAATAAGAGTTCCATTGAATCAACAAATGTACAACAAAATCACATTATGGAATCAAGTCTCATTTGCACTATGTGATCCTTAAATTGCTTAGGTGGCATGCCTTTAGTTAAAGCATCAGCAATCATCAAATCAGTGTTAATGTGTTCTATGACAACTTTCCTTTCCTTAACACATTCTCTTATGGCTAAATACTTAAAGTCGATATGCTTACTTCAACCTCCACTCTTGTTTTTTTTAACTATAAAGACCGCAACGGAGTTGTTACAATACAACTTTAATGGCTTAGAAATTGAATCAACAACTTTAAGCCTAGATATAAAACTCTTCAACCATACACCATGCGAGGTGACCTCAAAACATGATACGAACTCAACCTCCATAGTGGAAATAGCAATCAGGGTCTGCTTGGCACTTCTCCAAAATACAGCTTCACTAGCTAGCATGAATATATAACCAGATGTTAATTTCCTTGAATCAATGCAGCCAACAAAGTCTAAATCGGAGTATCCAACTACTTCCAAGTTCTCAGTTCGTCTGTACAAAAGCATGTAGTCCTTTGTGCCATGAAGATATCTTATAACCTTCTTTGCAGCTTTCCAGTAGTCAATACTTGGATTACTCTGATATCTTCCTAACATTTCAACAACATATGCAATGTCAAATCGGGTGTAGACCTGAGCATACATAAGGCTTCCGACAGCTGAAGCATATGGAATGTTCTTCATGTGTTCCTGTTCAAAGTCATTCTTGGGGCATTGATTCAAATTGAATCTATCACCCTTGACTATGGGTGCCACATTTGGTGCATAATCTTTCATATGAAATCTCTTTAAAACTTTATTGATATAGGTCTCTTGAGACAAACCCAAAATGCCTCGAGATCTTTTTTATGGATCTTAATGCCAATGACATAAGATGTGTTGGACCCTGAACTTTTATTAGAAGATTAGAACTGGTAAACGAGAAATTTTGGTGATTCGTCCTAAGTAAAGAACAAATGATGAAAATTCTTGAACTAAGAAATGATAGGCAAGGGTAAAGTAGCGAATGAGAAATGTGGATAGATTCATGTCTTGCTTTGGTGTTTTTTTGGTGGATAAGAGATTTCGAAATGGAAAGATTTAAGATGAAAGTTAGAAGCAACAATGAAGTTGAATTTGTGTAGTAAGTTGATGAGGAATATGTATATATGTGTATTTTGTTAATGGTGTTCATGATTAATCATGGATTATATTTTCTTTATGGATGATATTGATTTGAAATAGAGTTGAGAATAAGGAGCAAATGAAGCAGAAAAGGAGATCTTAGTATGAATTGTGTTAAGGAAAGATTGTGAAACAAAACAGGTGGTGGATCTGGAAAATGTTTACGGAGTATGCTTCAGTCTTTTAGCTACAACTTTTTCTCTAGTTATCCAAACAAGATAATTCTTAATTTGGATTAAACTAGAAACATATGGCTACATTTCTTATGAAGACATAGAATTTAAATTCTGTCTTTAAGAATCTCAAAAATTGTCATGAAAGTTGTAGATCTTGAAGTTTTCTTTCAAACCTACAAAGTACACCTTAATATGATATTTGTAGGGAAAGTTATAATAATTTTCCCACTTCTTCTGTTTTTTTTTTTCATTCGTCTACTTTTTCATTTGACTTTGTTTGTACCTATCTTCTATTTCATTTTTGACCTTTTATAAGATAGAATCTGTCTTTGAGGTCTTTATGAAAGTTGTAGATCTTGAAGTCCTCTTTTGAACCATATAAAGAACACCTTAATCTGATATCTTTAGGGAAAGTTATAGCAATTTTCTCAATTCTTCTGTGTTTTTCCATTCATCTGCTTTTTCATTTAGCTTTATCTATATCTATCTTCTATTCCATTTTTGACCCTTCAGAAGATAGAATCTATCTTTAAGGACTTCATGAAAGTTGCAGATTTTGAAGTCTTCTTTCTAACCATATAAAGAACACATTAATCCGATATCTATAGGAAAAGTTATAGCAATTTTTCCACTTCTTTTGTTTTTTTCATTCGTCTGCTTTTTCATTTGGCTTTATCTGTACCTATATTTTGTTCCATTTTTTACCCTTCAGAAGATAGAATCTATTTTAAGGTCTTCATAAAAGTTGTAGATCTTGAAGTCCTCTTTTTAATCACATAAATAACACCCTAATCTAATATCTGTAGGGAAAGTTATAGCAATTTTCCCACTTCTTTTGTTTTTTCCCATTCATCTGCTTTTTTATTTGGCTTCGTCTCTATCTATCTTCTGTTTCATTTTTGACCCTTCAGAAGATAAAATATGTCTTTGAGATCTTCATAAAAGTTGTATATCTTGAAGTTATATTGCGAACCATATAAAGAGTACCTTAATCCAATATCTGTGTGGAAAGTTATAGTAATTTTCCCATTCCTTCTGTCTTTTTCCATTCTTCTGCTTTTTAGTTGCTTTCATCTATATCTATCTTCTAACCCATTTTTGATCCTTCATAAGATATAATTTGTCTTTTAGGTCTTCATAAAAGTTGTATATCTTGATGTCCTCTTTCAAACCATATAAAGAACACCTTAATCCGATATCTATAGGTAAAGTTATAACAATTTTTCCATTCCTTCTGTCTTTTTCCATTCTTCTGCTTTTTCAGTTGGTTTCGTCTATATCTATCTTCTATCCCATTTTTGACCCTTTATAAGATAAAATCTATCTTTGAGGTCTTCATAAAATTGTAGATATTGAAGTTCTCTTTCTAAACATATAAAGAACACCTTAATATGATATATGTAGGTAAATTTATAGCAATTTTTCTATTCCTTCTGTCTTTTTCTATTCTTCTGCTTTTTCATTTGATTCATCTATATCTATTTTTTGTTCCATTTTTGACCCTTCAAAAGATAGAATCTGTCTTCGAGGTCTTCATGAAAGTTGTAGATCTTGAAGTTCTCTTTCGAATCATATAAAGAACACCTTAATCTGAAATCTTTAGGAAAAGTTATAACAATTTTTCCCATTTTCTGTCTTTTTCCATTCTTCTGCTTTTTCATTGGGTTTCGTCTGTACCTATCTTCTGCCCCATTTTTGACCTTTTGAAGATAGAGTCTAACCTCAAGGTTTTCTTCAAATTTTTAGATCTCAAAGTTCTCTTTGAAATCATCCTAAGATGATCTAAACTCGATATTCCTAATGACAGTTATGCTAATTGTTCCGAGGCAAGTGCAAAAATGATTGAGGTCAACACTTGTTCGAAAATAGTAGAAATAAGTTGTCTTGAAGTTTGTCTTTATAGGGGTACACCATCCTTGTGGGATACACGTTCAGATGTCCCTCAGGACGTCGAGCTCATGACTCACAAAGGCGGGGTGTCCAATAAGATGCCTCACCCATATCTTTCATATCAAAATTCTTTGAGAGAAATTGTTTTACCTTATATAGCAAACCCTTATCATTAGTTGCAAGCAAAATATCATCCACGTATAACACAAGAAAATAAGTCTTACTCCTACTGACGTTCTAGTATAAACACTGGTCCATTATATTCTCTTCAAAACTGAATGAAGTGATAACCACATTTAATTTTAAATACCACTGTCAGGAGGCTTGTTTTAACCCATATATGGATTTATTAAGTGTAACGCCCCAAATTAGGGGTTAGAATATTAACGAAATTTAGTACGAATTATGCTTGTTATTTGCATATGGAATATTTGCTTAATTGTGCATAAATATTTTGGCATGCATTCATGACATTTTCCGGGTAAATTGGTTTAATGAGATTTCTGAATTGTTCGGACAATATTAATATAATTTTAGTAATTTTTGTATACTTTA
>JAOTIZ010000004.1:10062593-10080218 GCA_027123425.1 Erythroxylum panamense
ACCCCACAAAGCAGAACAGTGACCCCTGTGAACAACAATATATGGTTACTTGGGTCCAAGAATTGAAGCTGCTATATTCTTCACAAACTCATCTTCTATTGTAGAAAACCTAAAGCTAGACTTAGAGCAATCGCAACAGTTCATTTGTTAGTAAAGATACCATGATGAACCAAATAAACTGTTAAAAAATTCTGCAGAGTTTGCCCACAAATGTATATTGAGATTCAGAAGCATAAGATCTAAATGTACAAGATAAAAAGTAAAAATATGAAAAATCAGGCATAAGTTAAAGAAAAAAATCCTTAGTTCCATCTTCCAAGAGTGGAATAGAAATAGGACAAGGGAGTAGGAGTGGGAGTCGGGGGATACACAGCAAACACACAGTCTACTCAAGTTTAATCTGGTGACAGAAGGCATGCCAGCCAGCTCTTTGCAGTAGAAACTAGTACTAACAAGGAAACATCCATTCTCACCCATCTAATGAGATTAAAGAACTATCAAATCACAACCATGATAACATCTAAGAACAAAACAAAAAAAAGCAGCTACGCTGAATGGAATGTAAATCCTTCATACGCTAAGGTTATGTTTGGTTGGGGGTTTATTAATGGAATGGAATAAAATGTAATATTATTCTATCATTTGAGAAGAGGGCTTATAATAGAATTTAAAGAAATAGGATGAAAAAGAAGGGTTTCATATTACATCTCATTCCATCGTAAACAGTAAAAATGAAAAACTTCCGATTTGGGGGGCTTCGGATGGAATGTAAAATAATAAACAACTTTACACTATATTACATTATAAACCCTACATCCAAACAACATTTCACTATATTACTTATGAGTCCTTCCATCCCTTCCAAACAACAAATTTCTAATATTACATCCTGTTACGGTCCTGAATCTGCGATCGAGTTATGGGTCTCCCGTAAGTGGAGGTGGAAGGCGTTTGCGTGGGTGAAGAAGTAGAATTCCGCTTACGACCTATTTTGGATAAATGTAAGGCTCAAATAGAGGGAACCTTAATACCTCTGAGTTAAAGTACTCAAGACTGAATTGGATTTTCCGAGTTCATATCTTCATTGATGTTTATGAATATTTATACAAGTTGTGTAACAACCATTGCTACATCAATGGAATCATGACTCAACGATGGAGGATCACCCTCCTAAAACAATGGAAATAACTGAATAAAATATTAGTGGAGGACTCCTCCTTACATTACGGAAATACTGGAAAAATGCATAAAGAAATATTCAACCTACAACTAAAGATAACTTTTGGTCAGCCTTCCTTTAATTCTTCTTTTCCATGTCATCATCAATGGGTTCCATACGTGGCTGCTTCTTTCTGCCATGAGTGTAACGTGTGTACACTTGTAGTGGCTTTGTATCAATACTTCCCGACCCCCAAGAAAGCTTGTCCTCAAGCTTGAATTGTGGATATCGGTTGATCATTTCTTGAGCATTTTCCCAAGAGGCATCAGCTGGTGAAGAGTGGCTCCAGTGAATCAAAACTTCTAACTGTCCAGCCTTAAGACGATGATCCATAATAGCAAGGGGTTGAGGAGGGTCATGAGCTGGAATTGGAGGAAGGTCTGGTTCATGATTGACATTACCTTCATGGTATGGTTTAAGTGTGGAAACGTGAAAAACTGGGTGTAATTTTGTTTCAGCTGGTAAGTTTAACTTATAAGCCATAGAACCAATTCGCTCCAATACCTCGAAAGGCCCAAAGAATTTTGCAGCAAGCTTCTGATGTTTCCTGGAGGCTAATGAAGACTGGCGATATGGTTGAAGACGCAGCAGGACTTTGTCTCCAATATTGAACTCTAATGGTCGGTGCGAGTGATCATATCGATCCTTCATTTTGTTCTGAGCTTCCTGAAGATTGTCTCTAAGAATTTGCAGCATGGAATCTCTTTTTTGAAGAATGACATCCACTGCCTCAATGGGGGAACTTCCAGGAAGATAAGACAATAGTCGTGGCGGTGGTCTCCCATAGACTGTTTCAAATGGTGTGGTCTTTAGCGAGGAATGATAGCTCGTGTTGTAACAGAATTCTGCCCATGAAAGCCAATCACACCATTTGTTGGGTTGTGTACTTGTGAAACACCGCAAATACATCTCCACTGTTCGATTGGTGACCTCTGTTTGTCCATCCGATTGTGGATGATACGCTGAGCTGAAGCATAATTTAGTGCCACACAAACGAAATAATTCCTTCCAAAAGGAACTTGTGAATGTGACATCTCGATCACTGACCATGGTTTCAGGCAGCCCATGTAATTTGAAAATATTATCAAAGAAACAACGAGCTATACTTACGGCTGTATATGGGTGGGAGACGGCTAAAAAGTGCCCGTATTTAGAGAATCTGTCAATCACCACCAAAATCACATTTTTTCCTCTGGAAGTTGGAATTCCTTCAATGAAATCAAGTGAAACATCAGCCCAAATCTGTTGTGGAATGGGCAAGGGCTGTAATAGACCAGCAGGTTGTAGTGTTGCTGTTTTGTGGCGTTGACAAACATCACAAGCTCTGATGAAATCTTGCACCATCTTCTTCATCCCATGCCAGAAAAAATCTCTTGTTATCCGGTGTAGTGTTTTTTGATAACCTTCATGGCCTTGGTTGTGAAGCGCGCTAATCACCAATGAAATTGATGGAGAATCGGTGGGAATGTAGACCCGATTCTTGAAGAAAAGTAGCCCTTGTTTAAGACTCCAGTGTTCAGCTGAAGTACCGTTATTTAAGGCTGAAAGTAATTGCTGGACTTCTTCAGATTGTTGTTGCTCCTTCCGTATGTCATCAAATAAATCTAGATGAGGCATGGAAATTGCAAGAAGACTCTTCTGATCTGCATCTCGGCGTGATAACGCATCTGCTACTATGTTGTTTTTGCCTGCCTTGTATTCCACAGTGAAACTGAAGGGCAGTAGCTTGCTCACCCAATGTTGTTGCGGTGAGGAGAGTGTGGGTTGCTCCAACAAGAATTTCAGTGTATAATGGTCTGTTCGTACTAGAAACTTCCTGTCCCATAGATAGGAATGCCAATGTTTGATGGCCTTCACTAGCCCAATCAACTCCTTTTCGTATGCTGGAAGATTGATGTGTCGTGCTGCCATTGCTCTACTAAAGAATGCTACAGGTTTGTTTTCTTGTAATAGAACAGCTCCAATTCCTGTGTCTGAAGCATCACACTCGATAACAAACATTAGTTCAAAATTTGGAAGAACTAAAATAGGTGTGGTAGTCATTGCTAACTTAAGTTCATCAAATGCTTGAATTGCGTCATTTGTCCAGTGAAAGGAATTCTTTCGTAGCATGGCAGTGAGAGGTGCGGCTATAGTACCATAATTAAGTACAAACTTCCGATAATAACCCGTAAGCCCAAGAAATCCTCGCAGCCCCCTGATTGTATTGGGTCTTGGCCAGTCAGTAATTGCCGCAATTTTGGTGTGGTCTACTTGCACCCCCTCTTGTGAAATGATGTGACCCAAGTATGAAACTTGAGTTTGTGCAAAGGTGCACTTGGTGCGCTTCAGCGACAACTGGTTGTGTGCCAATATATGGAACACCTGGCGCAAATGATGTAGATGCTCTGCCCATGTTTGACTAAAAACGAGAATGTCGTCAAAAAAAACCAAGACGAATTTACGAAGTTGATCTTTAAATACCTCATTCATCAAGGCTTGAAAAGTAGATGGCGCATTTGAGAGCCCAAACGGCATGACCAAAAACTCAAAATGACCATGGTGAGTTCGAAAGGCTGTCTTTTCGATATCTGGAGGATACATGGCCACTTGATAATATCCGGATAGCAAATCTAGCTTTGTGAAAAACTTTGCTCCTCCCAATTCTTCAAATAGTTCATCAATAACTGGTATGGGAAATTTATCTTTGATGGTCTTTGCATTGAGTTCCCTGTAATCCACACATAAGCGCCATGAATTATCAACTTTGGGAACTAGAATTACCGGAGAAGAAAAAGGAGATCGGCTGTGACGGATGATTCCTTGTTGTAGCATAACTGCACATTGGCGTTCTATCTCATCCTTTTGTCCGTGGGGATATCTATAGGGCCGCACCACTACAGGTTTAGCTCCAGGCTCCAAGGGAATTCGGTGATCACATGATCGACTAGGAGGCAGCCCTGTTGGTTGATCAAAGAGAGTTGCATTTTCCACCAATAATTTCTGAAGCTGCGTGTCTTGGACAGTGATTTGATGTAAGGAATTGAGTGCAGCCTGCTTCTGCCATGGTCTGGAATGTATTCCTTTAAGCTCCACTTGTTTTCCCTGTATGAAAAAAGACATACACATGATATTGAAGTCCCATAAAATAGGACCCAGCGTTCGCAACCAGTTAACACCGAGGACAATGTCGAAGTCAGTCAATTGCAGCACAAATAAATCCACCGTGAAAGTATGTGACCCCAATTCAATTGACATTCCCTTGCAAATTCCTGGGCTACTTATTTGCTCACCATTGGCTACATTGACACGTAACCCATCCTTCCCATTCACCTCAGCCTTTAAGTCTTCCACTTTGGAAACAGATACAAAACTGTGAGTGCTTCCGGAATCAACAAGAATGAGTACCTGACCTCCCTTCCAACGCCCATTCAATCGCATGGATTGTGGATTTCTCGTACCCGTAATAGCATGGAGAGATATCTCTGGTGATAGTTCCTGGTTCCTCAGCTGGTTCATTCCCCTCTTCTAAGTCAATCCAGAACAGTTTCTTACACTGATGGCCTCGCATGAATGTTTCATCGCAATTGAAGCACAACCCCTTATTCCTTCTTTCTTCGATTTCTTCTCTAGTGAGTCTTTTTATCGAACGATTGGTGTGCGAATCTGCAATTGGTGAATTGCGTTTGTTATCTCGATTGGTGGTGGCCCTGGAATATATTTTCCTTTCGTACAAGCGAGACATGCTCATTGCGGTTACCAAGTCTTGTGGTTGGTGGAGCTCCACTTCAACTGATATGGACTCTTGCAATCCGCTGAGATACAACTGAATCTTTTGATTTTGAGTTAAGATTCCAGCTCTTGAAACCAACACTTCGAATTTGTTTTGATACTCCTCCACTGATCCCGTTTGTTTTAGCTTGGCTAGCTCCCCCAATTTGTTGCTTCGGATGGGAGGCCCAAACCGCAAGTTGCATTGGTGAACAAACTCTGTCCAAGTGGGATCCGAAACATCGTGTACCATCTGCAAAAACCATAGTTGAGCAATTCCCTCTAAGTGATAAGAGGCTAGACTCACCTTTTCTTCCTCAAGTGTCGATTGATGCCGGAAAAAGTGTTGACACCGGCTAATCCATCCCAAGGGGTCTTCCAGTCCGTTGAAGCGAGGGAAGTCAAGTTTTGTGAATTTTGGTACAATCAAGTTTCCTCCAGAATTTTCAGGAACTGTTGCCCCATAAATTCCCTTTTCTCTTCGTGTTTTTGCTTGACTTTCAGCACTTGAGGAAGTCAGCCCCTTCTTTGTGGATTCCAAGTCAAGAGACATGGCATCCAATTTGGCATGAAGTTGCTCGACCTTCTCATTACGCGCCTGATTGGCCTGCTGTTTGGATAAGAGTAAATTAAAGAGTTTGGTATTGAACAGATTCACCCATAACCACTGGCTCTGATACCAAATTGTTACAGTCCTGAATCTGCGATCGAGTTATGGGTCTCTCGTAAGTGGAGGTGGAAGGAGTTTGCGTGGGTGAAGAAGTAGAATTCCGCTTACGACCTATTTTGGATAAATGTAAGGCTCAAATAGAGGGAACCTTAATACCTCTGAGTTAAAGTACTCAAGACTGAATTGGATTTTTCGAGTTGATATCTTCATTGATGTTTATGAATATTTATACAAGTTGTGTAACAACCATTGCTACATCAATAGAATCATGACTCAACCATGGAGGATCACCCTCCTAAAACAATGGAAATAACTGAAATAAAAATGATAGTGGAGGACTCCTCCTTACAATACGGAAATACTGGAAAAATGCATAAAGAAAAATTCAACATACAACTAAAGATAACTTGAATTGGTCAGCCTTCCTTCAATTCTTCTTTTCCACGTCATCATTAATGGGTTCCATACGTGGCTGCTTCTTTCTGCCATGAGTGTAACGTGTGTACACTTGTAGTGGCTTTGTATCATAGGTTTAATAAGCTGCCTGAAATCAATGATCCATATTTTTTTAATTGTAAGTTTTTCATTTTCTACTGCATTGTATGTCGCGGTTTGTTTTAAATACTGTATTTATCACAGTTTCATTTTCTTTTCAAATTAGGGTGGTATTGTGTTGCATATTGCTTTAGTGTCAAAATCTAGTCAAACCATTCCTGCAAGTTGGTCTTTTAGGTGTATGTACACACAAAGATGACAAATATCAATTATTCCCATGTGTTTAGTCCACCTATGAACCGTATCATGCTGCTTTCAGCCCTGGACTAATTGAATTCCTGTGGATATCTAAGCAGTTATGCAACATACGTCAGTATTTTACATTCTTGAATCTTGTTATACTGTTGTAATTGTGCATTTTCCCAATGTGAAGTTTCTAGTGGCTGTAGTTTGAGGCTTGGTTTGGAAGATCCATCTTGTATGGCTGAACAGGTCAGTTACTTTGCTACTGAAAGTTGGCTATATGAGATTCTGAGTTTCACTTGTCATTCTTTATTTTAGTATTTGATAATTCAACTGTCACTTTGCTTTTTATTTCTTCCAATTGGTGTTTCACTATGTTATCCTGTCCTTGTTCTTTTTCTCTTTCTAACAAATATACAATGAACAGATCATTGACTTAAATTCAGCCATAAAAAAGCTGCATGGACTAAGTTCTCAGGAGCTTAATAAATTGCTTAGGGACTCTGGAAAGTTTACTATTCACTTGCATTCTGAAACTGGATGCACAATAGAGGTCAGAAATCCATTCTTATCGTTGCTTATGGTCTCCAACGCGTCACATCCTTTTGTTTTAATTCTGTTATTTTTTCAGATCGATGTTGAAAAACTTGCAGGTTCTCTGCCATTGCATCTTATTGCAGTTCTGCTTAAATGTGGCAGAGATGAATCAAGATTAAGACATGTACTATATGGGCTTCGGCTTTTGCATACCTTGTTTGACTTAGCACCACGACACACGAAACTTGAGCAGGTTAGTTCAGTTATCCTTACTTAAATTTTTTCTCTTGGGCTTTATATTCCGGTATCTCTCTTTATGTTAGAAGAAGAGAACTTAGAATTGTCTGTTTAGGTAGCAGCAGTTGTTTGCTCTTTATCTGGTGTCATTTTAATGATCCCTATTTAAGTTTGCTTTTTGTCTACTTTTCATCTTGTGGAATTTATGACTTTTAGCAATAGTGTCTTTAAATTATCATGAAATAAGTAAGACGAAAAAGAAATAGAAAACTTTTGACATGCTTTGTAAACTGTTTGAATATGGGAATGTTGAAGATAAGCCCGTCGTCGTCTAGGAGTCCGTGGTTCAAACATTTGCAAGCTGCATACAGGTGAGGGGATGTACGACATACTGCATTATGAACTTCTAATGCCTATTACCTAATAGAGGCTTACGTTTCCAAAGGTTTTTTCACTGGTATCTTAAGAGTATAACATTTTTCTCATTTCTTTTATGTTTTTTTAATTATATAGATATTGCTTAATGAGTTGGAATTGCAAGAACAGCTGCTGGATATGGTGTTTTATTTACTGATTGTTCTTGGCGGATTCAGACAGGTAAGCATTTTCTTTCTGTTCAGTTTGGAGTTTAGGTCACATACTCTTCATTTTATGAGGACTTCTTTACATTATTCAGGAAGACAACAATTCAAGCTCCTTGCTCCTTCTTCATTCTGCGCTAGTAGCAAGCAGTCTATACCTATTTACAGCTTGTTTATCTTCACACTTTCAAGATCTTGTTCCTGTATTGCTTGCACACCCCAAGGTACGTCCTCCTTGATTATTTTAAAATGTAAATTAGGAGAAATGATTAAGAGATGCTCCTTTGATTTCAAGGTCATCTTTGTTTTAATTGTCCTTCCAATATTTGACTATATGCAATGAAGCTTGTGGTAGTATTTTGCATTCAATTTCTGCGAGCTTGAAATATAGGCTTTCTAATCATAAAGTTTCCTTCATAGGTTGAGATATTTACGGATTCAGCTTTTGGAGCAGTTAATGTAGCCATTAAGTTTCTTGACTTGAAGCTGTCATCTCACAACACAGTCCTTCCGATAAAATCAAGCCCGACATCTGAACAAATAATCAATTATATGTGTCAACAATGTGAAGCCTCTTTACAGTTTCTTCAGTCAATGTGCCAACAAAAAATATTTAGGGAGCACCTACTTAGCAACAAGGTACATAGAACTAATTTTCTTCTTATTGTGTCATAAATACCTATTCGAAAGACATCAAATGCAATACTTCCCATTTTGTTTGATTTTGAACTAAGATGATGCATGCATATCCTTTATTATATTGCTACAAGTATCTGGTTTTCATGCCACTTCAGGAACTATGTAGAAAGGGTGGAATCCTTTTTCTGGCCCAGTCAATCTTGAAGTTAAACAATGAACCTCCAATTTTAGAGTCTTCTACAGTTGTTGCTGCAATATCTAGGATGAAAGCTAAAGTACTATCAATTGTAAGTCTTACTACTCCCAGTGATATGGTTCATTTGGGTCTCCTATGTCTTCCTATCGATGATCCTATGTGTTTTCCTGTTTTATTCAAGTCTGTTCATTTTATCCTTTATGCAGCTATTGCATCTGTGTGAAGCAGAAAGCACTTCTTATCTTGATGAAGTTGCTAGCTCTGAGAAAAGTCTTGAGTTAGCAAAGTCTGTTGCATTAGAGGTTAGTATCTGTTCCTTATCCTGATGCTGTAAAGAAAAAAATTATTTGAATTTAGCAACTTTGCTTTTTCTGTTGAGGCAAGACTGTTGTGGTTTAAATTTCTTTTGGTTACTTCATTCAGCAGCTGCACCAAAATTCTTCAACAAATTCACATTATCCATATTAATCTCTATTATCTCCTGTGGCCAGTTTTCCCATCAAGAGAATAAGAGAAGTTTGACATTAAAGAATATGGGAGCTGATAAAAAGTTAATATCTGTTTGTTAGTTTAGAACTCCAACATTAGTTGATAAACTTCAGATCTTTATTAAAAAGATTGGAGTAAATATAATATTTTGCAAAAAGCTCATATTTTCTGAAAAGCCATTTTTGTTGAAGATACCTTGACTATTATTACTAATTTATGAAGACCATTTGTTTCTTTGATTGACTTTGTAAGTTTTCGCCCTGCTTTTACTGTCAAAGTGGTTATTGCTAATATCATTGTTGTGATGTAGGTTCTTGAACTATTGAAGGCTGCAGTTACTAAAGATCTTAAGCACCATACTGCTTGCCCTGAAAAAAGTTTCCCAATGGGCCTTCTGCAACTCAATGCAATGCGTCTGGCTGACATGTTGTCAGATGATTCAAATTTCCGATCTTACATTATGACTCATTTTGTAAGCTGTTGTTGGAATATGCTGCATGTTTGCCTAGTTATATGACCCTACTCTTGGCTGTTTGGTGCAATGACTTTTCGAAGAAAACATTGACAAAACATATCTAAACTTTATTGGAAACAGTAATAGGTCATCAAATTGGTTGTTGTGTCATTCTTTTAGAAACAACTAATTTAATGCTTCACCTAATATCCATCTTGAATGAAAAACTAACTTCTTTTTATTCCTTTTATATTGAAATGCATCTTCAGACTGCAGTTCTAAGTGCAATATTTCTTCTCCCTCATGGAGATTTTCTATCCATTTGGTGCTCTTCTGAAATTCCACAAAGAGAGGACGATGCTACTCTGGAATTTGATACATTTGCAGCAGCTGGATGGGGTTTGGAAACAGTTTCTGCATTGAACACATTTAGCACAATAAATCTGGAAATTACTTTATTTCCAAGTAATATGCCCCAAGCTAGTTATGCTCATCAAAGGACTTCATTGTTTGTAAAACTAATTGCCAACCTCCATTGTTTTGTGCCCAACATCTGTGAAGGTCACCTCTTCCAATGATAATATACTATTATTATTATACTGCATATGGTTTAACCAATGTAGTATAACATTTTTCTCTAATCCACAGAGCAGGAAAGAAACCTCTTCCTTAACAAGTTCCTTGAGTGTATGAGGATGGATCCGTCTAAATCATTCCCTGGGTTTTGTTATCCTTCT
Source organism: Erythroxylum panamense (assembly GCA_027123425.1). Classification (NCBI taxonomy): domain Eukaryota; kingdom Viridiplantae; phylum Streptophyta; class Magnoliopsida; order Malpighiales; family Erythroxylaceae; genus Erythroxylum; species Erythroxylum panamense. The sequence goes on from JAOTIZ010000004.1 coordinate 10,072,841, forward strand.
GGTCTTCAAAAAGTCACTAATGTTTGCAGAAATTTGCGTAAGCATCAGTAACTGATGATTCTCTAGTAAATGTAATTTTAAATTCTGGTTCTGATGAATAACTTCATATACAGGTTCACTATTAAGTCATGCAGAATCTTTAATACCTAACTTTTTGACTGAGGAGGATGTGCAGCTCCTAAGGTGAACCCAACTCAACATATTCTTTATTATGTGCAATTGTTTTTTTTTTAATTTTATAAAGAGCAAGGTAGATCAGACTACATTTTTGACAGAATATGAAGGCTGGTTATGTATGATAGAGCACACATTACTTGGTGAAGAAATTTAGACAAAGTGGATGACTTTGAAACATCTTGTGTGAATATGATGCTTCATGAGCTAGTAAACATTATGCAGAATTGTTATTTAGAAGTTCTATTTCTGTTAAGTTTCCCCTTCTATGAGATTTTAAGATCTCGTTAAGCAACACCATGACTTTGCAAAAATGGATTGCTGTTTCTTGGATTCCTTTTTCTCGATCCTTTAAAATATTTTGTTAAAAGAGTATCTTATATAGTTGCATTTCATAGGTATCTCCGTGTCATTTAGCCATTGCTTCTGATAAAAAGTGGCATGTTTAGAGTTTCTATTCATAGGGTAGCATGTTTAGAGTTTATATTCATAGGGTGGGCTTAACTACAGATCAATGTGATTAGAGTTTAGGACCAATAACTTCTATAATTTGCAATAATGTGTTGATGGCTGTTGGCAATGGATAATTAGTCCATTTTGCGCAAATTGTCTTCAGATTGTTTTATCGTCATGGAGAGCTTTCTGTCTTCCAAGAGTTAAAAGTGTGCTTAATTTCCCTGTCATATATATTTTGTGATTCTCACTACTTACACAGTATACTATTTTCTCTTCTTTCTTGTCGCAGAGTATTCTTTAACCAATTACAGTCGCAGATTAATCCTGCTGATTTTGAAGAAATTCAAGCTCAAGTGAGATTCTTGTCTTGGGATTGTTATTTTAATTTTTCATTGATTTGCAAATGTGCCAATTTTCTTGCTCTTTTCCATGTTGAAAGTAAAATGGCTCAAGTTGTGCCGCTGGGGCATATTCAGGAAAATACTTTTGAGACGTCAATATAATTGGATAGGTTCTCTAAGGTTTGGGGAACGTCATTTGGTGAATGCCAATTCATTTTGGTGTATTCATCAAAAGATGTTGCTGGCATTTGATGTTTAAACTCAGCTGAAAATCTTAGTGGCTCCAATAGATTGAGTTAGGATTGACAAAAATTGGACAGAAACTCAAATTTATGTCATGGATGCACTTCTTGTATTAATAGCTGGATTTTCAGACTGTTCCAACTTGAAAAGTAGGTAGTCTTAATGCGTTTCAGGGCTAACATTGAGAATAATATGCACAGCTAATTTAAGAAAATCCATGTATCCTGTTGCTTTAATCATAGGATCTGATTCCTGTAGGAAGCTCAAAGTATTGGAGGTTGCTCATCATCTTTACCATGGAAAGAACATCCTGATATTAACATTAAATATGGGGATCTGAAAGAGGAAACATCAGAGAATTCCACCATTCAAAAAGGGGAACAGCTAAGCCGGAAAGCTGAACATATGAATCAAGGTGACTATTTGATGAGGGACGATAATGCTAAATCTGGTGATTTACTAGAGATTGAAAAGGATGTTCAGAATATTGATACGAGTGGTTCAGATACAAGTTCCACTAGAGGAAAGACTTGTGTTGGTCGAGCAGTCAACGGTGACTTTTCAAAATCAAGTGAGCAAGTTAAAGAAAGTCATGTTGAAGGAGTTCAAGAAGTTGAAAAGGTTGAAAGCACCCAATTTGAAGAAAAACAGCCAAGAAAAAGGAAACGAACCATAATGAATGACTATCAAATGACACTCGTTGAAAAGGCCCTGATAGATGAACCTGAAATGCAGCGCAATGCAGCTTCTCTACGGTCATGGGCTCATAAATTGAGTACATACGTAAGTAATTGCACAATGGACCATACATAATATAGCTGAATCATTTTCTGCACAGTTGGAGACACATTTTGACCTAGTATGCTTGTATCTCTTTATTTTCTCAGGGTTCTGTAGTTACATCATCACAGCTAAAAAATTGGTAAGGCAGAATCATCCTTACAATGATTTGACATTTTGTGGCTAAAAATGCCTCTCCTTTGCTTTAATTTGCTGAGTGTCTTTTCCTGGTTGGAGTTGTTTCGAGTTCTCTTTTAGATACTTGGCAATCAAAAGCAGCATTAATGGGAAATGCATGAAAAATAGAACGTTTTTTTCTTGAAAGAGTTCAAGGAGGTACGTAACTCCTAAATGGTTAATTTCAGGGGAAGAGGTCAGAATCACGATGTTTAGAAATGATGATAGAAGCACGGGATTATTGAAATAAAAATTTGCTGGGAGTAAATAATGATTTTGACCAATTTGCTAGCTAATAAACTTGTGCCTTCATCATGTATCACCGCAGGCTCAACAACCGGAAAGCAAGGCTAGCACGTGCAGGAAAGGATGTCCATGAACCAGTGGAGGTTGGCTCTGTTATATTGGAAAGGCAAGCGCAGAGGTATACCCGTGACTCACCTGTGATTCCTAGTGATAATAGCGTGCCATCACATGCAATAATCCTTCAAAGCACTGCAAGAATTGGCAATGGTGAAACTACTACATCAAAATTCATCTGCGTGGGTGGTGCAGAAACTTTTTCATGCAAGCCAGGCCTTTATGTTGTGCTTGTAAGTGGGAAGGGAGAAGAGGTTGGCAAGGGAAAGTTGTATCAGGTTCAAGGAGAGTGGTATGGTCACAGCTTGGAAGAATCAGGGACATATGTTGTGGATGTTACTGAGCTTAAGACGGAGAGGTGGGCGAGGCTTCCGCATCCATCTGAACCCACAGGCGCCTCATTTGATGAGGCTGAAACAAAGATCGGGGTAATGAGAGTGTTGTGGGACACAAACAAGACATACAAGTTGCTAGATGAATGATGATCTTCCTATTTAGTGTTAGTTATCATAGTTTGTGTAGCAGAAATATAGTTTTCAATTTTGATAGAAATCAATATCAGGTTCTGCAACTTTGCTTGTGTCGTAATGCCAAAGGTTACATGTCTAAGATGTAATCCTCCGGCCAATATCATAACGCGGCTCAAATGTTCACATTTATGCATAAACTGTAATAAGTGCACGACCATCTTGAAACATAATTGACAAAGACCAAAATCCCAGGTGATACGATCTTTGTTTAGCCCAAATAGAAGGTGGAAGTACTCATGGTGTGGCAATTCTGTAACCCTACACACTCAATGGTTGTCTTTACGTAATACGACTTTTGGAAGGTGAAGCCCGTTATCATACAATCAATAATTAACCATATCATTTGTTATCAAGACTAAAAAAAGTTAAACAAAATATTAGCATCAGGCAATGCCAACTACTTCTGGTCTTCTAATTATCTGTTGAAACGCCTAAATGAGAATCACCACTTTTAGTCTCAACATTTAATTTTCAATTTTGTTGCGTATTTGCTTTCTCTTTATCGTTCTCCTTCTTAGAATAATTGTCCAAAACCTCTCTTCCATTTCCAACTCTAGTGAGAGTACAGGTGACATCTTATCAGTGGGGGCAGTTTACCTCTTTAGCCGAAAAACATGAAAGACATTGTGTGTGAGGACTCCGAAGACTCCCATCGGAAACTTGTAGGCAACTTATCCACTTTTTCATTTACCTTGAAGGGTCCAAAGAACCTCGTGATAGCTTTTGGTTAGCCTTACTATACCTTGACTTGATGGTTGGAGCTTCACAAACTCTATCACGCCTATTTGGAAAGTTGTATCTACTGTGCTTATCGAAGATGTAACTTAACTACTTGAATGGTTGCTTCCGTCTTGTAGGATATTATCCACCACCACTAATTAAAGTCTTTAGCTAGGTAAAAGACACGGATGAGAGAAGGGTACCTATACAAAACCTTGAAGGATATGGTGTTGACGGTTGAATGGTGAGTAGTGATATACCACCATTTAGCTGGAGGAACCCTTTGGAACATTTATAGGTAAAATTTCCAGTCATGCATCTCAAAAAAAAGTCTCTAGGAAGCAATTGACAACTTCCGCCTATCCATTTGTTTATGGATAATAGGTAGATGAAAATCATTAGTTGACACCTAGCAGTTCGTAGAACTCTCACCAGAACTGAATTAGGAATAAGGGATCTCAATCATTGGTTATAGTCTCTAGCATTCCATGTATTTTGAATATGTTGAGAAGGAATAAATTGGGAATTATTTTCATAGTGTGGACATACCTGATTATATAGAAGTGTGCATATTTAGTAAAGCGAATGGTCACCACCATTATTACTGAATAACGGGAAGACAATTGTATCTCCTCTATAAAGTCCATATGAATGTCAATCCCACGCCTCTTCAATATTGTCAAGGGTTGTAGTAACCTAGATGTAGCAGAAGTGTCATATTTATTAGCTCATACATAATTGATGATGTCCTTTTGAAGCCCTTTCTAATACAATAGTGACTGCAGCCTCTAGATGATTCCTAACACTCCGTAATGAACCCTCATATGGAGCTTTCATGCATTATGGACACAATTCTAGTTCGAAGATTAACATCACATCTGACTACCACTATTTCTTTCGATGGCAAAATGTCCCAAGGCCATTGATAAGAGCTTAATGTCAGCATGCCATTAGACACTTAATTATCAAGTCTTGAGTTGTATGGTCATTCCTTTAGCTCTCCTTTATTTCATTCAACAATTGTAGTTTATCTTGAAATAAAACCAAGGCACATAGTTGTATACTTAGTACTTGAGAGAGGACATCCACAGCTTGGTTATATCTTTCTATTTTATACTTGATTTCAAAATCATTCTCGAGTAATCTAGGGAGCCACTTTTGTTGAAAGGGTGTATGCATCTTTTATTTTAAGAGAAATTCTTTCTTGTATGAACATAAGTTGTGATGTTTAGTAGCTAAGGGACTCCTTGCATTATGTCAATGGATGATCATTTTGACTCAACATTGCCCTAAGAGCATTTCCAGTTAGTGGAAAATGATTTCTCAAAATTTGCTAATACTAAGATAGGGACACTAGCCAATGCTTCCTTTAACTTTTGAAATGCTTCTTCAGTGTCATTAGTCCACTTACAAGCATTTTTTAAAGTAATTCGGTTAAAGGATTACTCATAACACTAAAATGCTTAATGAAACACTTATAACATCTTGCTAACCCTAAAAAATCTCTTATTAGTTTTGTGTGACTTAGCCAATTGAAACTCTAGTTACTAATATCACATGTCCCAAGTATTCTACCTGAAAGGTACCAAAATAGTATTTTTGTCCTTTATAAAGAAACTGGTTGTGTAGTAAAAGCTCTATGATGAATCTAAGATGTTTCATATGATATTCGAAGGTCTTGTTGTACATAAGTATGTCATCGAAGAAGATCAATACAAACTGTCTAAGATGCATCCCAAATAAATCGTTCATTAAGCTTTGGAAGGTAGATGGGGCATTAATAAGGCTAAAGGGCATTACAGGGAACTCATAATTCACCTAATGAATCCTAAAAGCCATTTTATAAATGTTGGAAGGGTGCATCTGGATCTAGTGATACCTAAACTTGAGATCTAACCTAGAAAACCAAGCTGCTCTATGCAACTCATCCAGGAGTTCCTTTATGATGGTATAGGAAACTTATTTTTACCAGTGTTTTTGTTTAGATCTTGGTAGTCCACAAGTAAATTCATTGAGCTCTCTTTCTTCTTTATCATTACTAAAGGTGAAGAGAAGGGGCTTTACCTATGTTGGATAATCCCTTGTTTCAACAGATCATAAACTAGTTCCTTAATGATATTCTTTTATAAGCTTCCACATTTATATGGCCTAATATTGATCGGTTTCCTATCTTCTTTGAGAGGAATTTTATAATATTAAGTTCTTGATGGAGGCAAGCCTGGCTTCATTAATAAAGAACTGAACTATATGAGGAGACCATTTATTTCTTGCTGATATTCATCATAGAGAGGTCGAGTTCCTATAATTAAGTCTTGGAATTGTTGTTCCATAAGGTAGATAAGCATGAACATGCTAACTTGGCTATTTAATTGGAGTTTAGAAAACAACTTCATAAATTTCTTAGGAGCTGTGGATTTAGGTTGGTTAATATAGTCTCCCTTAAGACAAACATGTTTACCTTGCAAGGTAAATTCCATAGTTTGTTTCCTAAAGTTGCATAAAACTTCATTAATCGTAGACAACCACTAAATCCTAAAGACTAGGTCACGTCCTCCTAAAGGGAAGATCAAGACATCTAAGAAGAAGGTTTCTCTTTGGAGTTGCCATTCTCAATGTTTACGAAGTCCTTCATATGTCAATTATGAGCCCTCTCCTACTATCACATGGAGATTCCTCAGTTTTAAGCACTTATAATTTCCCTAGTGAATTAAGGTGGAATTTACAAAGTTATATGTGCTTTCTTTAACAATAAGGACATATATAGGATTCCTTTTATGCATGCCTAGTATCCTTATTTGTTTGTAGTTATCTATAGAGGCTCTAGACATAGCTTGTAAGGATATTATAGGAGCTTCATTTAGAGTCTATTCTGAGTGTATACAAATTGCGATTCTATTTCATCTTCCTCTGCTACAAACATATTCCATTTCTTCCTCTGGCATCTATAGCTTGGTGTATAATTATTATCACACTAAAAGCAGATAATGTTAGATCTTTTCTCTTCAAACTCTTTAATGTTATGTTATGGTGTTTCTATGGATATTTCTAAGGGATGGGTTTTGGTAAACCTTTTAGGATAGATAACAAGCCTTTGTGAATATTGAATTTATGCAAGGGTATGAAGTCAATAAGGTGGAGGTGATGGAATTCTCATAATATGGCTTAGGGTGGACTTATAGTTTAGAAAACGAATTGCAACTATTGCGTATTGTTTTTAGTTATAGTATAAGCTTACTGTAAAGTTTTTGGATTCAACATCTTGACAGGCACTTAATCTCATGTTGTAAGACCTTTAAGAAGAATTCCACCAAATATGTTTTAAGCATTTGTAGCTTAAAGGAGTATCGGTCGAATAAGAAGCGAACATCTTGCACACTCCTTATCTGATATAGAACATTAAAGTTTCCTATAGATTACTTAAAAGCTTCCTTTTTAAATCTCTTACTAATGGCCACCAATCATTTGTCCCAGTTGGGATCCTCTAAGGTTAAGCGATTTGTAATGAAAAGTTAGTGCAATTCTGTTAGAGTAGTGCCCTAAAGGCAATCGCCTTTAGCGCGTTTTGTACAAAGTTGTGTACATACTTTATGAATAAAT
>JAOTIZ010000004.1:10088446-10101467 GCA_027123425.1 Erythroxylum panamense
ATTCGCTATTAACATGGTGAGTAAAAAGTTGCAATCTAAATCTATGTGCATTAATGCTACCATAAAGCAATTAGAAGATGTGATGGTATTTTTTGAGAAATATAGAGATGAAGGGTTTAGCTCTAGTATGAATATTGCCAAAAGTCTTACGCTTGAGATGAATATAGAGCCTACATTTTCAACTAGACGTTGTGTTATTAGGAAACAACAATTTGACGAAATTAACCATAATAGAGAAATACAATCAGTTGAGGAATCTTTCAGGGTTAATTACTTTCTAGTTGTTGTGGATATGATAATTACTTCGTTAAAGAATATATTTGAACAATTAACGACATTTGATAATATTTTTAGACTCTTATTTGATTCAAAGAAGTTGAGATCATTAGATGATAACGAATTAAGATAATGTTGCACTAATTTTACAACGACTTTTTTCATAATAATGTGTCAGATGTAGATTTAGATGATCTTTTTTGTGAATTAAAAGTATTGCAAATGACTTTGCCAAATGAGTTAATGTCATCAGTTGAAATATTAGAATTTGTTAAAATTGCAGATTGTTATCCAAATGTTTCAATTGCTTATCGAATTCTATTGATTATATCTGTGACTGTAACATCAGTTGAGAGAAGTTTTTCAAAGTTAAAATTATTGAAAACCTACTTGAGGTCATTAATGTCACAAGAAAGATTGAATGGTTTAGTTATGTCATGTATTGAGAAGGATATGTTGGACAATATTGATCTTGATAATATTATTAATGATTTTGCATCTAGAAATGTACGAAGAAATTGTTTTTCATAAATCATGATCCTTTATGTATTTGTTAGTGTTATGATAATTTAATATTTAATTGATTATATAAACTTATAAATTGAGTCATTTACGTTTCATACAAACTTAAGTATATTGTTGATTTATTGGGATCGTTTTTTTATTTCACCCCGGACCTATAAAACGATAAGAACGGCCCTGATATAACACCATGTACCATACCGCCATTCGCATGTCTCCATTTGAGAAATTATACAGGCACCCTCTATCAGTTTACATGCTTTATTTTGTAGGGGATTTCATTAATCTATTGATAGATTAGGTAATGAGGGAGAGGGACAGTGGGAGAGGGACCTTGCTACCACTAAGTTTCATCCTAAACAAGCTCAAAATCACATCAGTCAAGAAGTAGAGAAGAAGAGAATGAAAACGATATTTGAAGTTACGGATTGGGTGTTTCTCAAGCTCCAACACCACAACGAACGTGCATTACAAAGGAGAATTAATCAGAAGTTATTGCCCCTTTATTATAGCCCATATCATATTAGAGAGGGTGGGTAAAGTGGCATACAAGTTGTACTTATTCTCATATACCAACTCAAGAAATGTGTCAGAAGAGAAGATGATCTCCACTGAACTACCAGCAACATTGTTAAGCATATACGAAAATCCTGAGGTTATTCTAGATAATAGGATCGTAAAATATCATAATAAACTCTTCCTCAAGTACTGTTACAATCGATAAATGGATCCCATGAAGATGCAACTTGGGAATTCATACTTGAATTATAAGTCGCTTTCCAGATGCCAACCTTGTTGACTAAGTTCTTAAAGAAGAAGGGTTTGTTACGAAAAAAGGCGCGGAAACTAATGGCCACTAAGAGCCAATTAAAAAGGAAGTCGTATGAAAATAAAATTACTATACTACGTACTTAGTTAAATACTATATAATATTTATAATTAATATCGAGGGATATACGACACGTTATGTAACGATAAAGACGACTATTTTGATTAATGATAAGGTTTCCTTAGATACATATAAATGGAAACCTTTATTTCCTTAGAATTAATCTACAACTGTTGCTATTACAACGCATAAATCTAATAAACTCTCCTCCACCAGCAGCACAAAAATAAATTTATCTTACCACACAAATTGCACAGAACTTACACTCAATAAACTAAACATTATGTTATTCTCCAAAACACCCTTGATAAGTTTCTCATCTCCTGTAACTTTGTACATGTAAAATTACAACAAACCCATCACTACCATGCGTAGCGGGATAAACTCTATATAAAGTTGTGATTACCAAAGGGCGGGTCAAGCTTTGCTGTCAAGTGTATGAGCAAGCAATGCTCTGTCTTGATCATGAAAGGGGTCTGGTCGCATCATATGTATGCAAGTGAACTCCTGTCAAGGTCCGGTTGGGGGCGACCACGAGTTGGAGTTGGTGGTCTTTGGATGTTAAGCTCCTGCAAGACAATACATGGTAAAGGCAAATGTAACAACGGTGATATGCTTTTTTTATTGGTGAAAATAGAAGGCATCAATCTGAAATTGAAACCGTTACAACTATTACCTGCATCCATGTATCATCTATTACACGTTCTGGAGAGGTCTCAGGTGATTGAAGGGGTGGCGGCAAGGGATGAATCAATTTTGGAACAACAACTAACCCCCTACCTACTACCAGTATGGCTCCAGCATTGTTGGCAGTCCCTAGATGAAAACTCAAATGAGGAAAACGACGACTATTAATCAGGACAAAAGTAAAGCAATATCAGCTTACCACAATAGTTTGTTGCAGAAAACAAAGTAATCAGTTGACCCTGAGCAAAACGTTCAAACCCATCCATAACACATTCATGTGCCCTGATTATTAGCTGCAGCCTATTTTTCTTACAGAAGTCTGTGACGCGATCAGGCTGCAGATGAACAAACTTTTTTTTAGAAACTTCAGTAAAAATTACCAACAGGCAAAAGTGTTCAGACTGCAAAGATTTATGATGAGATCTTCAAATATTCCATGACTGGTGTCAACTACCAAGTCAAATTTCATCTAGTAGCACTTCAAAATTTCTTTCCAAGTCTGGTTCACAGACATCTAACTAATAGAGTATAGACACGCAGAGGTCAATCTGTTCCAACATGACTTGCAATTTTGGAAATGCTAGTGCATGCTACAATTGAATTAATCATGCATCAAAGCATAAAGACAGTAAACAATGAAAAGCATACCCCAAAAGTGACAAGACCGGGACCTCTAGCATTCGGTCTCAAGCCCTCTATGCTGTCATTTTCTGTTGGATCGGACCTGTAAAAGAAATGACTCAGATAAGAAAAATAGAGTAACAGTGAATAGTAATAAATTAGATATATTGGAGCAAATTATACCACAGAAGATCCATTAGGATTATGGAGCCAGCATCCATTGTGATGGGCCTTCCAATTTTCTCAATTTGTTCAACCGAATGAATAGATCTTCCAATCCCACCATGCATACAGATGATTTTCTTCTCAATAAGTGCAGCAAGGGGAAGGTAGTTGAAAAGTTGATTGAATCGTGTCCATGCCCATATCCCATCACTCTCTCCCTACAAATTCTCTAATTATCCACTAATACAAAATTTCAAATATCCAAAATGATAACTAATATAATCTCTTTTTTTCAAACCATTCTCTCAATGCATTCCAGACGGAAGCCAAAAAGTGCATTTATGTCAGCAGCTTCATGATTTCCACGTATCAGATGAACATTTTCAGGATATTCAATCTGCAAAACCATAGTATCAAGCAAAAAGGAAGGCACAGTGGACTTAAATATTAATGTTAACCATAAAATAGAAATAAAGCTGAAGTTTTACCTTAAGAGCAAGAAGTAAAGTTATAGTCTCCAAGCTATGCTGTCCACGGTCAACATAATCCCCCAAAAACAAATAGTCGATATACCTGAAACCAGCAACGTATCACAGAATCTAAGGTGTCAACATATGTAGAACTATAAGCGACTTCTGATAACCATTTAATTTCTCTCCCAATTTCAGGGACAAGGCATTCACTTTTCATGCAGACCTCTGAATGAGAATTTTTGGGACAGAAAGTAATTACTATCCATCTAGGCCAGAGAAAAAAGAAAGAGAAATATCTTTTGACATGCATTAAGGTGGATTGCCCTAAACTTCAAAACGGGGACAAACAAGTAAAGGGTGAAAAACTAAAAGAAATTATATGATTATGTAGGGAGATTCCTTAGCTAGGCCACCGAATAAAGACTAAACACTTGTACTTATTTGTCCTTTTATCCCAATTGCAAGGGCTGAACCAAATTAGAAGTGTCATCGATCAGTTTGAGCACATCCCTTGACCATGGCTCACACTATTTTTAGTGCTGATGTCATACTTACGTAATGTCTCCTGCAGTTGAAGGAAACCCATATTCAGCAAACAATCGCATCAAATCACCAAACTGTCCATGAAGATCACCAAAGACTTTGATTGGAGCTTTTAGCTGAAGAACTGAGGGCTCTTGCATAAATATCTGCTCAGCAACGTAACATAGCTCACCAACTTCATAAGAGTCGAGGAAAAACTTTCTATTGGATGGAACCTTCCAGTTTTGAGGTCTAAGCAATGTAGAAATAATCTGCAAGATGGTAAATAATTACCCACCGGCCCATGCACCAGTAACAGTTTTAAGCTATTAGTACTTGCCTTCTTGTGCAAGCCCTGTGGTGACTTTTGTCTGGTGAACTTTTTGACAGCATTCGGTGTATCATTATTCACTGGAAGCATTCGTCTGCTTTCATTTTCAAATTGATCCAATGACAGCTGTCTTACCATCCCACCCAGGCTTCCAACAGTCTCTTTTGCAACCACAACCTGGAATAGAATTGCATGTTCTTGCATATTAGCAATTTAAATAAAAACTACATAGAATTCAAAGATGAAAGTGACTTACAGCTCTCGGATGAAGGCGGACATCAGCCTCTGTCTCACTACCATCCAAGGTTACTTCAGCAGTTTGATAGTTGTCATCAGATACAGAAGTGTCTTCGGTTGAATTGGCAGATGCTGCTTGAGCAGCTTGCCAGACAGCACTGGCTGCTTCCGCTTCAGCAGCAGAAGCCTCCCTAAGTTTGTCCATAGAATTTTTTTCCATGCTGTTAAAGAAGGTGTCAGTAACTTCACAAGAGTGAGGATAAACAGTGTATTACTATCATCAAATACATGCACCAAGGGAAATTGGAAGAAAGCTACAACCTTATACCACCAGATAAAGGTATCTCTGCTCCATTATCTGAAGTTGAAGGCACTCCATAAGAATTCAATGTGGAGTGGTTTGCCCTGGGACTTGTTATAGATGAGGCTCTGTCTGACGTCAATATGGGAGAATTCAAGTCAGATTGAAATGGTGAATTATCTGCAACAACAAAATCATCCAGGAGCACATCTGCAGAGAACAGAATTACTGGTCACCAATGAGCATTTACTTTTTCATAAGCAAGTCACCGGACCTGCATCATTAAATCTAAATCCCACTTAAGGCACAGAACTGAGATCCTTATAGATGAAGAAAACGAAATTTTTTTCGCTGAATCAGTAAAAATCGGCCAAAAACGGAAAATAGATGCCATGCAAAACTAGCTCATATAATAAAACACACACTAGATGTCTCCGGATGGAGAAGTCTTAAATTACAGATAACAAATCAAAGGCCAAGATGCAATCGTTAACATGCTTATTCACATGCTTCCAGTATTATACCAGCTCAAAATTGAGACCGCAACCATGAATAACTAAGGAAGCTTTATCTTCACTACATAGATTACAACTGAGGTTCTTATGATTCACAAGTTTCTGGGCAAGCTTCAAGGCAGTGGCAGGTTAGGAATAATGGCAGGAAACAGTGTGTTGGTTCCATACCAAAGAAATCCCTTCCAAATGCAAAGAAAAAGGAAAAAAACTATTTTTTATTCAATAGAGACCAAATAGGAATACAAATACAGGAGATAATCCTAAGATAGAGGATCTATACAAATACAGGAGATAATCCTAAGATAATGTTTATTCTAAGATAATGCTATCTAATCTATATAATCTGATTACAATCAGATTATCACAATATTATGTGATAATACCGTATCTTGACCACACTCCTCCTCAAGTTGGATCATAGATATCAATCATGTCTAACTTCTTGATACATTCTTCAAACACTTGTCTTTGAAGTCCTTTGGTAAATACATATGTTGTCTGCTTCTTTGTTGGTACATAGTTAGGCATATTGTCCCATCTTCTATCTTTTCCTTGATAAAATGTCGATCAACTTCAACATGCTTTGTTCTCTCATGGTGGACTAGATTGTGTGCCATGCTTACGGCTGCCTTGTTATCACAATAATGCTTTATAGGTGACTCAAAAATGATTCCCAATTCTGTCAACACTCTTTTTAACCAGAGACTTTCACAAATCCCTTTTGCAACTACTCTTAGTTCAACTTTTGCACTACTCTTGGCTACCACCTTTTGCTTCTTACATTGCCACGTGACCAAATTTCCCCACACAAAAGTGCAATATCCAGTGGTTGAACGTCTATCATCTTCTGAAATTGCCCAATCTAAATTAGTATATATTTGAATTGTACTTTGATCTCCCTTTTTGAATAATAATCCTTTCCCAGGAGTACCCTTTAAATATCGTAAGATATTATAAATTGCCTCAAAATGCTTACTCGTTGGTGCATGCATGTAGCGACTTACAACACTCACGAAAAAAGCAAAATCTGGTCTAGTATGAGACAAATAAATTAACCTTCCCACTAGTGTCTGGTATTCTTCACGGTTAACCAGTTTATCTTCTTCATCTTCAAATTTTGTACTTTCAATGGGGGTGGTGCTTGGTTTACATCCTAACATTCCTGCCTCCTTTAAGAGATCAAGAATGTACTTCCTTTATGAGATATAAATCCCTTTCTTTGATCTAGCTACTTCCATGCCTAGGAAATAACTTCAAATTCTTTCCTCAAAGCTAACTTGAGTCTTGTAATTTTCTCTGCATCATCACCAGTTATGACAATATCATCTACATACACAATCAAATTTTTCTTTCCTTCTCTAATTCTGAAGAACATTGTATGATCCGACTAATCTTATGTGTATCCTTATGTTTTTAGGACTTTGGCAAATCTTTCAAACCAAGTTCGTGGGCAAATCTTTCAAACCAAGTTCGTGGTGATTGTTTCAGCCCATATAGGGATTTTCTTAGTCTGCATACTCTGTTTCCTCCTCCTTCCTCATCAATTATCTAGTTGTGAAACTCAGAGAAATTTTTACTATTCATCTATATACTATATGTTAAAATTACACGTATATATAGTTGATATCTAACCCTAGAATAGGAAATACAATCAATAGTAGTAAACACCTTCCTATTTTATCACTATACAACTATATACAACTCAACACTCCCCCTCATGCTGGAGCATATAAATCATAAGCACCAAGCTTGTTACATATAAATTCAATACGAGAACTTTTGAGAGAGTTGGTCAAGATATCTGCTAGTTGATTGGTTGAACTGACATGACTAGTAGTGATACAACCAAATAGAACTATCTCTCGGATAAAGTGACAATCAACTTCTATATGTTTGGTCCTTCCATGAAATACTAGGTTAGAAGCAATATGGAGAGCAGCTTGATTATCACACAATAACTTCATTTGTGATACTTCTGTAAATTTTAACTCTTGAATTAATTGCCTCAGCCAAATAAGCTCACAAGTTGCTAGAGCTATTGCACGATATTCTACTTCTACACTCGACCTGGCAACATCTTGCTTCTTACTTTTCCAAGATACAAGATTCCCCCCAACAAGAACACAAAAGCCTGA
Organism: Erythroxylum panamense; assembly: GCA_027123425.1. Classification (NCBI taxonomy): domain Eukaryota; kingdom Viridiplantae; phylum Streptophyta; class Magnoliopsida; order Malpighiales; family Erythroxylaceae; genus Erythroxylum; species Erythroxylum panamense. The sequence goes on from JAOTIZ010000004.1 coordinate 10,096,121, forward strand.
AGTAGAATGTCTATTAGATAGAGAACCTGAACAATTGAACAATTGAAGGCACATCTGTTTTGTCATTTTTAGACAAGATTTGGGTTTACTCCGATATTTCCTTGACGTTGAAGTTGCTCAGTCCAAATTTGGTATTGTACTCTCTCTAAGAAAGCATGCATTGGATATTCTAGAAGAAACAGGGATGTCAGATTGTAGACCAATAGAGTCTCCTATGGATCCTAATTCAAAGCTTTTACCTTATCAGGGGGAGCCACTTGCTCAGCCTAGTCAATATCGAAGATTGGTGGGAAAACTCAATTATCTCACCATCACACGACCTGATATTTCTTTCTCAGTCAGTGTTGTTAGTCAATTCCTACAAGCTCCATGTGATAGTCATCGGGATGCAGTTATTCGAATTTTGAGGTATATTAAGGGTGCACCAAGAAAGGGATTATTATATGAAAACCGGGTCATTCACAAATTATTGGATGCTCTGATGCCACATGAAATTCAGAGAAGTTTACTATTCATCTATACCATACGTTGAAAATACATGTATATATAGTTGATGTCTAACCCTAGAATACGAAATACAATCAATAGTAGTAAACACCTTCCTGTTTTATCACTATACAACTATATACAACTCAACACTAGTGAAGGGGGAACAGAAAAATCTAAAGATAGTCAGAAACAACAAGCTGGTGAGCTGAATATTTCACTAGGAAAATTATTGGAAATACTAAAGAATCTCCAAAATGACAACCACCAACAGAAGACAAGTACAGTTGCCAATGCTACTATGAGAGGTAATATCATACAAGCTTTTTTATCTTCATGCGACAAGAAGAAATGGAGAGTTGATTCTGGAGCATCAGACCATATGACAGATGATTATAACCTGTTTCATTCATATTTTCCTTGTGCTGGGCATGAAAAAGGTTAAGGTAGCAAATGGTGATTCTTCTTCAGTTGCAGGAAAAGGAGATATCAAAGTAACAAATTCTATGAAATTAAATTATGTTCTTACATGTTTTTTCAGTTAATAAATTGACAAAAGAAGCTAATTGTCGTGCTCATTTTTTCCCTACTCATTGTGTTATACAGGAACTATCATCGGGGAAGACAATTGGCAGTTCTAGATCTGTATTGTCTTCTTGTTCCTTACTACTCTAAGCTTCTTCAACACAAACCTGCATTGGTTCAAAGATTGGTATAGCTTCAAGAATAGGGAGCATACTACTTGTTTTCTTCTTCCGAGAGTACACTTTGAGTGTATGGTCAGGAATGGCTACTTCAAGACCAGAGGTCATCGACGACTGACCTCCAGTCTAGTTTGGATTTGTCGTGGAGGATCCCTCAAGATTGGAAGCCATTTCTTGACTTGTCGGGGTTGACTCAGTTTCACTATCTCTTTCACGTGGCTCTGACACCATGTGAATAAGAGATGTTTTGCTCTATATTATATTCCTTAGAGAATGTAGTACATATATACATGAATAGGAATACCGAATAGGATAGAGGATCTACACAAATACAGGAGATAATCCTAACATAATGTTTATCCCTAAGATAATGCTATCTAATTTGATTACAATCGGATTATCACAATATTGTGTGATAATACCGTATCTTGACCACAATATGTGATGTATTACAAGCAACTTTACGTATGCATCTCAAAGACAAATAGTCTTGTATTCAATTGCTTGCATGCAAACAATCACCTATTTTCTAAAATTACAAAGTTCATCTCTTATGAATTTAGTTTTCCAATCTTTACCTCCTTTTAGACCACCATGAACATATATGCGAACACCAACAGAAGCAGAAGCATGGCGACACCGTCGCATTAGCTCCATAGAAGGATCATGTTCGCCGTGTCCTTTGCTAGGCTTTGATGAAGTGACAAGCCCATTTCGATCCAACCAAACACCAGCAGCAGTATCCAACACTAAGTAAATATAAAAATTGTTGAGATATTGGGTAAATATTTCAAAGATGGCCATTCGAGAAAACCCAAAACATTACCTGCAACAGCTGCTTCACCTTCTACAGCTCGTCCTCCCTTTAGGACACCCCCTGTAACATGCAATCGAGCACCAACAAAAACCTGATAGCAAGCCACAGTTAAAAAATATTGAATAAGGAAAAGGTATGTCTTGTACCAAAACATACCACTCTGCAATCTTCAAGCTGCTTTGACAGCATAATCAACCTCTTCATTAACCATTTTAAGTTTATTGATGTACTTTTAAAATTTTGTATACAGATTAGTAATCAACAGCCTTGAAGTAACATTCCATTTTCAAATGATCACTTACCGCGGCGTGTTGATACCTTGGGGAAGGAGAAACACCAGGTGCGAGAGTCCATTCCCACTGACCATTTCTATGCATCAGAAGCCCATACGCATCTCCGAGTGGCTGTTCAACCACACAATCATCATAAACAAAGAATTAAAAATGTAATAGAAAATCCAATTTATTACAAGATATAGGCAAAATAGATCACCGTAGTCTACATCATAAAAACATTAAGATGAATTAAGAAAGCATGCCCATTGTTCAGGGCTTGAAAGAAACTAGGCAGAAGCACACTCTCAGTGCTACACTATTGCTAAATGTATGATCAATATTATGTGTGTGTATGTATATAAACAGCAACAATGGCTTTCAAAGACATTAAGATATGAGACCATACCGCACCAGATGCATCTCTTCCACCACAAAGCAAGAACATGCCATCTGAACGGGCACTTGCTGTTGCATACCTACAAAGCCAGTGCCATAAAAAGGACACGTCAATCTACATTTATGATAAGAAACAAAATAAAAATAGCTCAGGACTTATCAGATAACTTACATTCTAGCAGATGGCCTGTCACCTTCAGGATTTAGCTTCTGCCATGCATATGGTTTTTGGGCAGTATCAAAAGCCCAGGCATCGGATAAGGCTCTTTTCCCTGTAAAAGATAATTGGAAGGAACGTTTTGACAGCTTAGTCTATCGGAATCAGGACCATCAAGAGAACACAATGACTTGTCTTGAAAACAGTTGGAAATGTTTACTGATGCCAAAACCAACTAATTACACAATCCAAAGGATAATGTTGATATTGATAAAATGGTGCTAGCAATAGAGAGGTTTGCATACTCAGGGGCCAAGTAAACTTTTAATTAATGAATTAAATGATAAAGATACCCCTTATTTTTGAACAATAATGTAGATGGATTAACTATTTGGTAAGTGCATTGTAGATCCAAAATGGAAAGCATTAAAAAGAACAACAAGAACACAGATTAAAACTGAAGAGAGCAAAATTGAGTTACCATCATTGCCACTAACGGTAACCAGGTATCTTTGAGCAACCAAATCCATAACATGGCCATAACGAGGGCCAGGACCCTGCCCTTGTACAACAACTCTATATTTAATATAGGTCCAAAATAAAAAGTTAAATCAGTGAAAAGTGGCAAAAATGTGATACTAATTTGAATAAGGAATCTCAATGTACGAATGAATGAATAAGGCAGACCGGTGCCACTTGAATTTGTCATTGGTCAAGTCAAGAACATAGAGATCGTCAGTGGAATGGCCCGCAGGACCTATGCCACCCTAGACAAAGACGACAAATTCCAACGTCAGAGAGTTAATAACTAATAAACTCCAAAGGGAAATTCAGCCTTGACTAAAAATTATTTAATCATAACCTGAAAGACAACCATAGTGCCGACTGCAGCTGCAGCGTGAGCAGCCCTAGGCGACGGCGGATCCCCGGCGGGTCGTAGTCTGATTGATCGAGTAGAAGAACATTAACGCCCAAATTTTACTTTCCCAAACACAAATAAGAAAGAGAGACAGAGAGTGAAAGAAAGCAGTAACCTACCTAGTCCACTTCCTAGTGAGAACGTCATAAGAATGAATTGAATTGGTGACTCCAGCCAATCCTACGAAAAGAAAAATCAACGGAATCAACAAGCAATGTGGTTAAGCATAGTTTTGAACAAGGTAAACTTTATTCAGAGTGACTGAGAAGTAAAATTAACTGATGCCGGGGATGGAAGAGGAAGAGGAAGAGCCGCCTTCGATGGCGGTGGCCCCGCCGAAGAGAATGAGGCGAGGGCCATGGGACTTGGTGGGGGAGACCGCGGTGAGTGTGTGGGCGCATCGGGGACCGGGAGCGTCATCGTCGGAGTCCCAGTAGGTCTCGAGGGAGCGAAAGGTGGGAGCCGGGTGTAGCCATGGCTTTGGAGAACCCATAATCGCCGAGCCGAGCCCCCTCAAGAGTCAAGCCCAAAGATCTGTTAAACAGCTTCTGGCAGTGTAATGTTTGTACATATAAATATCATAAAACTGATGTGATTGTAATCTGACTAAGGATGAGTTGGGGAAATGGTGGAGAATGAGAATAGGTCTCTGAGTCTGAGTCTAAACGAGTTGTTGTCGGGACCCAACTCCCAACAGGTGGACGTGGACCATGGACGCCCCCCTCTTTCTCTTTTGCAATCCATTTAAATTTTGATTAAATAAATACAACAGTGAGTACATTAATTTACATGTGTAGTTTGTACTCGCTGACTGACTTAACACTTTTCTTGCAACGTAAGTTTGATTTTGTAAAATTTGTATTCTTGTGAGCTGGATGTTAGTGGAAAAGAAAAGATAGTACATTGAATTAGAAAAAATATGGGGTGGAAGGTGGTCGGGTCGGCTGTGCTAGGTCTAAGCTTAGGACCAGATATAGACGACCCACTTGTAGACAGAAACCTCCCATGCAGAAGTAGAGATCTACGTAAAGACTTAAACCTAGCATCAATTTCATATATAAGGTAATGCTTTAACACGAAAGAGGTACGATACTGAAAAATCCTAATTCTCTTGATTCCTTAGCCTAAAAACTCTCCAAAAAGACTGACTTGAACATCGGAGGGGCTTATCGGGAAACAACCTCCCACGTGCCTTCGTTTTGTTTTGCAGGAACCTTCAAGCCGGAGCCAATCAACCTCATGGATCCAATCGGTAATTCACAGCCTCATCAGAATCCGGCAGAACCAGTTGGCGCCCACCGTGGGGTCCGACATCAAGGCACCACGTCCAGAACCACACAGATCAGTCAGGCGACAGCAGCCAACCCTGACATAGCCGCCGTCGCGACACTCGTGCTACAGCGGATAGGTTCGCAATTACCTGCCACCCTTCCGCTAACGCGTCATGATTCCCGCACGCAGTCTGTTAGACCCCGAATTTTCTTTTATGATGTCATTAAGTGTGAACTGTGATTTTTTTTATGTTTATGGCTTAGTTTGATAAATTGGGCTTGATATTGATTAATTGGAGTATAATCGAGGTTAATTAAGGTT
>JAOTIZ010000004.1:10145826-10158985 GCA_027123425.1 Erythroxylum panamense
ATATCATTTAAAATTTCTCCAATTCACATTACCCAAATAAACATTTAACATCACTAATTCCTCATTTAATAATTCTGACGTCCAATTAAAGTTCGGGGTCCAACACTACAGGCCCAATCTGCATCAGAAAAACCTGTAATTGTATAGTTGCTGCATGGTTGTATGTTCAGTCCATAATTCTTGGTGCCTTTAAGATATCTCAGTACACGCTTGGCTCCTTGCATATGTTTGTCAGTCGGATTTTGCATGAATTGGCTCAGTTTGTTCACAATGTAAGAGATGTCAGGTCTGGTGTGTGTGACGTACTGTAACGCTCCTATTATTCGCCTGTAGTCTGTTGCATTTTTGAGTGGTTCACCTCCATCTTTTACTAGATCTGAACTGAGAGTTGCAGGAGATGTGCAGATGCTTGAATTTGCCAGCCCAGTCCTGTCAAGTAGCTCTTCAATGTAGCGTGTTTGTGTCAAATGGATGCCATACTCGTTTCTTAATACTTCAATCCCAAGGAAAAGCTTCAACGGTCCCAGGTCCTTTAACGCAAATAGCTTGTCAAGCTCTTTCACAAAGCTTCTGAGTGACGATGGATTGTTCCCTGTAACAATCATGTCATCAACGTATATTAGAATGAACATAATCTCACCTTCTTTCCTCGTGATGAACAGTGATGAGTCACATCGTGAATTTGTGAAACCCCAATCTATTAGTGTCTTCCTTAGTTTCTCAAACCAGGCTCTTGGAGCCTGCTTGAGTCCATAAATTGCTTTGTTTAATTTGCAGACAAGCTGGGATTTGTTCTTTTGTTCAAACCCCTCGGGTTGCTTCATAAATATAGTTTCGTGGAGGTTCCCGTTCAAGAAGGCATTATTAATGTCAAGCTGCCTAATGCACCAGTTCTCCGTTACTGCGATGGTGAGTATCAATCGGACTGTTGACGCTTTGATTACTGGGCTGAAGGTTTCCCCATAGTCCACTCCTGCATTCTGATGGAATCCTTTTGCCACTAGCCTGGCTTTGCAACGTTGGAACGATCCATCTGCATTTCTCTTGACCCTAAACACCCATTTGTTGCCTACAACATTCATCTGAGACGTGACAGGTACCAGGGTCCAGGTTTCATTTCTATTCAAGGCGTCAAGTTCCTCTTGCATTGCGTTTCTCCACTGTTCTGATCTCAAGGCTTCATTCACTGTAGTGGGTTCAACAGGTGAGGAATTTATTGCTGTGTAGAGTTGAAATTCTGGTTGTCGCTTCGGTTTGAATATTCCAGACTTGGATCTGGTTATCATCCCATGTCCCTCATTTCTTTGTTGGTTTTCTTGCACTTGCATGACTGGCACACTATTGTTAGGAGCAACAGTGGAGTTATCGGAGTTTAGTGTCACACCATCATAGTCAGCAATGTCCATGCCATACCCAGGAATTTCGCCAAAAGAATTTTGATAGTCAGCTCCTCCATCTCTTGTTTGTTCGTCTGATTGTGATGTTGCAGAGTCGGCATTCCTGACTCGTTCTGATGTAGGAGAAAAGGCTTGATGTCCTGTACCCGATGATGAGACACTAGTTGGGCTTGAAGGGATTTGAGAATTTTTGAACCAAATAGGGATGTTGACCAAAGTATGTGTTTCTGATGATTTTGTGTTGAGGAATCCATTTTGGAAGGGATATTCTTGTTCATTAAAAACTACATGGCGGGAGATGTAAAACCTTCCAGTGGAGCTCAAACACTTGTACCCTTTATGAGCGTTACTGAAACCCAAAAATACACACTTAACTGAATGGAATTGAAATTTTTGAGACTGATAAGGTCTTAGACATGGGTAACAAGCACAGCCGAAAGGTTTGAGGGCTTTATAATTTGGTCTCTTTTGAAATAGTTTTTCAATGGGGCTTTGGTTGCTGATGACAGGAGACGGTAGCATATTTATTAGTTGGACTGAGGTTTGAAAAGCTTCTGGCCAAAATTTAAAAGGAACCTTTGATTGAGCTAAAAGTGTTAGTCCGGTTTCGACGATGTGCCTATGCTTTCTCTCAGCTCTACCATTCTGCGCTGATGTGTGCGGACAAGCATATCTGATTCTAATGCCATGTTGTTTTAGGTAGTTTGTGAGACTTATATACTCACCTCCCATATCAGCTTGTATACATTTGATTTTCTGCTCAAGTTGGTTTTCAATCATGGTTTTGAATTGAATGAACGTTGATGCAACATCAGATTTATGCTTTAAAGGGTAGAGCCAAGTGTGTCTGCTAAAGTCATCAAGAAACAGTATGTAGTATCGGAAACCAAACGTTGATACAACAGGGGCTGGACCCCAGACGTCAGTGTGAATTAGTTCGAGTGGTTTAGAAGCTTGTGAGCTAGACAGAGTGAAAGGCAGAGAGTGTGATTTTCCAAGTTGGCAAGCATCACAGAAGAAATTCTTTTCATTGATAACGACGGACTCATTACATAAGTTGAGAACTTTGGCTAAGGTGTTAAAAGAAGGGTGACCTAAACGTCTATGCCAAATTTCCAGAATATTTAGTTTTTCTGACTTATCTGAATACCTTGATAGATGAGCATGATGGGTTGGCGAGTTGTTGGTGGTGTTTTGATGGTGAGTGGTCTTGACATGGTACAGACCTTCAAGCAATTTCCCTGTCATCAGAGTTCGTCCCGAAGCCTTGTCCTTCACAAAACAACCAGATTGATTGAAGTCAATATCAACATTGTTTGAATCTATGAGCTTAGATATACTGACTAGGTTTTTCTCAATATCAGGCACGCAAAGAGTGTTGTTCAGTGTCAAATAGTGTCCATCATCTGTGGGTAATTTTACTAGACCAGTGTGTGAAATATTAAGTTTCTTACCATTGCCGATGGTTAACGATGCTTTACCCTTGTACTCATGTTTTTGATGCATGATGCCTGAATCATTTGTAACATGATTATTTGCTCCACTGTCTAGGAGCCAGTCAGCTTCTTCAGTGTTGTCAGTAGTGGTAATATAGGCTGCACTGTTGTTTCTGGTTGGTTCAGGTAGTGAACCCATATAGTTCTCGTTGAAGCGAAAATAGCAAATGGCAGCAGTATGACCTGGTTTTCCACACACCTGACATAGGGGTCTATTCCTTCCACCGAATCTGTTGCCTCTGCCTCTGTAAGATCTTCCACTTCGGCCTGTGCTTCCAGATCGTCCTCCATATTGTTGAGTGCTGTAGTTTCTTTGATTATTCTGGCTTCTGGTGAAGTGAGCACTTGGTGGACTGATATTGACGTTAGCCATTCCTGAGTTCAACTGCTCAAGTCTTCTTTCATAGCTGAGAAGTTTTGACTGAAATTCCATCCAGCTTATTGTTTCTCTTTCAGTGATTTGACATACCAGAGGGTTGTAGTCTTGTGAGTCAAGTCCAGCCAACGTTTGAGTTACGAGATCATCTAGTGTTACTGGGTGTCCTGCAAGAGTCAGATTATCAGCGATTCCTCTCATCGTCTTTATGTATTCTTCCATCTTCATTGTGCCTTTCTGCATTTTTGCAAACTCCCTTTTGTAGAAGACAACATTTGAGCGGGTCTTCACACCAAACAGATCACTTATTGCGTTCCACAGCTTTTGTGAGGTTTCATGGCCCATCAGCTCAGATGCAACCGTAGGCTCGATGGTATTGTAGATCCATCCTAGCAACATTTGGTCTTGAGCATACCAGTTTTCAAAATCCTGATTGACTTTTGTTTGGACTTCATCTGTCCCTTCTATCATTGATTCAATAAACTCTGGGGGGCATGGTTTCGCACCAGTGAGATGGCCTTCGAGTCTGTTCCCTCGTATCATGGGCAGGATCATGTTTTTCCAGAGAAGAAAGTTATCATGGTTCAACTTAACCATGTTGAAAGTGCCCATAGGGCTGCTTGTTGGGTTCAGAAGCTTTGGCGCCATTATCGGGTTTCCTCCATTGTTGTCATTACCTGACACTGCTGAGCTTTCTCCATTGTGAGCCATGAGCGCTCTGATACCAAGTGAAGAATATGATATTTGGGAGCTGTGTTTTGATTTGAATAATTCGCAGCTGCCCACGGCCTACGTATGTATTACTATTTAAAAGAGTTTACAATGATACAAAATGTGAGAGAGCGCACTAACAGACAAGGACTGTTGTGCGGTTATATACAGAGAATATTCTTGTACAGGAGTTGGTTATTTGTGCGTGATTTGTCTGCAGGCTTTCATCCTCATACAGCTGTATCACTTGAGAGCCGTACATGCGTGGTTTCTGCATCATGTAAATTGTTCTCCTTGACATCCCCTCTCAAACTAGGCAGTGTTTCTTGTCTTCTAAACACGCCAAGTTTGCTACGTAAATTGCAAAATTGTGAACCAGTCGTAGCTTTTGTTAAGCAATCTGCAATCTGTTCTTGCGATGGAATATATCTGACTTCCAACCTTCTGTCAAGAACTTTGTCTCTAATAAAATGAATATCCACTTCGATGTGCTTGCTTCTTGCGTGAAAAACCGGATTACTCGCTAATTGCCCTGCACTCACATTATCACACCATGCAACGGGGATCCCATCTACTGGAATTGATAGTTCCTTAAGGAGAGACTCAATCCAAGATATTTCACAGGCCACCTGCGCTAAGGCCCTATATTCGGCTTCGGTGCTGGACCGTGCTACAACAGGTTGTTTTCTCGAACTCCAGGACACCAGTGATGAGCCAAGATAGACGCAGAACTTGATGCGCTTCATCAGAATCATACTTGGGAACTGGTTGATTTACCTCCTGGTAAGAGTGCAATCGGTTGTAAGTCGGTTGGTTAAGTCTCTTTATGGCTTAAAACAGGCTAGTCGGCAATGGAATGCTAAGCTCACTTCAGCCTTACTTCAATCCGGTTTCACGCAAGCTACATCTGATCACTCTTTGTTTCTCAAGACAGGGAGTACGTATTTCATGGCCTTATTAGTTTATGTTGATGATGTTATTGTTGCTAGTGATGATTTGCAGGCTATTCAACACGTCAAACAGTATCTTCATGATGCCTTTACCATTAAGGATCTTGGTGAGTTGAAGTTCTTTCTGGGCCTTGAAGTAGCCAGAACGAAGATGGGCATTAACCTTTGTCAGAAGAAATATACGTTGGATTTACTTCGCGACACTCAGTTTTTGGAATCCAAACCTATTTCTACTCCTATCTTACCTGAGACAAGACTCTCGAAGGATTCCGGTGTTGTTTTGGAGGATGTTACTCATTATCGGAAGCTTGTTGGTAAACTTCAATACTTGACTACTACTCGACCCGATATTTCGTTCGTTGTTCAGCAGTTGGCGCAGTTTCTTGATGGTCCTACTTCTGCTCATTTGGCTGCTGCTCATCGTGTTTTACGGTATTTGAAAGGAACTATTGGTCAGGGACTTTTTTTGCCTCTGACAGTGATCTCCACCTTACAGCTTATTCCGATTCAGATTGGGGTACTTGTCGGGACACCAGGCGATCTCTTACTGGTTTTTGTGTCTTTCTTGGTACTTCTCTAATTTCCTGGAAGACTAAGAAGCAATCCACCGTCAGTCGTAGTTCGTCTGAAGCTGAATATCGTGCCTTGGCCAGCGCAGCTTGTGAAGTGCAATGGCTTCATTATTTACTCGGCGAATTTCTCTTGCCTCTGTAAAACTAATGAAGAACAGTATATGATGTAGAAATTTCTTCACACTTTTTATTGATTGAATGAGTATATATATACAGAACTAGAGATTCGCAAATCTGTACAGACGAGTGTTAGTTACAACGGAATAGTGAGCTTTAACTATCTACGTCACAGGTGCATTTCTTATTGTGAGGGTGTTGATCTTTTGGGCTGAGTCTGAATATGGGTCAAGACATGGGCTTGACTTGTTCGCTTGAACATGTGATGTAGGGCTGTCTCTTACATCCCCTCTCAAACGAAACCGGGGAGATGAGATAAGGTTGAGTTTGGAAGTGAGGTACGATAAACGTGCGGCTGTCAGCAGCTTGGTGAGTAGATCAGCGATCTGGTCGGTGGTGTTGACATACCGCACCTCTAAGACACCATTGGAGACCTTGTCTCGAATAAAGTGGAGATCCAGTTCAAAGTGTTTGGTGCGGGAGTGAAACACCGGGTTGTGAGCTAAGGATCGAGCTCCGCTGTTGTCGCACCAGATGATGGGTGTCTGGGGCACGGTGAATCCAAGTTCGGAGAGAAGAGATGTGAGCCATATGACTTCAGTGGAGACTTGTGAGAGCGCCCGATATTCGGCCTCTGTACTGGAGTGAGCTACGATGGACTGCTTCTTTGAGTTCCAGTACACCAGATTCCCCCCGAGGAAGACACAGCCACCGCTGGTGGACTTCCGATCGTCAGGCGAGCTAGCCCAGTCAGAATCGCTAAAAGCATGAAGTTGTAGCTGAGAAGAGGAGGGCCGAAAGTGAAGCCCTAAATCGGCAGTACCTTGAAGGTAACGAAGAACCCTTTTTAGTGCAATCCAATGGGTAGTCAACGGATTGGTAAGAAATTGACTTAATTTATTTACAGAATAACTGATGTCGGGTCTGGTATTGCAGAGATACTGGAGAGCTCCCACTAAGCTCCGATACAGAGAGGGATCAGAGAACGGAAGACCATCGTAGAGAGATAGCTTGGACCCAGTAGAGATAGGAGTAGCACAAGGCTTGGAGGAAGACATGCTGGCCCGTTGGAGCAAGTCGCGGACATACTGAGTTTGAGAGAGATACAACCCAGTCGCATTCCGGTAAGCTTCAAATCCGAGAAAAAAATTGAGATTGCCTAACGTTGAGAGTGCAAATTGAGAGTTAAGTTTAGTGATGAGATCCCGTATAGTTGGTGTACTGTTCCCCGTAAGGAGAATGTCATCGACATACACTAGTGCAAGAAGGATCAAGTCATTCTGTCTGTAGTAGTAGAGAGAGGCGTCAGACTTGGAGTTGACAAAACCCCAAGTGTTGAAGGCAGTCTTTAGAGTCTGAAACCATGCTCTGGGGGCCTGCTTCAGGCCATACAAGGCTTTGGAGAGGCGACAGACATGATTAGGGTGATCAGGACTCTCGAAACCCTGGGGTTGACTGATGTAGACAACCTCCTGTAGATTACCATTTAGGAAAGCGTTGTTGACATCAAGTTGTTGAATGTCCCAACCATGAGATACTGCAAGTGAGAGAACCACTTTGATAGTAGAAGCTTTGACCACCGGACTGAATGTCTCATAGTAGTCAATGCCAGGGGTTTGATTGAACCCCTTGGCAACAAATCTGGCCTTAAACCTGTCTACAGACCCATCAGCAGTATATTTGATACGAAAAATCCACTTAGTGGGTAGAATGGTCATGGTAGAATTATAAGGAACCAAGGTCCATGTACGGTTTTTATGTAGGGCAGTAATTTCCTCCTTCATGGCCTGATGCCACATAGGGTCTAGAAGGGCTTGAGAGACTGTGGTAGGTTCTTGGTTAGGACAAGAAGAGAGAGCAACATTGTAGGTTTTAGGCTTGAAAATTCCATGTTTGGATCGGGTTTGCATAGGGTGAATGTTGTGGCTAGCAGAAGGGGGGGTTGGGACTTGGGTGGTTGAGCCGAGTGGTTAGGAGAGAAGGGTGAAGGAGAAGGAGCAGAAGATAGAGGGAGAGGACTTACCTGAGAATTAGTGCTGGTGCAAGGAGGTGCTGCAGGGAAATTTGCTGAGGAGTGAGTGCCTGGAGATGAGCCCTGAATATGAGCAGCAGGAGCTAGAACAGAGAGAGGTAAGCTAGCAGAAGGGGAAGTAGAGGTCAACTTAGGGGGAAATAGAGACGCATAAGGGAATTCAGTTTCATTAAAAACCACATGACGAGATATAAAAACCTTACCAGAGGGACTGAGACACTTATACCCCCGATGAGAAGAGCTGTATCCCAGGAAGACACACTTGGTGGTATGAAAATCAAGTTTGTGCTTAGAGTAGTAACGTAGATAGGGGTAACAGCTGCAACCAAAAGCTTTGAACAAAGAGTAATTGGGGCATTTTTTATACAGAAGTTCAAAGGGGGATTTGTTATGAAGATTTGGGGTGGGAAGATTATTGATTAAGAATACTGCTGTGGAAAAGGCTTCAAGCCATAGAGTGAGAGGCATGGTGGCATGTGATAGAAGTGTTAAACCAGTTTCTGTGATATGACGGTGTTTCCTTTCGGAAACACCATTCTGTTGGTGAGTGTGGGGACAGCTGAAGCGATGATGGATTCCAGTTTGCTGAAGAAAAGGTGAAAAAGTCTTATATTCCCCCCCGTTATCTGTATGGATTGCTTTTATTTTGTGGTTGAGTTGAAGTTCTATGTGAGTTTTAAATCGAATGAAGGTAGCAAGTGCTTCATATTTAAGTTTGATAGGATAGAACCATGTGAACCGTGAGTACGCATCAATAAATATGATGTAGTAACGGTGACCATCACTGGATGGGTGAGGAGAGGGGCCCCAAATATCGGAGTACACAATCTCAAGAGGTTGAGTGACAGTAATATCATGTGTGTCAAAGGGAAGTTGGTGGGCTTTGCCTTGCCTGCAGGAATTGCAGAATTGTAGAGTATTTGGGTCAAACTTTAATTGCATTGATTGAAAAATTAAATTCAGTACATGTTTAGAGGGATGACCGAGTCTAATATGCCAAGTGTTGGCAGATTTTTGAATGTTATAAGCTTCACACTTATTGAAAACATTAACAGTAGGGTAAGAGATAGCAGATGCTGCAGACTTTGATGGAGGAGAAGTTGTAATGTTGTAGAGCCCATCTCGAAGCACTCCTCTAAGTAGAAGTTTCCCTGAAACCTTGTCCTTAAACAAGCAATAATTATCAGTAAATTCCACTACAATTTGGTTGTCTTTTGTAAGTTTAGAAATGCTCAGAAGATTCTTAGTTATAAGAGGAACATGAAGCACTTCTTTTAAAACTAATGAAGTTTGTTTGGTATCAGGAGACTGAATAAAAGAAGAACCAGTATGAGCTATACGAAGTGTGTTACCATTGCCCACAGTGAGGAAGTCCTTGTCGCCATATGTGGAGCTGTCTGTGAGGTTGTTTAGGTCAGAGGTGACATGGTGAGTAGCACCACTATCAACATACCACGTTGAGTCATGGCCAGATTCAGTAGAAGAGTGAGAAGGTGACTGATTATGAGTGAGAAAAGTCTGTGGATTGGATCTCTGCTGGTGATAGCTTCCAGATGTATTAGGAGACTGGTGGTGCCAATGAGATGGGTTTGTTGAGCCATGCCAGGTCTGATCAAATCTTTTATAACATTTGAGTGCATCATGCCCAGGTTTTTGACATAATTGACAAAGTAGTCTTCCAGCCCCAGACCATCTGCTAGTTCTGCCTCTGCCCCCTCTTCCTCTGGATCTTCCACCATGATTTGGCTGTCTATTGGAATTGTTGGTGGTATGATAGGTGGCAGTATTATCTGAGGGTATAATAGCTGTGGTTTGAGTTGATAAAACATTAAGTTGCTCAATGCGTGTCTCATGCATCATTAAAGTATATTGAGGGTCTTGTAGAGTGGAATTTTTCATCGTATGAGTGAGAAAGACAACTACTGGGTCATATTCATGACCCAGACCATTTAGAGCACTTAAAATGAGTTCATGTTCTGGAATTTGATGTCCTGCAATCAAAAGAGAATCTCCAATAGATTTAATTTTCTGCATGTATTCTGAAATGCTAAGCGATCCTTTCTGTATTGTAGAAAGTTGATGTTTGAGCTGTAGAACACGCACCATTGAAGTTTGTGCATAAAGTCTCTCAAGGGTTTGCCACACTTCAAGAGAAGTTGAGGCAGTATTTACCTGGCCAATTACCTCATCACCAATAGTGGAGAATAGCCAGCAGAGGAGGAGTTGGTCAGAACGTGTCCAGTCTCTGAAGGTTGAGTTTGATGATGGTGGAGCTTCAGAAGAGGAAGACAGCACAGGCATTGATGGTGAGAGACCTGGTGTAATGAAAGCCTCAAGCTCCAAGGCTCGTATAGCAGCTAGGACTTGTGCTCGCCAGTTAATAAAATTGTTTCTGTCTAGTTTAATGGGTAAGTTGAAGTTTAGAGTTTTAGCAAGAGCAGAGAAATCAAGCGTAGGCATGGTTGTGTTGTTTGTTTGTTGTTGTGGAGAATCAGAGGGATGATTGGCAGAGGAAGATGCCTGCGAGACGTGAGCCATGGACGTTTGTCCTTAGGTCTCTGATACATGTAAAACTAATGAAGAACAGTATATGATGTAGAAATTTCTTCACACTTTTTATTGATTGAATGAGTATATATATACAGAACTAGAGATTCGCAAATCTGTACAGACGAGTGTTAGTTACAACGGAATAGTGAGCTTTAACTATCTACGTCACAGGTGCATTTCTTATTGTGAGGGTGTTGATCTTTTGGGCTGAGTCTGAATATGGGTCAAGACATGGGCTTGACTTGTTCCCTTGAACATGTGATGTAGGGCTGTCTCTTACAGCCTCCTACTATTCCGACGCCTTTGTTTTGTGATAACCAATCAGCTGTTTACTTAGGTCAGAATCCAGTTTTTCACGAGCGTACTAAACACATTGAGATTGATTGTCATGTGGTTCGCGAGAAATTGCAGCGTGGTGTCATTGTGTTGCTTCCGGTTTCTTCCACCAACCAGTTAGCTGATTGTTTTACTAAGGCTCTTTCCTCATCTCAGTTTCGGGTTTCTTTTCGCAAACTGGGAGTACATAATATATACTCACCAGTTTGAGGGGGGGTGTTAGACTTATATTTTGACTGTCGGTACTTGACTGTCGGTAGTTATTATTATCTTTTGTATAAACACCTTTCTACACAGTTAAACAGAACATAGAGAAATTTATCCTCTGTTTTCTGTAAATCTGATAACAGTTTGAGCCAACTGTTGCAGGCCGCTGCAGCATTCAGGAGTGGGTTTCGGAGCTTTGCCTGTGGCAAACATCACACAGGCAGCTGCTTTGGCGTCCACCATGCTACATGGGGCCGCCGTCTCGCCAATGGTGAATAAGCAGAAGAGAAAGCATAGGAGAAAGAGTACAGAGCAGAAAAGACTCTTCATGTTTTTTGTGTTGAAGGAAAACGTACAAGCTGTTGGGTCCTTAATTTGTAGATTGTGATATACTGTGCTATGGCTGATGACTAGTGGGTTACAGATGGTGGACTTATATAGGGATGGTTCCGTGTAACATGGGCTTCATTCTATCTTGGTTATAAATTCTAATATTCCAGAACCCAAGAAGATGGCTTTGGGTGTTGATTCTGACGTTCATTGGGATTGAGGCCATAGGTCTGGGATGGACTTAACGGCTTGCTTGCTATCTAGGAATGTGAAACTTTCAGGTCTTGGATTTTGGGAACAATTTGTATCCATCAGAGCTCATACGTTATCTTCCATCCTTTCTCAGCTTATTGATCTTTCGAGTCCAATAAAAAAAGTAGCAGGATGATTACTTCAAGTGCTAACAATTTGCTTGTTGCAACCTTTAGCTTATGTGAGACCGTATGATCTCGAGGGATTCGAAGTTCACTTTCTTCACAGCGTATTCAATCTTAAGTCTTAACTGAATAAAATAAAATATGTAGTAGAAGCAACAACCTAGCTCCTTACCAATATGAAGAATAACTCAATTTAGTTTTATGGGAAGATATTGATTTTTTTTCAGATGGAGTGACCCTCTTTTCCTTTTTCTTTTTTAATCTTATGCTAGTTTAGAGTTATCTGTCTTTTTCTAATAAAAATTAAGTTTTTTTTCAGAAGGGCTCTTATCCTAATTAGAAAAAAAAAATACTAGTGACCATGATCTTGAAAGATAAACCTTATCTTGTTAAAATTAACATGTAAAAACAAAACACATAAATTAAAATTTTATAGCAAAAGTATGGCAAATGGAAAATATATTAAAAAAATAATCTAGCATTGACCATTGTCCTAAGAATCATGCAAAGTTCTCACACCTCAATCCTCTTTGAAAAAATCACAATTCTTCATTCATTTATCATTAAAAAATAGCGAAGATATCAATCTTACCAATGCTACCACTAAGTAGGTCTTTGGTTGAAGCTTATGTTATTGTACCTCTGCATTTTCAGCCAAGAAATTCTGTATTAGGAGGAATCTTAAAGGAAATTTATCCTTGGACTGGTAAAGTGAAGGGGCGTTGAAGCAGACTCAATCCTGCGAAAGGGCAAACAGGCCTCCTGCCTAAGATTCACTCACATGAAGAATAAAATAAGGTCATTTTTAACTTTTATAAAGAAAAAAAAGACAAAACATGGCATATTTTTATCCTATTTTGTCTCTTTCTCTTCTTTACAAGGGTCCATTTTGTAAAATTTACAATGAGCTTATGGATCCACATAAAAAGAAAAGCTCACATACAAGCTTAAGTAAGATTCCATTCTAAAATCAATTGGCAATAAATGAAGTAACCTACTAAGTTTATATGTTAGTCTTCTTTCCCCTCTTTTTCCAATATGGGATACTCACATATAGGTATTATCAACACTCCTTCTCAAGTGCAACTAGGACTGGACATCTAGTGGTTACTTGAAATAAACACAGTGATAACCAGATCGGGTCACTGAGACTGAACATCCAGATGGATAACAAGAAAAATAATAATCTGGACTAAACCTACTTTGATACTATGTAAAATTTGCAATAAGCCTACGGACTCACACGAGAAGGAAAGTTAGATCACACATAAGCCTAAGTGAGGTTCCATTCTAAAACCATTTGGAAATAAGTGGAGTAATCCACTAAGCTTATATTTTAGTCTTCTTTCTCCTCATTTTCCAATATGGGACACTCACATGTAGGTATTGGTATCAGAGTTTTTGTGACCAAGTAGTCGTAAGTTCAAATCATATCACTTACCTATTATTCAGCACAAGTTAGAGGGAGAATGTGCAAATTTCAAATCCAAAGGGCTTTCATTTGAGGAGATGTGTTAGTGTGTAACATCCCGTTACCGATGTGAGGGCATATCGGTAATTCGGATGGATTGAGTAGTGAGTGCATTCATGATCGAATTGCACATTCAGTGACCTTGCATCAGTGATAAGTTTATAGATTGCACATGCATCATAGTGACATGCATTCATGATTATTCCAGCATTAACTGTGATATTTGAGTTGAGTTGT
>JAOTIZ010000004.1:10159085-10169425 GCA_027123425.1 Erythroxylum panamense
GTAAATCACATTACATAAACAAAATACATGCATATATGAAAGGAATACCTCATAATATATTATCAACAAATCATAATATTAATACATGAATCACAACTATCCATTGGCCTAGGGCACACTACTAAAATGATCAAGGCTAATGTTGATAATTAACTCAAGGATCAACCTTTTACTCTAACTCGATGAACTAAATGAGAAGGAACAATTCTTGGGAATTATAACCTAAAAATAAAGAGAACAATTTAAGGAATAAGAGAGATAATGAGTGGAGTGGAAGCAATTTCCAATGAGAAGGAACAATTCTTAGGAATTATAACCTAAAAATAAAGAGAACAATTTAAGGAATAAGAGAGATAATGAGTGGAGTGGAAGCAATTTCCATTTATAGTAGCAAGACTACAATTTATAAAGCTTTCATATTACATCAGCCTTTCTAACAATTTCCTTTATTTACAAACTAGCTAATACATGGTTAACAGAAAGAAAGAAATGACATACAAATTAGAAAATAGAATCTAGGGAATAACATGTGGTTAAAAGAAAGAAAAAAAATGACATATAAAATGAGAAAATAGAATTTAAAGAATAATTCTATCTTACCCAGCTGCTATACTAACGTGGCTCCTGCAGAACCATTTCCTGGTGAAATTCCCACATTTCCCAGCTCAAGGCTTCCCTCCTTAAATTGTTCTTCAGTTCTTAGGAGTTATATGATATTTACCAAATTCAAGCTTTCATCATAATAACACTATTTCACAAAGGAAATGATTTCCTCTTCTTTTTCTTTTTGATTTTCAGATTGTCTCACTTTCACATTTAGGTAGAGATATGAAACAATTCTGTACCAGCTGGAGAACAATACTCAAATACTTGTTATCGTACTTAAAATACCAAAAAATTTTGTAAACCAAATTGAAATTCTTAAAAGTTAGGGACCAAATTGAAAAAAATCTAAACTAAATCCTTCATCAAATTGTTAATTAATTTATATGAAAAATACAATTTACTAACTATTGGTTATATATAAAAGTTATTTAACATATGATTACTCATTTAAATATAATAAATATATAATAAAACATTAAATATATGTAATTGAGTAAAAAATGTAAATGTTTACTTTTTTATATTATTCATTGTTTTCATTATGAAATAATATTACAAATATTAATCTTATATATGGGTAGTAAATGCATATTCATTAGCTTATCTTTTGGATAGTTAAATACATAATAGAAAATAATATATGAATTTATGAGAGAATACTCATTACTCAACATAATGTGAAATTGTAAGTGTTTGCTTATAATTTATGAGAGAATACTCATTACTCAACATAATTATGGATAGCTTATCTTTTTTGCAATGTGTTATCATAAATAAAGATGCAAGATATAGTCTATATAGAATCTGGATATGCTTATAATTAACTATTGAATTTTTATAATTATGTAATGATATTATATTTAAAAATTGTATTATTTAATATTAATTTATTAATTTAAATTTGACTCATGTCTTCAGTTATTTTTTAAGATAAATATAGAGGAATTCAAATACTCCTAATAATTCATTCATTTTAGGAAGATTTTATGATTCAACTTGGACTCATGCTAGATTAGTTCCTAAAATTAACCATACCATTTATATGTATTGCAACAAGCCTTTGAAAAGTAGAAGAATCACCAGATTAAGGAAGCATTTAACTGGAATTAAAGATGACGTAGAACCTTGTAAAAAGGTACACTAAGACCTGAAATAGCAAATCAAGACTTCACTTGAAGAGTGTAAACATGGAAAAGATAGAAGATAAAGGCTAAACAATAAAAATGGTTGTGAAAGTTCTTTTTTCAATGGTCAAAATGATAGTGGGGATGTTAAAGGTAGTAGTATCCCTAACCAACAAGAAGGGAATGCTACACCTGATGTAAGGAAAAGAAGAAGACATATGTCTATGTTTTTCACCATGAACAACTCCTTGAGCTCAGCCTTCAATCTATAATGCCTTACAATCTAAAGAAATGGCTCTGAATTTGGATATGACAATGGTTAGATGGTGGTATAATTCAGGTGTATCATTTAATACCACCCAGTCTTATTATTACCAGCCTATGGTTGATACTATTGCCTTTTATGGTCTAAGATATAAGACTCCTTCAATTGATATCTATAAAGGTAAACTTTTGAGCAGCTCTATTTATGAAATAAATAGTTATTTGGATGAAAGAATAATGAATTTTGCAACTTATAGATTTTCAATCATGTGTGATGGTTGGACAAATAGAATTTATGGACCCATTATCAATTTTTTGTTTATTCTGCTAAGGGGATAATATTTTTGAATTCTATTGATGCATCTGGACATTTTAGAAATGTCAATATTGTGTTTCAGATATTTTATGAAGCTGTGAATGAAGTTGGGACGAATAATATTGTTAAGTTCATTACCAACAATGATGCTACTTACAAAGCAGTTAGGAAAATATCAGATATAATTATTTTATTGGACTTCTTATGATATACACATTGTATTAACCTGATGTTGGAAAATATGTTAGATGCTAGATATTTTCCTATCATTGATAAGATAGTGCAGAAAGCAAAGAAAGTGACCAAATTTATCTATAATCATATATGGGTCCTTAATTTGATGAGGAAGGATTTCACTAATAGTAGGAATTTGGATCATCCTACTATAACAAGGTTTATGACTAATTTTCTTATCACTTCAGTATTTTGTTCTAATAAAGAAATAATTAAGGCAAATGTTTACAAGTAATAAGTGGGTTACATCATAGTATGGAAAGCCTAATGTTAAAGTCGAGGTTTCTAGAATTATACTTGAAGATCATAAATTTTGGTCATAGTGTCAATTTGTAATTCGAGTTTATGATCCTTTGGTGAGAGTTCTTTGTCTAGCTGATAGTGATGAGAAGGTGACAATAGGTTAATTTTATGATGCCATCAAGAGTGTGAAGGAAACAATTGAAGCCAATCTTAAAAATTAGTCTTCTTTATATGTACCTTATATTACAGTCATTATTGAAAGATGAGAAAGACAACTTTACTCTCTATTGTTTGCAGTTGGGGAATTTTTTAATCCTAATGTCTATTTTAAACTAAATTTTACTAAGAATGTTAATTTTAATAAGGAAATGCTATTAACTACCACAACAATTGTTTCCCATGAGACGAAACAAGTTATCCTAACCTCACAAATGGAGGATTATAAGGATAATTCTGGTGATTTGAGGATGTTTATTTCTATTCTTCAAAGAGATAAGAATAATCCAAGTGTGTGTGTGTGTGTGTATATATATATAATAAATATTTAGAAGGTACAAATCCATTCCATCATTGTGGAAAGTTTACATGAAATCCAAGTTTAACAAACATCAATATAGGAAGAAGATTCCACGAGGTCTATGGAGTGTACAACACTTCATGTAGGATGAGGATTCAACCACCACACATGTCTAATTTGCAAGTGTCAATCTCGGAATCATCAGCTACATAAAGTCATTTCTTTACATGTAAAATCTTTCAGAACTCTACGAAAGCATCTCTATGCTTTACTGTAGAGTTGCTTAGTCTTAAGTCTGCAATCCATAAAGGATGTGATTCAATCAGAAAAAGAGAATAAGAAACATTCACTAAACAAATGTTTATACTATAATTATGCACCTTTTTAGGCTCACTACAATCACAAGTGAAGTGACCCTTATTGCTACAATTATAGCACTTGACACTTTCATGTTCCTCTTTTTGAAAGGACGTTTACTGATAGATATGTATTTGACTATAATTATACACTCATATTTAACATTTTTTGCTTGATATTTTATAGTTTTGTTGTATACTTGGTACTTAATTCTCTCTAAGTGCATTTATTGGTAATAATTGCCTTTATAGACCAAAAGGAGAAGAATTCGGATGAAATCGTGGCATGGAAAGAAGATTTGAATCAACTAAGAACCTACAAAACCATGTACATTGATTGTGTAAAATGTCTGAAGATTGAAGAATTTTGGTTATGGCCATCCACGTCTATGTATGTTGATATAAACGATCATGTATGTTGCCCGTGTAAGTCTTTGTCCACATATGAAATCACAAATTTAGGTATTTTTTAATATACATAGTCTCCTACATGTTCATGTATATCCTAAAAGCCCTAAATTTTACTATAAAAGGATGTGAGCAATGCAAACAAAAGAGTCAAGTTTTGAAGAGATTTTAAATCATGAAATACATTCAGATGCGATAATTCTGATCAAAAGATGAGGAAAATATCAAGAATACATCAAGAAATCCATTAGATAATAACATCAAATCCAGTTTTTCAAAAAGATCCAATAGAAGAAAAAGGAAGATTTATAATTATGATTTATTTGTTTTCCATTAGTTTCTCTATAGATTTATCTTTTATTTTGTCTTCTATTAGTGGTAACTAAACGTGTTTAGTGTCTAGGTATGATGACCCCTAGTTTGGGATAATAATACGTTTTGATCTTTTATCTAAGGCAATTATATTAATTGATTTGTTGTGATTCAATTATACATTTTATTCTTGTTCTAATATATCCAAAATATTAGTGTATAATTGATTTCATATGATTGAGATTGAAAAATCCTCTTATATAAATAGATCTAACATAATTGGAAGAAATTGCATGCAAATCTAAAGATAGGTCAATATAAATCCTCTAGATTAGGATCAAACCTAATAGTAGAATTCACGAATCGATAATGCAATCCTAAAGGTTTTAATTAGAAATATGTTTGTTAATCAATTGATGGATTAGTTGGTTAAAAGTCTTTATAAAGATATTAACATAAGATAGGAATTTCCATGGTCCAATAATCAATAATACAATTGCAAGATAAAGGGTTAATATTTAATGATTCTTAGGGGGATTCATTACCCAGACACTATTATTTAATATCGATTTTTCTGAGTACTTTCCTTTATTTTGCGTTCAGAATTGTTTTAATTTTAGTTTGTTTATTTTTTAATTTTTAATTAAAAGCAAAAAGCTTATTTATAGGTTAGATAATAGAAAAAGAGTAATTATTAGTACTTACTATCTTCGTGGGACTGACCTATACTAGCTATAGTTATGTCGTGCTCTTGTGCTAAATTCAAATATTAACCTAATCTAAGTCAATTAAGATTTTGGCGTCATTGCTGGGGACTATAATATTAGGAACACCTAGATTTTATTACACTAGCCAATTTTATTTTATTATGATTAATTTTTGTTTCTATTTTATTTTATTTTATTAACTTGTTAATGTTCCTTTGATTTTCTTATAGATCTTAACTCTTGGTCAGTTTGTGACCCAGAGTAATACTGTAAGCTTAATAGACAAAGATCTAGAAATTGAGAGAACAACGCGCACAAAGCATTGTAGGACATAACTAAGAGAGTTTGAACTAAACTAAATCATCAAATAGAAGGCTTAGGAGGTCATGTGCATACTGAAGAATCAACAACAATGGAGGACCAACTGAGGACCATGGTCAATGATGTTAGACCGGACATGAATGGAACAAAGTTTAGCATTATGAGATCAACTAACAATGCCAACAATTTCAAGATCAAGCCTAGCATCATACAGATAGTGCACAAGGATCCAAATGTGCACATCTCAAATTTTCTGGAGATTTGTGATACATTTAAAACTAACAAAGCTAATGATGATGCAATCAGATTGCGATTATTCTCATTCTCACTAAGGAGAAGGGCCAAACAATGGTTGAATTTGATGCCATAATCATTATTGACCACATGGGACAAGTAGTGGAGAAGTTTTTATTGAAGTACTTCCCATCAATCAAGACTGCTAAACTGAGAAATGATATCTCCTCTTACTCTTAAGTGACTGAATGATTATATGATACATGGGATCATTTTAAGGAGATTAAGAAGATGCCCACATCTTGATCCACCATGTTGGATGCAAATCTAGACTTTTTATAATGGGTTTAATCAAAATATAAGGCAATTGATTGATGCAGTTGCTGGGGGTACACTTAATAATAAGACACATAAGGCAGCCCAAGACCTTATTGAGGATATGGCTATGAACAACTACTAGTGGTACTCACCAAGACCAAGAATCAATAAACTAGCAGGAGTGGATAAACTGGACGCAATAGTGTAGTTGGCAAACTAAGTGGAAGCATTGAGTAGAAAAATCAATTAATTCACAACGCATACACCAAGTTAAGTTATATAATGTAAGGTGTGTGGGCTTCAGCATGTAAGATAACATTGTCAAACATCACAGTTCAAGCATGGGGACTGCTTGGAGAATGCTCCTGGACCCCAAAATAATCTATATAGCAGTACATACAATCCAGGTTGGAGGAATCACCCCAACTTTTCTTAGGGAAATCAAAGCCAAACAAGAAACAATCCTCCATTGGGATTCCAACAGCAAGCGCCTATACCTAAAAAGCCTAGTTTGGAAGGGATGATGTTAAAGATTGCTCAAGATTCTATTGCGAGACGTCATCACACAAAGGCTTCTTCTCATAAATTGGAAGTTTAGATCGGATAGATAGAAGTGCCTCTAGTCTTAGGTCGATCCTTTTTTGGCGACTATTAAGTCAATAATAAATCTTGAAGAAGGCAAGTTAACATTAGGAGTAGGGGATGAAGAGGACATTTTTTAGAGTTTCTAATGTCATTAATCTAGCCCTTGAATTTATGAATCCGTCTAATATTATGTAGGACTCCATCTTTAAAGGTCTACCAGAATCTTCAAAAGTTGAAGGTAATAAATTGAAAGAGAAACGTGGCACTAAGTGATAAAAGGTTGCTTAGTTGCAGGTTATGAAACCTATGGTAAGGCTAAAAAAACCTAATTTGTATAAGCCACCTTGAGCATTGAAGGTACGTTGAGCTAACGAAGTTAACTACGTGTCTTATAGGAGGTAGCCCATGAATTAGTTTAGGTTTTATTTTACATTCCATGTTATTTGTTTTTATTTTAATGTTAGAATATGATTTATTTAATTTTTGATGTGTTTTAGGATAGAAAATTAAGAATCCTAATGAGATTGTGCATAATTATGATGTGAGGGTATGCATGTCTAAGGTTTATAACTTTAAGTACAAAATTCTTAAGCTTGTTCTTCTAATTTTCAAGCTACACACGATTACAGAGAACTACACACTCTCTAGAAACATAGACTTACATGGTTGGATACAAGCTTATATACTAGATGGTGTAAGTCCATGAAAAGCTACAATTCAATGACCTACATAATGAGTTACAAGAATATATGGTCAGCTACATGACTGTGTAGCAAACCATGCAAGTCCATGATACACCTTAAAAATGCCTTAACCTTTCATTTTCTCACTTTCTCTTTTTCTCTCTCACTCTCTGTCATCGCCCTCCCATTCTCCCAACCAAATTCTTATGTTTTTCTTACAAATTAGCGACACCCAAGTGAATGTTCTTATTGTTTTCACTTGTTTATGTATGAATAATTTGGTGTTTTGCGATTTTTAGTGTTTTTTCAGCAAAAAATGATGGACTTAGGATTTTGGGATTTTGTGAGATGTTTTGTGTTTTATGATTAATTGTGGTTTAATAGTTGAATATTATCATTGCCCATTGGTTTTAATAATTCAATTTGATGAATTACATATATATTGGATGAAATTTCAACTTGGATTGTGAAATTGTGCAATTATTGCTTCCTAATTGTTAAATTGTGATTTTTTTTCATGAAATTAGGGTTAATTAGTTGTTTTATAGTTAATTGAAGTCGAGTTTGTGTTTAATTTCATTTCAATCTAAATTTTTGCATGAATTTGATGTTTAATTTTGTCAATTTTGCTTAATTGCTATATTAGGGTTTTTAATTTCAAATTTAGAGAAAATTTTATAATTAAATAATTAGGTTAGTTTAAATTTTTAATTACAATAATCTTAATTTTATGATTTATTATGCTGTTAGATAATTTTCTCAATTATTTAATGGTTATGTTATTTATTTGTTTATTTTCTTTATATTATTTGTTTTAAATTTTATTATGTTTTAATTTTTTTCTTTTATATTTCTTTTTCACTTTTTATAATTTAATGAGCATAATAAATTTTAATTGTTGGGAAGAGGGTATTCTCGAAATTTATCTACAACTTTCTCATATATAAAGTTTCAGGCACAATGATAAGATTACGATGCAAACAAAAAGTACCACTAAAAATATAATAAGGAGAGGGGTCTTTTAGAGACTTGAGGCGCTTGCTCAGTAGCGCCGGAGCCACCCCCGATCTACCCTTCAATAAGGCTATACATGAAGAGCATTATCAGTGGCTGAAGAACAAGACAATCATTATGAGACGCAACATGATCAGGAGGTGTTAGAGTAGGTTGGGTTGGTCTAGCACGTATGGGCCTAATAAATGTTGGCGTTTAGCCCAAAATTTTCAAGATTGTGGAGCCTTCCTACTGGAAGTTGACACTTGAGGTGCTCTCCACATTTTTGTGGAAAGAGGTGGTTATAATAGGGACAAGTCAAACACCATCTAGTTCTAGCTATTTAGGGAGATGAACCGAAAAAGCTATTCAGACTTCTCAGTCACTATGTGGCTTTACGATGCAAAATTTATGGGGATGCAAACTTACCTAGACATGTGGGTAGACTTCCTGTATGGGATGTCTTCTTGACGGTTCTAGAATACCATCAATGACGACGATGACGATGACGATGACAATGACGACGACGATGACGATGATGATGATTACGACTTGAGTAGATCTAAGGTTTCATCTTTTTGACACTCGACACTATGATATATTCATAGAGTTCTAAATCACACATTGAGCAGCCAGGGTGATAGTCCAGGCATTGTGGGGAACCTGGATGTATTTTATTTATGGAGTATGAGCAAAAGGATGTCAATCCACTTGGTGCACATGTTGGCCCAACTTATTAAGCGTCAAAGCAAGGAGATGAAGGTCGACACAATCTATGTTATGCCTTACGTGATGAGGCTTGCACGACGAATGGGGGTTTTCAACAGATTACCACCAATACGGCAGATGGGCACCATGGCAGCACTGAACCTTCAGGTGATGAAGCATATGCATATGGTATGCAGACATCAAGGATATAAAGGCACATTTACAATTTTATTGGCGTTCACGATGAGTTAGCAGCATCAGGAGGAACTAGAGAGGAAGCACCTATAGTGGAGCAGCCATTATAGCCACAATCATCGCCATCCTAGACAAGAGAAGGAGTACACAAGGAGGAAATTACGATAGCATGTAGGGTATGGACACCACATCCGGACCAACTGAAAATAGCTCAGCTGGAGAGATGGGTGGCCCAACATTTGGGTACTTAACGGACTTTCAAGACACAACAGGTAGAATTTATTAAGCGGATAGGAAGGTTCAAGACCTCTATTGGATGGATGAGATATTTACTATTGTTGATGGTAATAGGGCATCGATTTTTAAGCTCCATCATCTAGTGATGATACTTTATCAACAGCTTCTCCACCTTTTGGACATCATCAACCCGAGGACATTCCATCATCTGATAGGTCTAAATCATGGCATGATTAAAGGATGCTGACATTTTGTTTTGTATCTTTTCTTTTCATCTTTAATTATATAATTTCTTTATTTCATTTCTTTTTATCTCAATAATAATGTTAATGTTATTCCATATTTCTTAGTTATTTCTTATATTACGTATTTTTATGTCCTTTTATCTTTTTATCCCTTTTTCATTTACATTTAGAAAGGATTATAATATCTAGTATAGGATGGATAGTCCCAAATTCAGAAATCAGAAAATCTTATTACTCAAGTAAGTACCACACTCCACTTTCTCACTTTTTATTAATATATGCTTATATTGAGTATATTTGTTGGCCCCTGAATTTTTTTCCATATATAAGCATGATTAAATTAATTTTGGGGTCTCACTAGATTAATATATGTTGGAATTAATGAGCTTAATAATGTGGGCAAGATAATATGACATAGGTTAAGGGAACTGAAGTATTAAAGTAGTAAGAGTGTGTAAGGGCAAATTTGACAAGTCTCATAAGTTTAGAAGCCATAAGGCTTTTAAATGAAGGGAAAAATGGACATTGTGCTATCATTAAGGGTATAAAAGGGAGAAGATGAAGGGTTGGATTGAGTTAGAAGAAGCCATAAACGTGATTAAAGAGAGAGAGAAGAGAGATTTCGATGGTTGAGAGGAAAAAAGAGAGTTGAGCTAGGGTTTCATCTTTTCTAAGCCTCCTAGAGAGATTTTGAGGTTGTGCAAGAAGGAAAAAAAGTAGAGGAAGATAAGAGC
>JAOTIZ010000004.1:10191290-10209871 GCA_027123425.1 Erythroxylum panamense
ATTCCCAAACTTAATGGAATAAATCCATTCTCTTGGAATTGAAAACCCCAAAACAAACACTCTTTTTTACAATCATTACATTCCTTCATTCTCAAACCCTCAAACCAAACGTCCCTTAGAGTCCAACTATATTTCTTATCAGTTTGTTGATAAAATTGGGACACTCCAAGGTAAGTTTTCATAACCACTACATTAAATTCAATTAAAGATTACATATTTAGCACTTTTAGCTCTCATTAACTTAAGTATCAAAGTGTCTTTACTTGAAACACACTCAGTATTTTGAACAGTTATTTTTACAAACTTGCAGACTTAAGATTGGCTCAATAAACCTACTCCAATTCCGGTCTACATCAATTGTAAATTTTAAAAGGTATTTGTTGTTAAATGCCAATTAAATTATTTTAATAAATATTATATAATTAATTATTGCATATGTGATAAAATTTATATAGTTGTTTTAAACTGACCTTAATAATACTTTAGGTTAAATTAATTTGAAAAATTAAAAGTTTTTAAAAAATTCCTAATAGTACTAAATAATGGTTTTAAAATAATAAAAATTGTTAAAAATAATTAAGATCGCAAGAAAATGTGTACATTTATCACAAACATTGTTTTGCACTTTGCAATAACTATTATAGTCTTCACCTTTATAATACACGTGAGATACATATATGTCTTTTTGTGTATGAAAAAGCAAACAACCAAAGGTGTTTAAATTTGTCTACTAATGAAACGCATGCTCAAACTCAATGATGTAGCCTCTTTGAAATTATACATATATAATACTATCAAGTTTCCTTTTTGTTAACGTCAAAATTAGAGACTAACCCATTTACGTGCATGGAAATTAAACCTTGCTTTCATTGACAAAATCACCGAGTATGGCCTTGTCTCTTTGAGAAATTGGGGCTGCTGATTCCTGATCTTGGACAAGCACGTACTAAAACAAAATGGAATTCCCCTAGCATCTAGTAACACAGTCATATTGATGTTAATGTGAAGGACAAAAACTGCCAAATATTCGGTGATAGACAAACAAAAATTTGAGTTTCAAAATGTTAGAAAGTGTCTAACTCATCCCTAAAAATTAGCTAAAGAGGAAGAGGTTTGCATACTATTATAAATTGTTTAATACTCTTATAGTTGTCCGATTTGAAATTCCTGACATATCCCCCTCAGTTCAGAGCAAGGCTGAACATCTGATGGACATATTGAATAAAAGGACATAATCGAGTACCGCCTCAAACCATCGAAACAAACTGAGTTGGCTCTGATACCATGTTAGAAAGTGCCTAACTCATCTTTAAAAGCTAGCTCAAGAGGAGAAAGTTTACATACTGTTATAAATTGTTTAATCCTCTCATAATTATCCGATGTGAAATTCCTGACATAAAATATTATCCTCGGAAGGATCAAAGTGACGTTCTGGAGAGAAGAAAGACCAAAACCTAAACAAAGTGAAAGATCCGCTCTTTTTGAATGGAGATAAGTAGGAACATGGAATGCTTTTTTTGGGGGGTTAGATGTCTGGTCCAAATACGATTAGAAAAAAAGGATAAATTGCAATAACTGATAACTCTTTCCACTTGGTGGGATTGACGCAATCGGCACAAGAAGCCGAAAGCTGCTCCTAGTTGTTGACCTAACGCGCAAGAGGACAAGAACGCCCATTGTGGGCCGCACGTTAATTTAGGAAAGCTACTGGCGAAAGATACAAAAATCGGTACCTATTCAAAGAAATCTCACAAATTGCTAAAACAAAAACCAAAACAAAGCAGAAAGTGAAGAACAACACGGCAAATATGTTTGGTATGGAGAGTGTGTGTGTGTGGCACATGCACAGCCACCAACTTCGCATACGACAAAACATACTTCCCAAACCAAAATTTACTGTTTTTCTATTTTATTGGGGAAAGGAAATAAAAGCAAAAGGGGTGAAGTAATTCTGAGCCTTCCTGATGATGCCACGTGATTTACTTTTTTTACCACCGAAACCAACTAATTAAACGTTTTGAAGAATTTAATTATTCGGTGTTGCTTAGACTTACGTCATTCTTATCTAAGCAAACGTACTTGCGTTGTCTGTTTCACTTTAAACTTGTACGGACTTTTTTTTTTAACTCGCGGTAATTAATGGGGGAGGTGACAGTTTAGGAAGTCAGTAAATTAAAAGATGTCAATTTTGAAACGTGTTTTTATTAAATTTAGTAAAAATTTATGTCCTTTGAAAATTTTGTGTTCTTATATTTTTAGGCTTAATTAAAAAAATCTTAACTTTTGTGTCAATTTTATAATTATGTCTGACAACTAAATATTTAAATTTACATTTTTTAACTTTTAATCTGTTATTAATTTTTTTAAATATTTATTGACGTAACTTATCATGTATTTAAGTAATCCTAATTATTAATTCATATCAACCAAAATTAATATAGGTGATGAAGATTAATAAATCGATGTTGCTTCAAAAATTAATAAAATTATTATCATATTAAAAATATAAGTATTTAAATTTATGAAAATAAATTAATATTACATCTTACTTATATTATTGTCTAAATAATACTATAATTATAATCAACTTAATATATACTATTAATGTGATTTACTAATCTCTAATCATTACCTATGGTATAGTTATCTAAGCTAACAAAAATTATAAGTAAAACTTAATAGAGGGAGTGATTCTAAAATTTCATAAAGAATAATATTTTTATAAAATTATAATAAATTAATGAAATTAAAAATATATATTAATGTCTTCTACCTTAAATCAATTTGCTACACTTGATGGCGTATGGTTACCCTATGATATAAAATTAGAAGGAAGTTCTTAATTATAAGACCAATCACACAAACAACTCGTTAGGGGCGTTGAATTTGTGTTTCAATCTAGAAATTAAGGGTATGGTTATGTTTATTACACAATGAATGCTGGAATGAGATAATCCAATTCTGTGTGATGGTAAGAAAGTGTCCCTGACCAAGTCCAACGGCGAGCATTAGGTCTAAAAGTATACAAATACGTTAGAGATGAGTCGCATGAAAATGGAGTAGTGACCACTTCGATAAAGAAAACATTCTTAGGATTACCCTATCAAGTGCAAGTATCCCATTCCCACCAAGAAACCAAATCCTATGGTCTCTGGTTCAGCCGAATTTTGATGAGGCTGTGAGCTAGCGATTGAATCCATGAAATTGGTTGTCTCTGATTTGAAGGTTCCTGTAAAATAACAAAGGTATGTCAAGGGTTGTTTCCCGATAAGCCACTCCGACGCTCAAATTAGTCTTTTTGAAAAATTTTGAGGCTAGTAAATCAAGAAAATTAAGATTTTTGAGTCTCGTACCTATTTCGTGGTAAGATAGTACCTTATATATGGAATGGATGCTAAGTTTAGGTCTTTACGTAGGTTTCTATTTGTGCATGAGAGATTTCTACCCGCGAATAGACCGTCTGTATTCAAGCCTGAATTTGAGCTTAACACGACCGACTCAACCAGTCTCTATTCAGTTCAAGTACCTTCTCGGTTAGTTTGGCATCGAATTAAATTATAAAACATGGTTGGTTTCGATCATTCTAACAGATCAATGCCAACGGCCAGAGATCGAGGAGAAGGGGGTTGGAGCACATGTTCTTTGCTACTTAATTTTGTTAAGGTCCCACCTTGAAATTAAAAAAAAAATCTATCAATCACTCCCAAAAATCGAGGTCAAAGAACCACGTGTCAAAAAACAGAGTCAGTAATTCCCATCATGGGGAGGTTTCGAGGGGGCCCCACGACGAGGGCTTCGATCATCGTATCAGCTCGTATTAAGAACAAGACTTTTGAGGGGAAATGTCTTGGGGAAGTTGGGGGCATCATAACACGCAGAGCTCTCTGCTGAAGACAAGTGTCACCTTGATGATGATGAGATGTACAGGACATAACCATTGAATACGACAAAATCCAAAACCCACATTCGATGACCCTAGAAAAATTTTAATTTAATTTTGTGAAAGGCGAGAAACGACACCTCAGGCCCTGACAAAAGACATGCCGTCACGCGCTTTCCCCTAGAGGACAAAACACTTGTCTTCCTCAGTGGCGATGTCGTGGTTGTGGGAAAGAGACAGGGGTACTTTAGGGAAGAGGGATGGTGGGGTTAGGCAAAAGAGTCGAGACGGAACCCTTTGTCGCCACGTGCCTTGGCGTCGGCCGCACGCAGCAAAGTCTTTGTCTGCTTCCCTTATTTCTTTTCCCTTTCTCGTTTAGTTTTTAATGTCCCATGCGTACAGCTATTGCCAAACTTGGAAATTGGCTATCTAGTACACTTAACCGAGAGTTAATGCAACAAACAAGCCATATTATTATTATTATTATTATTATTATGCTTAAATTTCATTTTTTTATAAAAGAACATTAATTAAACAATTTAGTTAATTTAAGCTCAACTTTAAATATATTTTATGAATTTTTAAAATATAATTTCAAATAAATAAAGGAAAAATAAGAGAGAGACTGGTGAGAGGTGACTTGGTTACAATTTACAAAGAGGCAGTTAGTATTGGTATGGATGTAGTGTGTACGTGAGAAAGAAGACAGAAAAAGAGTGAGTAGGTAGGACCCACGAGAACAGCTTAATTTGGCCGCCTGCTTTTGTCGTCTCCGTCCATCTCCGTCCTTCCTTCCCTCTTTTGACTCTCTGCTCTCTCCCTCTCATCTTTTGTTTTCTCATGTCAATCACTTGCCATTTACATTTACCCTCCCTTTCTTTTCTATATCTTCTCTCCACGTACTTTCATTTCATCCTCTTCTCAAACAATCCCCTATAACTGTCTTTTGATTCCTCCCTCCTCGCCTTTTATTTGCCTACTCCTTCACCTCCCATGTACTGAATAGGAATCACACATATTGTAAGGCCAGGATTGATAAAAACTGTTCCTTTACGTACCTGTTAAGCTTGCTTGCTTTTCTGTTCCGGTGTTGTTGGGCTGTTGTTGTCTTGAGGTCGGTGTTCTGGGCTCGAGAAAAATGAGGTTGTGAGATGGTCTGAGTACGAGGGCACGTGTTCATTCCTTCTTTAAGGGGCAATTTGTTTGTTTTCTGACTTGTGTATAGGCCCGTTTTTTGGTTTTGGGTGAAGAATTCATCTTCATGGCTGGTGGTAAGGAGGTCAACCTTAATGAATCCAAGGTATTCTCTTTTGTCCCTGACTTCTGTTTTCTTATCTTCGATCGCATGCAATCCTCTCTCTTCTTTGATCAGTTTTCTATTGACAAAATTAGTAGAAGTCTGTTCGTGGTCTAGGCCTTTGTGTTATGACCTGTTGGGACTTAGATTTTGACTTTGGTTTACAGCATTGGAGTTCACTTTTTTGCTATTTTGCAACGAATGACTCTGTGATCTTATTATTCGTTAACATGTTTTGACTTCGGTAGACAAAGCTTGTCGTTTGGGGCTGTGATTCGAATGGTTTCCGGTTTGTTTGCGTTTGTCCTCAACTTTACTTACCTAATGGATTGAGTGGCAATGGAATACTAACTTGCCTGTGGAGTTTTTTCAGCTTTTGTTTGACATTCCGAGTTCTGGGAATAAAGTAAACTTGATATATTTTCTGAATCTTATGGAAGCGTAATTAGATCGCTTCTTACCTAAAAGAGCTTTATGAACCTTTCGTTCTCTTCCTCCCTTTTTCTCGAGAAAATCCTCTGAAAAACTTGTACTTGCAGATGGTTGTTCCACTGAACACGTGGGTCCTCATCTCCAACTTTAAATTGGCATATAATATACTTCGCCGACCAGACGGGACCTTTAACCGTGAATTGGCAGAGTTCCTTGAACGTAAAGTCCCTGCCAACACGATTCCAGTAGATGGGGTTTTCTCATTTGATCACGTTGACCGTTCTTCTGGTCTCCTAAACCGTGTTTTCCGACCGGCCCCTGAAAACGAGGCTCAGTGGGGGATTGTGGATCTTGAGAAGCCCTTGAGCACTACTGAGATTGTCCCTGTGATTATCTTCTTTCACGGTGGAAGCTTCGCTCATTCATCTGCCAATAGTGCTATTTATGACACCTTTTGTCGCAGACTTGTTAGCCTTTGTAATGCTGTTGTGGTGTCTGTGAATTACCGTCGCTCACCAGAGCATCGATATCCATGTGCATATGATGATGGTTGGGCAGCTCTGAAGTGGGTCAAATCCAGAACATGGCTTCAAAGTGGTAAAGATTCTAAGGTTCACGTCTATTTGGCTGGTGATAGTTCAGGAGGTAATATAGCTCACCATGTCGCGGTGAGAGCAGCTGAGGCAGAAGTGGAGGTACTAGGTAACATGCTTCTTCACCCAATGTTTGGTGGTCAGAAAAGAACAGAATCAGAGAAAACATTGGATGGCAAGTACTTTGTCTCGGTTCAAGACCGTGATTGGTATTGGAGAGCTTTTCTTCCAGGAGGTGAAGACAGAGACCATCCAGCATGTAATATATTTGGCCCCAAGTCCAAGCGATTGGAAGGACTCAAATTCCCCAAAAGTCTAGTTGTTGTGGCTGGTTTGGATCTCATACAAGACTGGCAGTTGGCTTATGCTCAAGGGCTCCAGAAAGCTGGCCATGAAGTGAAACTTCTTTATCTAAAACAAGCTACTATAGGTTTCTACTTTTTGCCAAATAACGATCACTTTTATTGCCTCATGGATGAGATCAAAAGCTTCGTGAATCCTTAACTGTTAATACTCTACTTACTCTTAACTACAGGCAGCCACATACGTAACAAGAAGCTTCACTTTTCACTTTTTTTTTACCCCTCCCCCACCTTCTGCCCCTTTGAAAGTGTTGGTGTGTGGTTACAAGATTTGTGTAGAAGCGTTTACTTCTTACCACAATGTCACTGATGAGGGTGATATCGAGTTCTGTATGTTTTTGGATTCAAGCTGTTCTTGGTCTGAAGAGTACTTGTTATGTTGTTCTGGTTCATAAAAGTATTCCATCTGATCAGAAGGCGAGCTCCAGGCATCCCAGGATCAGAACTTGTTCGTGGAATTTGGCTGAACCATCAGAGGTGTAACCAACCCCTGTTTAGCTTCCGTCACAGAGTAATGGGGGAAGAAAAAGTGGGGTGTTGTGATCTTTGTTGGGTTAATCAGTTGTTTTTAGTAAGTTAGGAATTATAAGCACTAATTTCAGAACATGACTGGACTGGAACTTATTCATCCATCTTGATATGGAGCTTGTATGTTATACCTGTGTTCTAGAATTATATAAAGATTTTGGCAACGTTGCAAGCTTAGATCCTGTCTCCTTACCAATGCTTTTAGCTTTAAGGCATCAGCTTTATCAGTCTGATGGACCAAATCTCTGGTAAGCATATCAACTTAATGAGAAAGAGTGTTGTATGCAATAGCAGGACAGTTGACTTAATGGTCTCCATTCCAAGGACATGCGTAGTTTGAATTCGTCAAAGATTACTGATTCCAATTCATCTAATTCTTGTCTTTTTGTGTGGTGGAGAAAATCGATTCCCCACTAAATCATTATCATCTCCACATTACACTTGTATCCCGGTAATGATATACGGCACTTGACCCTCAACTTGGCATCGGAAAGATGAGTCCAGATCTTCTGTCCAGTTTTATGGTGTTTTATTATGTTCAGTGAATTTCAATCATTTATTTATGTAAGTTTCGCATGGGTCTCGTATAAATAAATGTAGGTTCTGCAGAAATAAATGACTGAGATTCATTAGACACAAAAAGACGCTATAAAATTAGACAGAAGATCTTGTCTCCGAATAAACCACCCTAAAATTGCTAAACAATCAACGCTAGAAAAGGGACGGTACAAGTCTGTAACACGACGTCGTTATGATATGATGTAACGCCACAGTACCGTCTCACAGAGCGCGTCAAAGGCCTGTCCGCCAAAAGAGCATCCATGAGAGAAAAAAATGATTGGAAAGACATCAGCATCAAAAACTGAATAATTCTTGTCAGCTCCTTGTTCGTTGCCCAATTGTAGTTGGGATATGCAAATACAGGAATGGGTTTGGTAAAAGTATTAAGGGCGAAAGGCTAGATCAATTTTGTTACGGTGGACCACCTGGAAAAACCAAACAATTCCGATTCTTTGTATGGGATGGGACTGGGGAGGGTACTTACTACTTAGTGGGTACAGTAACCAGCAAAGCCACAAGACAAGGACAAACAACTTTGTCTTGTAATTTGACTTTTTTAGGGGGTTTCCTTATCACCTCAAATCCTCTGACCCGTGTACCCTATTTGAACCCTGTCCCAACTCATCCAAGCCATCTATTTATATGGATCCCACATAAATGAATACCTTGGATGAGTTGGGACAAGGTACACGGGACAGAGGATCACGTCCCCTTTGCTTATACAATACAATACACTGCTATTTGCTTGCTTAGGTTGCATGTGGCCCAAGTGTCCAACCGAAAAAGCATTTCACATTTGAAGCTTTGGTCTTTCACGTTTCATTTTAGTATTACGAGCATGGGGTCCCGTCTGAATTTGTCCCAAGCCCAAGTTGTAGATATTGTATTACTCAAAAGTCATTGTCGCTGTCTTTTATTTAATCTTGTGAATTTCCTTACATTGGCTTTCTTTAATGGCGTTCACACCACATTTGGTATTTGTCTTTTCTACACAAGCATTTCTTTGTTTTCTTCCTAATACTAACTAAACCAGAGCCAACTTGCTTAGCTTCACTTGTCTTTGTAATAATTGATTTCTTTTAGAATTTGAAATGAATTAACAGGTCATATCATAATAGCAGGCTGAGTTTGCTTTTCCAATCTCATTTTGATTCAAGAATAATTTTAATTTCAGGGGATCGGTTGGACTATCCCACAAGCAAAACCTTTTGAGTCACTGAATGCGTCAATATTCGGAGATGGGCCTATCACAATCCATGTGCATTGCGTGGAAGACACCAATGGAATAAGCAACATCATTGAAATTAGAATAACTCAGAGATGACCTCTTGATAGACACAGAAAAACCAGAATTGAAAACAGAAAAGCTAAAATAAAATGTTTCTGAAACAGAGGATTTCATGCCTATCAAAATATTTTCTTAAGACGCAAATTGATTAACAAGGCACGACTCATCCTTCCCATCACCAATCTATGGGCCAGCTTTTTGACAGAATAAATTCCTAAAGTTTTCACCACGATATTCAATGAAGCCTCTCAACTTCAGAAAATTGAAATTTTACCTTGTTTAAATGACCACATCAATTTCCTTCAATTGAACAGAGTCGATGTCAGGGCTTATTTTACAAATAGCAAAGCTGATGGCTAGTATTTAGATAAATGTTCATTCTTATAACTTCATATCAAAAGTTTTGAGAACAGACATGGAGAAGAACAATTTCAAGAGAGTTTCAACTGCAAATAGAGATGAAGTTAGGTTCAACAAGAACTAAGACTCAAGAGAAACTGCAAGGATTGCAAACTTGTATTACACTGGTTTTCAAGCCCCATGTTTTTATGTGCAACACCAGAGGCAAATTCGTCATGTTCTATATCATTTCTATTTCTTAACAAACCATTTTCAATGATGCATATTCACCCGGAGTATAGGCAGCAAGTTCTCACAAACTGCACCTTACATTTGCAGGCGATTTTTATGTAAAATTATGTAGACTTGACAGTAATGGAGACTTTAAATTTCAGGATTGTTTAAAATGGTGATTGAGGATTTTGGAAAGCAAATAATAGGTTTAATAATCACTCCTACTGTTTGGAAACAGAACTAGGAATCACTCGTATTGTATCAGAAAGGAACTAGAAATCATTCCTATCATTTCGGAAGAACTAGAAATCACTCTATCATTTGGGAATAGGAACAAGAAATCATTCCTAGAAAGAAAAAATCAAACTTTAAAGCTGCTATTCAGAATCCAGAAAGCAAATCCCTCGTTATTCATGACCTGAAACATTCATGATTTTGAAGAGGATCCTGTTAACGTAATCCTAAAGTAGGAATCTAACTTTAACTGAATCCTAATACCCTTTGAATTCTAACCTGACAAGGCTAACTTAAAGTAAACTTCAACTGAACTTTGTAATAAAGGAAAAACTAAACAACCAATGGAATGTACACCGTACAACAAACATTACTGAGTTGTGGCTCATATTTTTTTAATAGAGAATGCTTTTATCCCTTAAGCTCCCCGTAGTGGTAAGGATGGTAAGGTACAATAACATAAAAAAGTTTTCCTTATTGGAGGAGGAACCTACTTATAATCTGTTTTTCTTCCTATTTGTCTTGTAAAAAGAGAAAAGCCAAGTACAAATAGTGCTGCAATACTCTTTGCAATAGTAGTGCATGATCTATTTCTACGTTCTTAACAACAAAGGTCCCAGCACACCAAATTAGGTGCTTGGGTAGAAAATTTTCCCTTTCTGTTGTTCTTGTAGCCTTTTAAGCTGATCAATAAAGAACACTAAATTGCATGGAAATAGGAACTTCCAACTTAGGCCATGTTTCACAGAAGAGACTGCTCTTCTAAATAACTGTATAGCAAGTAGCAAAGTATCAGGAAAGTAGGGGCATAAAAATAGTCTATAGATGATTAATACACAACATAATTAGACAAGAAGCAAGTATGCGAAAGAACATACCTATGAAACACCTGGAATCTTAATGCCATGTAACTGTTATTGAAGAACCATCCATAGCATCAGCCCAGTGCCTTCTGGAATTGATGATGCCTGATATGTAACTGCATCGGCATGTATTTTAAGATGAAGATACATCACAAGGAAACTCATAGCCATACTTGCACATCAACCCCATTACTTGCTCAGCCTTATATATTTGACCATATGTCGAGTATGCTTTGTACATTATATAAAAAGTTTTCTTACTAGGATCCATGTTGAAATTCTCCATTTCACCAAGAACATTCTCCATTTCCTCCAAGCGGTTTTGTGATGCATACATGAACATTTTACAGTGATACAAAGACCGGCAGATTCTCCAACCAGCATCTTCAGCACGTTTTACAAAATCTGCGAGCTTGCAAATTGCATTGTATCTGAAATAACTCGAAATGATTGCCCGCATCACACCAATTGTTGTTACAGTAGTTTTATGCTTAAATGCTTCATTTATTGAGTTCTCCATTTCCTCCAACCAATCTTCTTGTGCATATACCCTAATCAACAACACATTGAGCCAAGGCCTATAGTCATTCTCAGGGATTAGCTTTATCAATTTCTGGATCTTTTCAACTCTATTAGTAACAGAACTTCTACAATATGCACAAACCATAGCTCTGATCAGAGGAATTTCGTTTGTATTGACGTGATCTTTTACCAAGTCGTATGTATCTTCCATCTTCTCCAGATTACCAGAGTGTGCATAGCCTCGAAGCATTAGCAAGTATGTGTTTAGGTCAGGCTGGACTGGGCCCGCTTTCATTGTTAGAAAAGTCTTCTCCATCCTATCCCACATCCATGCAGTCAAATATCCTGCAATTAGATTATTGTATGTGCCCAAGTTTGGCAAGATATTCAAAGATTTTAGGTCACTGAATGTTGCCTCCATGTGATCTACCAACATCAATCGCCCAAATACTGATATAAGAATGTTATACGTTACAACAGAAGGAGCACAATTTGTTTCTTTCTTAAAATCATGAAACAGGTCCTGACATTTATCGGTCAGACCATTGTACATATAAGCACTCATGAGGGCATTATATGTAGAGGTTGTCTTAATCCGCTTATAAGTGGCCTCAGTGAATATATCTACTGCAAGGTCAACATTCTTAATCATACTCGCAGTCTTAATTCCCTTGGCATACTCTTCTGATGTCATAAGAAAGCCACAATCTGCTTGTTTTCTTCTCCAGTTGAGAACCTGCTAATAACATAAGTTTACAGATTTAAGAAAAGGCAGAAGAAAAAGAGTTAGAAAACACTAAAAAGCTTGAAAGGCTCAAAGCCAACAAGAAGTTTCTTGGTTTCACAAACACGAATAGTTAAAACATCGAAACCTCCTAATCACGGAACAAACCAATCACATAAAAACTTTCTACTGGTTTCATATGGCATCAAGTTCCAGGATTTCAAGCATCTCAGCATAACAACAGGAATGATCTCAAGAACCACTTCACATAAAAAAAATTTACAAACAAAGAAAAAGGGACACATACATCAGACAGATGAAGAGCCAAGCCGCGCATAAACTCATTTTAAAAATCAACAAAACCCACATAGACGACTGAAACATAAGCCCGTAAAATGAAAAGCCTATCCGTACCTCTAAAGCCAGGTTAGGCCATGAACCCAACTGCTTCAAAAGCTCAACAAAAGCGGACCCATCACGATACTTCCTAAACAAAGGCTCTCCCTTCTCGTCCAAGATCCCAAAAACCTTATCAAAATCCCCAACATTTTGAACAACCTCGTCCGCCAAACCAGACACCGTTTTGCGGAGATCTTCACTGTATTTGTCGTCCCTTCGAGAGAAGCTGTCGGAGAAGAGCGGGATGATGTTGGAGAAAACCCTGGTGGGTTGTGCACCGGCGTCGGATTGGGCACAGAGATCGCGGGCAAACCAGTGATTTGGAGATTTTGTGAGGGTAAAGATATGTGGTGTGGGGAGTCTAGCTTTCGAAAATGATTTGTAAAGGCTGCCTAGCATATCCGGTTGAGCAGCGTCCGAGATACTACACACTCTCTTCATCTTATCTGACAATAGTCGTTGGGTAGCATTTCGTTTTGGAGGGTTTAAGGTGGGTTTTTAGTTGTTCTTGCTGCTGGCCGCGAAGAGAGGAGAAGAAAAGAGAGGAGATGAGACAGAGATAGAGAGACGAAGCGAGAGAGAGAGAGGGTATGGACTGATCTGACAAATCTGGGCTAAATCTGATCCTAATGTGAAAGTCCTGAATTGTATGGGCCTAAAATTAGGAGGGCCTAAAAAATATATGTTTTAACACGTGGCACAGCAAATTAATAATGCAGACAACACACGGCCACGGTCCTTGCAAGTGGATTGATCCGCTGTCGTGCTGTTCATCCGTAATCTTGAAATATCATAAAAATTCCAAGGTTTATCCACTGGCACGAGTCACTGGCTGGCCTCGACCCGGCAACCAGCAGTCTTGTTAGGTGTGTGTCTGTCTGTCAGTCACTGATTCACGTTCTTGATC
This sequence comes from Erythroxylum panamense, assembly GCA_027123425.1. Taxonomy (NCBI): domain Eukaryota; kingdom Viridiplantae; phylum Streptophyta; class Magnoliopsida; order Malpighiales; family Erythroxylaceae; genus Erythroxylum; species Erythroxylum panamense. The sequence continues at coordinate 10,204,454 of JAOTIZ010000004.1, forward strand.
ATCTAAGTTTCTTTTGTTTCTCGCTTAAAATGGTGATCTTAGCTTTTGGTACTCTGTTTGAAACACTTGGAAGAAACTTTGAATTTTGAAGCTGTGGACATCTGGTTGAACTGTTGAATTGGGATTTTGACTTAATTCTGAGTTGGAAAGAGAAAGGCTTGGTCTTTTGTCATTAATTCTAAGAAAGTCTGTTGAAATCATTGCATGCGTGTGACTTGGTGAGTCTGATATAATGATCGAAATTTCAGAAGTTTTGTGCTATAATTTGCGCCCTTAAATGGTTGTGGAGGTGGGGATATACATATATACAAAGTGGTTTATGGTTCAGAGCTTTGAGGATTGTTAGCAAAATGACATGTTCTCGTGCGAACTGCTGTAAATGATCATCCTCTGAAAATGGTTGTTAATTTTAACTAGATGTGATGCGGAATATTAGATAGAGGTGAGATGATTATATCTTTAAGTGGTATGGAGGAGGATTGGGTCGTGGGAAGTAAATTACCGTCGTTTCTTCCTCAACAAATAATTCACTAGCCAGTGTCTTTCTTTGTCAATGATTTTTTATTCTTTTCCTTTTTCAGGTGTGACATGGAATGGGGAATATGAAGGCTTAGCAAAAGCATGTATGAAAATTTGTTTTGAGTAAAATGTACTTTGCTTTTAGGAGGCCTTCCATAGATGCAATGGGTTATGCAATGAGCAGACTGCAGATAGAATCTGAACTTTGTGATGGTGGAAAGAGTACAAATGAAGTTGGCAGTGGACAAAGTTCCAGTAAATTATTGAATAATTTAGATCATGAAATTGCACAGCTCACAAAGCTGAAATCAGGTCCTAATAAGCATCTGGGACAAGACATGCCTGGTAAATGGCAGTTGCCTGTCTCAACAGTGAAGATGCTGGCAGGACGAGAAGGTAACTATTCAGGTAGAGGGAGATTCTCAGCAGCTGATTGTTGTCATGTGCTTAGCAGATATTTGCCTGTCAATGGGCCTTGGCTTATTGACCAAATGACCAGCCGAGCCTACGTATCACAATTTTCTGCTGATGGTTCCCTATTTGTTGCTGGCTTTCAGGTGTTTCCATTTGTTGCTTTCTGTTGCACTGCTTACTTACTATCACTTGCATTTTAACTTTCTTTACCTTCTTTGAAAAATGTTACAGGGAAGCCGCATAAAAATATACAATGTTGAGAAGGGCTGGAAGGTTCAGAAGAATATTCTTACTAAAAGTTTGCGTTGGACTGTGACTGATACATCTCTGTCCCCTGATCAGCGATTTGTTGTGAGTTCATTCATCTGGATGATTAAATTTTCGCTTTTTTGATGTCCGCAATTAACAATATATATTTGAACCAAATGCAAGAGGCAAACTATCAATTGGTGGAAACAAATGCACTTAATGTCCTCATATAAGCAGTTGTAGAAAATCCATCACATTAAACTAATGGTTCGTGTTTTAAAAGTTCTGCCTGTATAATTGACATATCAGTATATTGGTACTGTTATTAACTTTACAAAGCAATGATACGACTTCTTTCTGTTGATGCCTTCTCTTTTACACCTAACATTTTCCTTTTCGTACTCGCTGATGGATAAAATTCTATTCTATTCACCTGATCATTTTACAGGGGCTTTCTAACTGTTGAGAAATCTGTTTCACATATTCTTTATTTCACTATGCTTGTTCTTATTTATGATTTGTACGTGACAGCTTGAAGATGCATCTCTTAAAAGTAAGCAGCCTAAGAAGTGACATTCATCCTTTTGATAAAATTATTGTTTAATTTTGTTGCAGGTATATGCCAGCATGTCACCTTTTGTTCATATTGTGGGCATTGGGTCTTCAGACACTGAATCTCATGCAAATATTACAGTAAGTATTAGCTTTTGACCTTTATAATCAATACAGTTAGTAACTAGTTAACGGCACTGTCAGTCATTATAGAAAATAGTGTCTGTACCCTGATACTTACTTATTATGGTATAATTATTGTCTTTTGTTGGTTTTTCTACATAATCTTTATATCTGGTTGGTATTCTACCAGTAAAATTTTGGACTTTGTGCAATTTATTGCTGATTTACAAAGAAAACATCAAAACAAAACATGAATAAGTCTTTTGTTCTTAACTGATGATGGTACAGTTGAAGCTAGACCAGAAATATGTTTCTGCAGTGTTCGACGTTTATGCTGGGAAACCAAACACTGTGCTCTCTTACACCTTTAGTGCAAAAAAATTGTTTCTAACTTTGATTTTAATTGATTAACTTTTCTTCTTTCCAGTTGCTTTGATGTGAAGATGCTATAGATTTCCTTATGCAACAAAGCAGTTCATTATTGATTATCAACAATGTTTAGTTAAGTATTTGTGTTATATTTTATTCTATTCTTTCACAGGAGATTCACGATCAATTGGATTTTACTGCTGCTGATGATGGGGGCTACTCCTTTGGAATCTTCTCTGTAAAATTTTCTACTGATGGTCGAGAAATTGTTGCTGGAACTAATGACGATTCAATATATGTCTATGATCTTGAAGCAAATAAGCTCTCTCTTCGAATTTTGGCACACACAGTGAGATCCTACACTTTCAATAAGCTCCTTCCAATGTCATCCCTGATATAGTCATTGGTGGCTTGGTTCTTCCTTAGAATTCCCGGTGCATTGATCCTTCAACTAACTCTTGTATGAGTTTAATAGAGAAGCTTACCCATAACATCTGGACTAAAGAATCTATCCCCCCTCTTGGTTTGTTTCCTAGGTCTCTTCCCTGGGAGTTAAAGTGTATGTTTGTCAGGATGGGCTGTAGCTTACTGTCACAAGCAGATAATATATTAACAGTTATATCTAACTAAGACATGAAGTAAAGTGAATAAGGTGAATAAAACTTCTAAGAGGATATGTGAAATTCCTCAGCATCCTTTCTGTCTTGGTTCCTTTTCTCTGTACTTGTCATTTGCCAAGGCAGCACATACAGGTATTCAAGCAAATGGAGGGATGTTAATTAAAAATTTCATCCTCTTGTTAGATAAATGTGGTGCAGGCCATAGATATTTTAAGGTTATAATGTTATGACTTGTGATTGTTATGTAGAATATAGATCATTCTTCTGGATGAAAATGTAATTTGGATGCTAGAGCTGGAAGGAATCAAGTCGTTGTGATCATTTGTTTCTCATCATTCTATTGTTTTAAGCTCTTAATCAATTTGTGGCTTCATTGTGGTTTCCACTCTCTTGGAGGGGGACTTTCTTTTTGCATGACAACCATTAATCAACGTAAGTATTTATCTTATGTTCAGAGTCCCAAAGTAATTTGTATTTTGTGTTGCAGTCTGATGTTAACACTGTATGCTTTGCCGACGAGAGTGGCCATTTAATATATTCTGGAAGTGATGATAGTCTCTGTAAGGTAAGATAGTTTTATGTGCTGCAATCTCTGTGTGAAATACCTCTGTCCATAGTGTTCCTATTCAAACCGATTCCATAAGGATACTGGATAACTTTGAATGTTGCTTAGGTGTGGGATAGGCGTTGCTTTATGGTCAAAGGGAAACCTGCAGGAGTTCTAATGGGTCATCTAGAAGGCATTTCATTTCTTGATAGTCGAGGGGATGGTCGTTATTTTATTTCCAATGGTAAAGATCAGTCTATCAAACTATGGGATATCCGCAAGATGGCCTCTAATGCTACTTGGTATACTTCATCTCCAATAGTCCTCTTCAGTCTAGCTCTTGTTGATGTTGATCTATTAGTTATATGATGCTCTTAAGAATATATGTATCCATTATTATAAGGTTTATGTTTGTAATCATCAGCTTATTGTAGTCTTATTATATAAACAATGGTGAACTGCAAGATAACCTACTCGCCTATTTTCATCATAAATGCATATTTTAATATGTTGCCTTTCTATATGCATCATTATAAATCAAGCATTCTCTTGCTGGCATTGACCACGTGAGGAGTTGTGTGTTAAAGAGGGAGAAACATTTAGACTGCATGAATTGCTCTAATTATTCTCTTTCTTTTTGCAAGTGCTGCGGGTCTCAGGAATTATGAGTGGGACTACAGATGGATGGACTACCCACCCCAGGCCAGAGAGTTAAACCACCCTGCTGATCAATCAGTGGCTACGTATAAAGGCCACTCAGTCTTGCGTACGTTGATTCGCTGCTACTTTTCCCCATCATATAGGTAGGTATATTAATATATTCCGTTTCTTAATATTTCGTTACCACTTTGCATTAGTATCTGGGCATTGTAAACGTAATTCTTGTCCAAGAATCTGTCAATAGGTTACTAGTTTTTAACTTTTTGCCACGATTTGGCTATAACATTGGTAAATCTAGCTATTGCCTACTCTTTCACCTGGTGGAGATTTTCATCCTTTGTTTGGCAACTAACGTGTGCTTTAATTTCTTGAATCTCAGTACCGGACAGAGGTACATCTACACAGGATCTCATGATTCTTGTGTCTACATATATGACTTGGTAAGTAACTGACATCTACTCATTTTCCTTCATCTGCATGACTTGTCTGCCCAAGTACTCCTGGTCTCTACTTACAAGTAGGGATGATACCTTCTCTTGGCAGTTAATTAAAATGCAATAGAATGCTGTTCTCAGCTAATGCCTTAAAGATCTATTAGCGTATGCAATTCTTGGTCATATTTAACAGTTGAACATTCTATTAATTCTTAGTCGTTGTCCTGGCTAGATTACTGGAGCCCATGTTGCAGTGCTTAAACATCACAAGTCTCCTGTAAGAGATTGCAGTTGGCACCCACATTATCCCATGCTTGTTAGTTCCTCTTGGGATGGAGATGTTGTCAAATGGGAGTTCCCTGGAAATGGAGAAGCTCCTGCCCCTAGTATAAAGAAAAGAATTCGGGGCCGACATTTCTACTAGAAAAATTCTGTGGTAAATATATATCTTTCCATAACACTGATTATGTTGATTGCGTGAAAGAAAAGGATGAAGCAATTCATGTTTTTGCCAAGTTCAAATAAAGCTGTATCTTTTAACAAAAATTTGTGATTCTTACATACCAAACAGTTTACCTGTACATTAATAATCTCCAATCCGGAGTTTGAGATGTGCATACATTTTCTGTATGCCAAAAAGACACTTGTTATGTCCATTTGCTTCATGTTTATGTATATCCTGTAGCACACCAAATTTCATGATTGTTATCAAGGGTTGGAGCAGCTGGTAGTATTAATCCTTCGACCAACTCTCGACCTTCGCACAAAAAAGCCTTTTTTACTGGGAGTAACCAACCATCTCTGCGCTGCACTAATGATATCTGGTTTGGGCCGGGAGCCTCACCGGTCAGGTATTGTCCCGTTTGGTCACACCCACATCCCGTAGGGGGCGCTGCGCATCCCGTGGGGGCAGCGGGAGTCGAACCTGTGA